>LPNX010103058.1:302302-318934 GCA_001517045.1 Pseudotsuga menziesii | reverse complement strand
ATCCATTGTTTGAAAAATATTGAACATTAAATCAATGATATTAGTAAAACACAATGAATTTAGTATGTTCACATATCAAATAAACCATTGATTTAATATGCATCATTTGAAAATCATTTCCGAACATGATTTAAGACAAGCTTCATAACCAGTAATTCATAACCAGTAATGCATAAGAGATGGTGTAAACTTCCAACGTGAATAAGTTAATGAAAAGCTTTAACAAATTTGTTAATAATAAAATAAAACTTAAAGTTGAACCGTAATTTTATTTTTACCCCACAACTATATAAATATAAGTAAATAAAGTGAAATTTGAAAATAAAGTTTAAATAAGTAAATAAAGTGAAATTTGAAAATAAAGTTTAAATATAAAAAACATTAAATAATAAAACTAATATAAAAATGAGTTATATTTAAAAGTAATAATTATTTTTCATAATTGGGAAGAAAAATCAATTAAGCTCTAATTCAAATATGTTCAAGTGTGATAATAAGAGATTTCACAAATTTCGATGTATGGACCTTGGTGTTCAACAAAAGTGACCTAAAATGACAATATTGAAGACTTTGATGAAAATGTTATTGTGCGTTTGAATTTCCCATATAAAGAAAAAAGTCCCTTTTTGCATGCATGTTGTTCTAATCTAAAATATTATTGGGCGTTTGAACTTTCCATATAAAAATAAAATCAAATCCCTTTTTACATGTATGTTGTCTTAAACTGATTCCAGTAGAAGGCATTAAACCTTGAAAGAGGACACATAAGCTACAAAAGAAGCAAAATATTTCAAGCGAATTCATCCAATAGTACCAAAAAAAAGTTAGTAAAAGAAGAACATTGTGAAGATAAGAGGATGAAGGCCTAAACATAGATGTCTATCCATGTTTGGAAGATTGGAAATCATTTAGTATGCATCATTTGAAAACACAAACTAACATTGCACGTTTAAAATATGAACTATGTAGATCTAGATTGTTCACCAGCAGGAGACAGAAATAATAAACAGCTCCAATAATCACCCGGAAACAGTGCTGCAACAATGGCAAGTGTGAAGAAAATCTCGTTAAGGTCTTTGTTTTTATAGAACTCTTAGACGTCACTATAGAGATGGCAAACATTGAATTTTTGCGCCCTAGGTCAAGTTAACCGTTGTAAAAAGCCAGTAAAATCTCGATGCCCTAGGTCAACTTGACAATGCAGTCGCTATAGTGATGGATAACCGTCGATACAGCGACGTCCAGCTCTTTAGGTATGGATACAGCGACGGATAAGACTCCCTGTGTGGATACAGCGACGGCTAGGCGTGGATATAGTGACGCCTCATTCCTGTTGCTTCCGATTTTACACCAAAAAGTAAGAAACGTGGAAAACATCCGTGGAAAAATACGCGCTTTTGTACTAGTGTCAACAACATATTCAACACTTTGACCTTTCAATCAGCAGCAACATCTTCAACACTTTGACCTTTCAATCAACAACATCTTCAGCGTTTTGACCTTTTGATCAGCAACAATGTCTTCAGCATTTTGATCAGCAACATCTTCAACACTTTGATCTTTCGATCAGCAACAACTTCTTCAGCATTTTGTTCTTTCGATCAGTAACATCATCATATCCTGATCAGTAACATCATGATCAGCACCATCATCATACTTCAATTCTCGAACAGCATCATCATCATCATATTCTGATCTTTTGATCAGTACGTCATCATCATCATAAAAACATCATCATCATGAAAACATCATTAACATCAAGACATCAACATCATCAAAACATCAACATGATCCTTCCTTTCAGAATTACAAGATTTAGGTCTTTACGGAGTTACCAATGATCCTTCCTTTCAGAATTACATGATTTAGGTCTTTATGGAGTTACTAACGATCCTTCCTTTCGGAATTATGGGATTTAGGTCTTTACGGAGTTACTAACGATCCTTCCTTTTGTAATTACGGGATCAACACATTTGTGGAAATCAGACAATCCTTCCTATTGGAATTAGGGGATCAACACATCTATGGAACTCAGACAATCCTTCCTATTGGAATTATCGGATCAATTTAATGATCCTTCCTTTTGGAATTATGGGATTTAGGTCTTTACGGAGTTACTAACGATCCTTCCTTTCGAAATTACAGGATCAACACAGATGTGGAACTCAGACAATCTTTCCTATTGGAATTACGGGATCAACACATCTGTGGAACTCATGCAATCCTTCCTATTGGAATTACAGGATCAAGTCAATGATCCTTCCTTTCGGAATTACGGGATTTAGGTCTTTTTGGAGTTGCTAAAGATCCTTCCTTTTGGAATTACGGGATCAACACATATGTGGAACTAAGGCAATCCTTCCTCTAGGAATTACAGGATCAATACACGTTCTTGAGTACCAAATTCACCAGATCCATTCTGAACCGAAGTTCAAGGATGATACAATCCTACCACATTCATGGGGACTGAGATCTCTGGATACATTTTGAACCGAGGTTTAGGGATGATGCAACCCCACCATTTTCATGGGGGCCAAGACCTCCGGATAGATTTTGAACCGAGGTTCAGGGATGATGCAATCCACCACTTTCACGGGGGGTGAGACCTCTGGATACATTTTGAACCGAGGTTCAAGGATGATGCAATCCACCAATTTCATGGGGGTCGAGACCTCTGGATACATTTTGAACTGAAGTTCAGGGATGATGCAATCCTACCACATTCATGGGGGATAAGACCTTCGGATATGTTTTGAACCAAATTTCAGGGATGATGCAATCCCACCACATTCACGAAGACCGAATTCACTGGATCTATTTTGGATAGATGTCCCAGGATGATACAATCCCTCTTCATTCTCGAGGACCGAGGTCACTGGATCACTTTTGGACAGATGTCCTGGGATGATACAATCCCTCTTCATTCTTGAGGACCGAGGTCACTGAATCACTTTAGGGAATATGCCTAGGGATGATACAATCTCACTACAACATCACTACTCCCCCTTTTGAGGAAGGTTATTTCAAACCACACCAAGCTTGTCTCGAAAGTGTTTGAACTTTACTAAAGACAGAGGCTTTGTCAGCACATCATCATCTAAACCATCATCATCTACATATTTAGTATGTGAATACTGAACTATCACCATCTTTATCTCTAGTATGTGAATACTAAAAGCATCATCATCTATATCTTCAGTATAGAAATACTGAAAGCATCATCATCTCTATATTCAGTATAGAAATACGGAATCACCATCATCTGCATCTACAATATGTAAATACTGAAACATCATCTGTATCTTTAGTATGGGAATAGTGAAATAATTATCATCTATATATTTAGTATGGAAATACTGAAACATCATCATCTCTATATTCAGTATCGAAATACTGAATCACCATCATCTACATCTACACTAGTTTGTAGAAAGACCGGATTTCTATGTGCTTTGATCTATCATGGAATACTGGGTTCTCTGTCATCTATATACAACTTTTATTATCACATAGAATCACGGTAGTGTCTAACTCTAGGTTGAATAATCTTGACATCAGCTTTTGAAGGCATGTGGATTCACAACTAGCAGAGCAAGCTGCTATATATTTTGCTTCAGTTGTGCTTAGAACAACACTAGACTGCTTTCTGCTAAACCATGAAATCATAGCAGATCCCAGACTATAACATCCACCTGAAGTACTTTTTCTATCTAAGATATTTCCATCCCCAATCTGCATCTGTGTATCCATACAATCTATACTCATAGCTACCATCATAGTATAGACCAAAGTCTATAGTCCCTTTCAGATATCTCATCACATGTTTTGCAGCTACTAGGTGAACCTGTCTTTGTTGAACAAGATATTGACTTAGGGTGTTCATAGAAAAACAAATGTCTGGTTTGGTATTTGATAAGTACATCAATGACCCAATGATATGTCTGTAATGAGTCACATCCACTAACTCTGAAGATTCATCAGCTAACAGCTTCAGGTTGGAGTCCATGGGTGTGTCCATGGCTTTGCATTCCAACATATTGAATCTCTTCAATATCTCTACTGCATACTTTCCCTGGTTGAGAAAGATTCCTTCTGAACTTTTCCATACTTCCAGACCTAGGAAATAATGCATTAACCCAAGGTCGTTCATCTCAAATTCTTCTGCTAGTTTCTTCTTTCTTTCCATGATCTGTTTCTCATTTCGTGTCAAGAATAAGTCATCCACATATAATAATAGGATGATAGGTTCTTCTTCTACAACCTTGGGATAAAGGTTAGGATCAGCTTTACTCTTGGTAAAACCCATAATTGATAGGAAATTATCTATCCTTCCATACCAAGCTCTGGGAGCTTGCTTCATGCCATAGAGGGCCTTCTTCAACTTACATATATGAGTCCATCTGCCTTCAACTTCAAATCCTTGTGACTATTCGATGTAAAACTATTCCACAATCATACCATTAAGGAAGGCTTGTCTTTACTTCATCATGGAAGCAACTACCATCATAGTTCTGAAGGAAGTGTACCTTGCTTTCTGGAGTAAGTGTATCTTCAGAATTAATTCCCTCTTTCTTATAGAAACTTCTAGCCACAATTCTTTCCTTACTTATATCAGCAACATATTTTAGTCTTCTACATTCAACTTTGAAGGTTGGAACCCACTTTACTCTTGGTAAAGTCTCGATCCATCAGGAGGTTGTCCATCATGTCGTACCGTGTCAAACTCAGATATCTTCTGTAGTCACTCCCTTGAAGTGGAGTATTATCTTCTTTCTTCATTCTGTACAGGTGATTGTATGCTTGATATATATTGGTCAATAGAGTATGTCATGTCATATTCTATTCTTTCTGAGGAAAATCATGATTCTTTCTTTGTACACTTGTTCTTGCAGATCCATATGGAAGATACTACGTACTTCCCTTTAATATGTCTCGAAATCATATCGTATGCATCATTCCCCATAATCAACTATTATTCTTTGATCATAGCTTCTTCCATAGCATTCTTTTCTTCATCTTGATTTATCTCTCATACCCATGGTGGTCTTCATCCTTCAAGGTGGATCTACCGCTCTCTGAAGCTCTTTCTTTCGTCATGGTGTCTTTGGCCCTGGGAGCTTCAGATTCATGTTTATTGAATTGTCATCACTTGTTCTTCGGAACAAGTCTTATCCTTGTTTTCTTTTAGGAGGTTTTACAGGACATTTCCTACAATTCAAATGCACCAGTTGCATGGTTAGAACTACATATGCATAACGACAAATTCTTATGCATCATTCAACTATTTATCCAATACAACATTCATCCATATCTCACAGAAACTTTTTATATGCCTTCCATATCTACCATGACATCATTGAGTTTGTGCACTAATCCAATATTTCAGCAAATAGGTTTCATTCTAGATAAGTAACAATGGATATTTGTATAGACCCATGAGCTACTTACCCATCACATGCATGCAAACAACACATCAACTGAATATAATCAAATGCATAACAAAACAATATCATTAAATGACAATTGAATACTTATCTTTTGTTTGCTTCATGGGTAGACTCCTTCTTGATCAATCTGCTTCATCATCTTCTTCATCCATGAAATCATCATTTCTTATCCAAATGATAAGATGGATAAGAGGTTTGTCAAGAATTGAGTTCTTCATATTCCTCATCGCTTGAGGGATCATCTTTGAATGGTGAGAGCTTGATCTTCAATTTGCTCCCATATTTCTTCTTCACTTCTTATGAGACGAGCTTCTTCTTCTTCCCAGAGTCAACTAAAAGTAATCACTTCCTTTTGGCACACATTCCATGCATGAATGAATCCCATGATCATGGGAGGCCATTCAAGGTGTCTATCACCACTTCTACATTCTCGGCTTCTTCTTCTATCGCTTCAAGATGTTATGCATTCTGGATCTTCATATTCTTCAACTGTTTTCTCAAATCCGTCTTCTGAATTATGTTCTTATCTTCAAACAGCTTGATCAAGGAATCAAACATCTTCGGTGTCTTTAGGGAAGACACTTGTTGTACAAGTTGATTCGTGATTGAATCAACAATGATCTTCTTGGCCTTGATCAAGTTCTTCTTTTGTAAGGCTTTGAGGCTCATCTCCCTCTAGAACTGGAACCTCTCTACTCATGTAGGTGTCCAATTCATTTTATTCAGAGAGATCAAATAATTCCATGCTTGGAATTTTTTAACTTCACCAAGCTCATCATCAAGATGATGTGATAAATCACTTTGAAATGAGAACCTCAAATGCAAATAGGAAAATATTAGATCTTGCCGATTTGAGGTGTCCATCCTGCTTCCGGAGCTGGCTGATCTAGGGTTTGTCAGAGAAACCCTAATTTTTAAAACTTTGAATATTTTAGATCTGATTGGATAGAAATATATATCTCTTCAAATGGAGCTGTCCAATGTACTCCTTTTCTGAAAACAGTGGAGGGAAGCTCCCAGAACAGGAAGCCCTAGTTTTCCAATTTCTTCTGTAGAAATTCCTGTTATTGTTTCTATGATATCTCCAAAATTAATACTCCTATATGTATGAAATTTATCATTGAGGTAACATAAGATGCACATGATCCAAAAACACAGGTTTCATCAGAATTGGGTTCACAAATTGGGATTTAGGATAATTTTCCCAAGGTGACCTGTTATAGGACTGTTCAGAATAGTGAAGTTGTACGGCATGCCATGTGTCACTGGTTCGTACTCAGGTTCTAAAATTTGGACCACAAAAATTAAATCCCGTGATTTTTCTGGAACATCTTCAGGAATTCCATTTGGACCTATGTAGCCCATGCTACATCAATTATCCCGAGGTGTCCTATTTAGGGATGAATTCTAGAAGATGATAGAACCCTAACTTGGAGGGATCATATCTCCCAGAATATAGAGAATATGAGGCTTAATTTTGGATACAGTGTAAATCCAGATTTTATATTTGGCCTTTGCAATTTTCAACTCTTAATCCTTCGCTAATCTTAGGATATAGCGAATGTACCAAAAGTTAGCAGTTTTAGTATTTAGGGTTTTTCTAGATCGGGGTCAAACTGGGGTTTGACTTTTTCGAAGTTTCACCCAACAAAATTTCTTGATATATGTCTCTAAAATTCAATTTTGATGAGGAGAAAAATCCTATATTGGGCTCGCTCAAAAAATTTCTCTTCTGTAGAAAGCCCTATTTTTTTGCACCAAAACTGAAAATGCTCGGAATCGAATTCCGCTTCGACAGAAAGATGCGCCCTTCAATGGAGAGTCAGTCTAGCCTTCTTTTTCTGATATATTGTGGATAGAGACCCAAAAAATAAAAAGCCCTAGATTCTATATCTACACAATGTCTTATTTCAGGGTGGCTCAGATACCATGTTAAATTTTCATATGCTTAGCTAAGACATCAGTATTTCATTTCATATTCATAAGAAGAGCATATAAACAGGATCACTGAAAGATAGACAAGCACAACCATACAAAAGGAACACAAGGATTTATCCTGGGAAAACCCTAAAGGGAAAAACCCAGCAAAATCTTCCTCAATATAGATCCCCCAAAAAGATAAAAGATAAAAGATAAAACCAGCAAGGAGATCAAAGCCTGATCCTCCTCCTTCTCCAGCTACTTCTCTTCTCCACTAATGCGCTACACAAGTGAGAGTGTGTGTGTTCCAAATGAGGAGAGTTTCACCTCTATTTATATTCATCCGTTCACTTCAATTAACTCATCTGACATGTAGGGTCAAGTTAATCATGTAGGCTCGAGTTGCGCATGTAGGCTCAAGTAACCACACTGGGGTGCTAATGACCCACCTTTACAATTAGAGGGGACAACCTCATGAATCTTATTATTTATTTCGATTAGAAGCATTGGGGTGCAAGATAATACAAGTGGTTCTCTCAGTAGGACCATCGGGCACCAGAAAAGATACATATAGAATATTCTTCGAAGTTACAATATTTCAACACAAGTGAATGTACTTCAGAGGATTTCATTGGGGAAGGGAATGTATGGAAGGTGTTTGAGCGGTAAACTGTAGAAAGTGATCTAGTACATCTATTCAGCTGAAGGATCTTAGTGCTGAGTGTAGAGTTAGTACTGAGTCATTGGACTAGTATTTTGTTGCTTGCTCTACCAGTTCTCAACGAAGGAGACCAGGAACAGGCTCGGAGGTCCTAAGAAGATGCTGTTTGAGTGCTCTCCAGTAGTTGGTAGGGAGGAATGGCCTCCCAACACTATTGTCATATAGCTTTAAACAGGTTCTATAGTCTTTTATTTGCTGTGTTAAAAGTTTATATCTGAGAATAAATGAGTAATGAATGATTTACATGTTTTGTAATGAACTGTTAGAGCTTGTAATCTTTTAGTTATTTGAATATTGAATCTGCAATTGGATGAAATAATTATACCTGTGTTTTCCCCCATCTGGAATAAACCAGGCCATACTCTAGCATAGGTAGTGTGTTTAAAATAAATGAAGATATGATAGGAATATGAAATGAGTAGATGCATTATGCATTTCATTATATCAGCGTAACTTATTTCTGTATGAAGACTATTAGCAGCAAAGAACAAAACCTATTCTTATATGTTCTTGCTAACCAGATTATGTGGGTAAGTACATTAGAAAAAGAAATAGAAATAAATCAACATAGGTAGAAGGATCTTCTTTATAAATACTCTAATAGGAAATAGATTTATGCTATACACAGTGTCTTATTCTTTTATCGAATTGAAATTATGCAGGATGTTAATCTGTGCTATGTTACATGTTTATTTTCCTTGTATCATACTTATTAACCTGTTGCTTATGCAGTAGAAGAAAATAAGCTAAACTACTTGTTTACTTTCAGTTCAAACAAAGGTATTAGATACAATATCTAGTTTACTAGAATTAATAATAGTTTAAAAACTAACATATACTACTAACTCAGGATAGTGATATGAAAAAAAATATGGCATTAAGATAAATAATAAGAACATAATAAATTAACATTGCATATCTATATAATAGCTGTACTACAAATACTAATAGGTTTATCTTTCTGCAAAACAGAATTGTAGGGTCGAACCCTAGTTTAATAATACCCTTCTTCTAATTAAAAAACAACTAAGTAATAATTTACTGGTGAGATTTTTATATACAAGCTTAAGTATTTATATTATATAAATATAATAGTATTACATAAATAATATCATTTATAAATTAACAATTCTTTAAACAAAATGAAGGAATCTTAAAGTAAGAACCAGAGTTTATTTCCTTAAACCCTAACCTGGAATACCTCGAGCCACTAAAATAATATTAAATTATTTTGACAGTAATCAAACATAAGTAATTAACAATACATAAAATATCTTTTTACAAGTTAAATAGGGTTAAAACCCTAGCTTGTAATTCTAAGATGAAATTACTCAATTTTCTTTAAAATATACAAAACCATTACAGTAGTAACCTAGGATAAACAATATACTTATTCTTTTGATATAAACATATAAAGAAAAATTTAATGTATTTACACAGAGGTAAAAATACAAATACATAAAGGAGAACAAATTTAAGCTCAAGACAAACTATCTTAAAAATATTTACATTATATTAACAAGCCCGAAGACTGAATGTGAGTCGAAACTTTAACAAAGCACAAAACCTCAGCTAGGAGCCGAGCACCCATATTAAGACTCTGGAGTTTACACAAGTTTTAACAAATAATTACAAACTGTAAGTTCCTCACTAATACGAGAGGAGCTTTACAAGTCACAGCTTAAAGCTGTAGTCACCTTGTGAAAAGTAAGTGTGATAAATCAAAACAAAAACCATAAAAATGAAGGACAACAACCCAATACTGGGTGCAACATGGCTGAGACCTTCTCCAACTGCAAAAGTCTGTACAAGCAGAGAAAACCCTATTTGAAACCAGAGCTTACCGTGAACGCTTCGTGGAGCCATTTTTACAGTGCAACGGGAAACTTTGGAGACGAGCCAACCTGCATAATAAAGAACCAAAGATATTTTAAAAATCAGAAACCCTTATGTGGAATAAAACAATAAACAACAACAACTCTTAAAATTTATTTTACTCACCTTAACCAGAAGTGAAAACGATGGAGCCCTGGACGAACAGTAACACCACAACAAACGCTACAAGGAGCCAAACCCACATGCTCGCCAAGAATGGAGACGATGAGACTCTGGTTTTTTTTATTCACAACTATCAGCAGAGGTGGGGGTATGCCTGAGCAAAGGCAGTAAAGAATTCAATTAGCATGGTGTTGGAATGTTACCAACATACAAGCAGGAAGACTAAACCCTACGATGAAGTCACTTTGTAATCACACACCATAAGCTCAAGCTGTCACCAATGATAGACCATGACACAAGAAGCAGTGAAAAGAAGACACAGGCAGACCATAAGCCATGAGCAAGGAGAAGCAATGAAATCTGGACAAGGAAAGAAATTACAGTGAAGGTGAATGATAGAACCCAACTCAAGGGAGAAAGACATGACAAACACCAGCGAGGAAGGCTCTGTAGCTATCTGCAACTCATGGCCGCCATGCGAGCCTGCGAAGAAGCCCACAGAGCCAACACAAATGTCGGAGGTCAAATGATCCAAAGGTTAGGGTTGACAACTTTATATGCAACGAGTGCATGGCCAAGAAATCTCCACGTGGCCGCATCAAATAAATCATACAGTGGGTCGAATTTCCATAGTCACCTGTGTTTCCATAACAATCATTTAATCACCAATGATTTCATCAAAACCACATTATACTTTGCATGGGATTCAAATCAAACAATAATCATTTCAACGCTTGGTGCATAGCTCGCTATTGGAGTGGGTTTGCAACATTATTATAATTGATTTACATTTAGCTCATCACTGGTGTGGGGTGCAACGTTATTACAATGTTTACTTACCACATAACATAAACCTTTAGCCTTGTAAACCAAAAGAAATACATTATATAATTTACCAATAACCAACGTTATGAAATATCGCTAGTAAAAGCTAGTGAGGATTATACATAGTAGGATATACTAATGAGTATCATGGGGAGACGTTACAAAATTATATTAATGTTATCGTTAGTATATGCATAGTATATAAGTGAGTATTAACTCTTTTGAGTAATTACAAACCATTCAAGATTATAATAATATCATCTTTGTGAAATAGGGTGTAATAACTAAGTTGTTACCTATAGTAATTTAGGATAAATTATAAAATCATTGACTTATAAACAGTCAAGTTCATGATGTAAGAATAACTATATTTTAGTTCCAGTTCTTTTCATGGTGATGTAAATAATTACATAGCTTTCAACTTGTGTAATTTGCATAGTGTCGTTCGGGTTAGGATCGTAAGTATTATGCAAATGTAACACTAATAAAACCTTTTATGTCTATAAACAAATAGTTTATGCACAATTTTAAACCTTAGAAGCTAGCAAAGTTTTGATAGCAAACTATGTAATAGCAAAGTGAAATGTAAGAATAGTTTTCCTATGAACTCTTTTACTTAATACAAATCTATGAGATCTTATCTTAGACATTGTGGCAGTTTCTCATTACTTGGAGTATAGTTTTACATTCTTACGAAATTACTAAGGTTAAGATATGATGAAAGGATTGGTTCAATAAGAAAAACATCAACCTTGGAAGTTGTTCTTAGTTAGAACCTAATAGAATAAATATAATAAAGAATTGCTAGGGTATTTATTTTTTGAAAATAAAGAATATCAAGCAGATAAAATAAACTGCTTAGAATCGAAGGAAGCAGTACTATCACTACTTACTCTATAGGAAGAAATACAATCATCTGAACTTCGTTTACAAGGGCAACAGAATAAAATAAACTGTGTTACCTTACGGAAGTAGATTGACTTACAGCAGCTTATAATCTAAGCTTATTAATTGCAAATAGAAATATTACATGATGCTTTATGAATTTTAAGACGATACTTGGTCATTTATACCTGTAAACCTGTAAGAACAAATAATCCATCTGCGTTAGCATAAATGCTAAGTAAGCCCCATAATTCAAGTCAGATTCCACCTACTGTCATAAATATAACTCATCAGTAAAACAAATATAGAATTAATGCACAAGATAAACTTAAGATTGTGTTAATAAGAAAACTACTGAGTTAACATAATTGAGTTTATGCAAATTAATCTATGAACTGTTTCTCTTTTTGCTAATCATTAACTATTAAAAAACTACAGTCTCAGCATTTTATGTTATTTCAAAATTTTAAATTTTTGTGAAAATTTGGGGTTTTGACAATACAAGCAATTACTCGTTGGGAAAGCACAATTTTTGCATACCAAGCTATGTGAGCTTGTTTTAGCCCATATAGTGATTTCTTCAACATCTACAAAAGATATGGATTAGTAAAAAAAACATATGGATGCTGCATATATATCTCATCCTTAATATCTCCATGTATAAAGTCACTCTTCACATCCATGTGATTTACCTCCCATTACTTGGATGCTGCAATGGACAAAACTATTCTTATAGAATCCATATTTTCCACTGGTGTAAAGGTATCATTGTAGTCAATACCTTGGAATTGAGATAATCCCTTACCCACTAAAATTTCCTTGTACATTACATGAGAGCCATAAACAAAAATCTTTGTCTTGAACATCCATTTTCGCTTCACTAGCTTTCTCCATAGTGGGAGATTGACTAGTTCCGATGTCTCATTCTTCTCGAGTGAATGGAATTCTTCTTCCATGCATTTTTTTCATATTGGATATTTTGAAGCTTATTCATATGTTTTTGGATAATATTAAATCATCATATAACACTTCTCAGCAAAGCATGGTTCTTTGATAGAAAGGGAACTCTCGAATTGAGATCTAGTTCTTCTAGGATCACTAGGATATCCAGTTAGTCCTTGGTCTGCTTGAATGGTATTTTATCCCCACTTTCGTGTGTAGGAGTTTTAGTATATGCAATTAAATATTAATTATCAGACATATGAGAATCAGAAAATTTATTAGAGTCTTCACATACAATTAGAGGTGGTGGTGGTGAAGAGGATTCTCTAGTTTCTGTTGCTGGCATAGGATCTTCTTCAAATTGAACACTCCTTTCAATGAAGGACACTTCTAGTGCTAATGTTGATAAAATTGTACCCTTTGGAATTTTCTAAGTACCCAACAAATAGTAATTCTTGTATTTGGGGCTCCAAATCCTTTCTCTTTTCAAGTGGAATTCTATCCCAAGCTTTAGAGTCAGAAATCCTGAAGTGAGACACATCAGGATTTTTTCTAGTACAAGATTCAAAAGGAGTGATTCCAACAAGGGATTTGTGAGGAACCATATTCTATATATAGGCTTCATAGTTGATTGCTCCAGCGAAAAACTTTGTTGGCAAATTTTTAGACTCCATCATGCAAGTGGCCATCTTTTTCATAGATCTATTCTTCCTCTCAGCAACACCGTTATGCTAATGTGTGTAAGGAATATAGTGTTGCATTTGGATAAATCCATATTCAAAAAAATATATGAACTCATATTTGACATATTCACCATGATTATCGTATCTGAGGACCTTCAGATTTGTTCCATTCTGGTTCTCTACTAGGGATTTAAAACCCTTGACGAGGTAAAATACTTCTAACTTGTGCTTGAGGAACAAGACCCAACAATTTCTGGAAAAGTCATCAATTAAGGTTAGCACATATTTGGATTGAATCATTTACATATGAGGGAAAGGACCAATGTTATAACTGTGAATAAGCTCAAGGGGTGCAGAGTTTCACTCATGACTAACTCTCTCATACTTGTGCTTTGGGTGTTTTCCTAGGATCCATCCTTGATAGGATTCTTTACACTAATACATAATATCAAAATTGTGATGGTTTTTCATTTCTATTTCCATGTTTTTTCGTCTCAATTGTGACAATAATGATCACGATGTTTCGTGGAACTTATTTCGTGGATATAACGATGAACTTTATAATCCGTCGATATAGAGATGAAATATTACTGCCACATGTCTTCTATACGGTGGCCTTGAAATTGAGTTTTTTTAATTCATTTCTACGTTTCGTCACTCTATCGACGAAGTCGTCATCCCTATAACGACTAAAATATGGCCAAAAATAGCTAGAATTTTTTTTTCCACATGATAGGTAATAACTCCCGATTCTATTATTCCCTTGCTAATGCATATATTTATACAACTCATATGACGGTTGTGTTTCACCTTCCTCCCAGCCTTTTCAGCTTCCTACATAACTATTCAGTTTATTTATTTACAAAGTATATAATCCTGACGGATTATATTCCAACAATCCCCCTCTTAATCCGAAGGGGTGTTCGTAAGTCGGAGCATGTTTCTGAATCTTTCAAACTTTTCTCGTCCAAGCGCTTTGGTGAATATGTCTGCAATTTGATCATTTGTGGAACAATGTCGAAGATGGATTGTCTTGGCCTCTACATGATGTCGAATCAAATGATACTTTGTGTTGATGTGTTTGGTTCGATCATGGAATTTGGGATTCTTAGCCAGCTTGATTGCAGAAGTATTGTTGACCAACAATGGAGTGGAGTTCTTTTGTTTTTCTTGCAAATCTTCAATTATCTTCCTGAGCCATACTATTTCTTTCATTTCTTCACCTGCAGCCACATATTGTGCTTCTGTTGTTGAATCTACCGAAACTGACTGTTTGTGTGATCTCCATGAGACGGCTACTGATCCAAGACTCATAGTGTATCCAGAATTTGATACTCTTGTCTCCTTATCGCCATCAAAATCTGAGTCTGAGTACCCAATAAGTTTGAAGTCATCTACTTTAGAGTACTTGAGTCCAACATCTTGAGTCCCCTTCAAGTATCTTAGAACCCTCTTTGTAGCTGACCAGTGTCCTTCACAAGGTTTATGCATGAACCTTGAAAGTATGCCAACAACATAAGAAATATCTGGTCTAGTTGTTGTAAGGCAGATAAGACTCCCTACAAGTTGTCGATACTTGGTCGCATCCTCAAATTCTTTTCCTTCGCTTGATGTGAGCTTCATTTTCTGTTCCATTGGAGTAGAGATAGGGTTGCATTCTGTCATGCAAAATTTGTTTAGTAGTTCTCCAACATATTTTTTCTGAGATAGGAATATGTACTTAGGATGTTGAGTGACTTCAATTCCTAAGTAATAGTGGAGATGTCCCATATTTGTCATTTCAAAAATATTTTTCAAATTTTTCTTTAAGGATGCTATATAGCTCTCATTGTTCCCTGTCATCAAAAGATCATCTACGTACACCACAAGATACACAACAGATCTTCCAACTTTCTTTATAAACAGTGTTGCATCATCAAGATCAAAATGTTCGAAATTTAGCTTCAAAATATGCTCAGTTAACTTTTCATACCATGTGCGAGGCGCTTGTTTTAGGCCATACAAGGATTTGACAAGCTTGCATACCTTTTGTTCTTTTCATTTCACAACAAAGCCTTCTGGATGAGACATAAAGACATTCTCTTTCAAGTCTCCATTCAAGAAAGCAGTCTTCACATCCATTTGATGAAATTTCCACCCTTTCTGAGCAGCTAAAGAGAGTAAGGTATGGATGGTAGCCCATTTTGCTATAGGAGAGAACGTTTCTTCATAGTCAATTCCTTCCTTCTGTGCATAGCCTTTTGCTACAAGCTTCGCTTTGTGCTTGTCAAGTGAGACATCTGATCTGTATTTGTTCTTGTACACCCACTTGCAGCCAATTGGTTTGGTTCCAACTGGAGGGTCAACCAGCTTCCAAGTTCCATTCTTCATGAGTGCATCATACTCATTTTGCATAGCTTCTTTCCACTCAACTCGAGTAGAAGCTTCTTCAAAGGAAGTTGGTTCAAAGTTAGTAGATAAATTAAATTCACAATCAAATGATACATCATCACCTGAATTATCTGCTTCTCCTCCATCTTCATGTCTTTTTGAACTTCTCGTTCCCGTCTTTCCAACTTCATTTGGATGGACACTTTCAAGTGTCTTTGTGGCCCATTTAGGAATATTCCGTGATGGTCTTGGTTGATCAGCTGGTGGTGCTTCATCATTGATTGAGAGTCTTTCAATTCTCTCAATCACATCATCCAGTTGAACCTCTTATTCAGGTGAAGTAGCAGGAACTTCTTCATGCGGGGGAGTTGGTGCTTCATATGGAAATTCCAAAGGTTGATCTAGAATAGGAATCCCCCCTTTAAGGTTTGGAATTTCATATTCATTTTCAGAATATGTCTTTGGATGAGGATAAATTTCCAAATGATCAAGATGTCTCTTAATAGACTGGTCATTTTTATTAGTCTCAAGAAAAATGACATCTCTGGAAATAACAAATTTCTTGTTTACCTCATCATACAGACGGTATGCCTTGGAGTATTCTTCATACCCCAGGAAAATGCATTTTCTGCTTCAAGCACTAAGCTTGTTTCTTTGCTCCTTTGGAATCAAGGCATAACAGGTGGAACCAAAAACTCTGAGATCCCTAATTGAAGGGAGATGGCCAAACCACATTTCATGTGGGGTCTTGTTATCAAGAGCATTTATGGGACTTCTGTTTCTCAAATATGCTGCACATTTTACTGCATCACCCCAAAACATTAGTTTTAAATTTTTGAAA
>LPNX010103058.1:284577-301969 GCA_001517045.1 Pseudotsuga menziesii | reverse complement strand
GGCAGCTTACTATGTTTCCCTAATATACATGCATCACATTTGTTCTTCTCTTTGGGAATGGTGGGCAAACCAAATACACCATTCTTTCTCAACAAACGAATACTATTCTAATTTAGATGACCAAATCTTGCATGCCACAATGAACTAGATGACAAATTACCTTCTCCATGCTGAGAGAGGTAGGTATAGTTCTGAACTCTTGCTGATGAACCCTTTAGCTTCAGCAACTTCCCATCTTCGTATCCAGTCATAATGACTTGGTTGTCAGAGGACTTTCTTATTTCTATGATTCCATCAAACATGTGGATGGAATGGCCTCGCTGTTGAATCTCCACCAAGGACAATAGGCTTCTCTGCAACTCTGGAAGATAAAGAACATTCTTCAACAAGAAATCAGGGAATCCAGGCATCTTCAGTCGAATGGTGCCCATTCCCTTTGGTTTAAGACTTGACTTATCTGCAAAGTAAACTATGCCATCTATTGTTTCATTAAGTTCTTCAAGACAGTATTTTCTAAATGTCATGTGTGATTTTGCACCAATATCAAGCAGCCAACAATCTTTGTAAGAGGAAAGTGAAGTCATTTCATTAATTCCAAGATTACAATGTGCAACAAAACAATGAGAAGAATCAGAAGATTTACTAGCATCTTGATTTTTATTATCATCTTTCTTCTGGTTATGCTTGTCTTTGATGGAGTCCCATGAAGCCCAACATTGATATGATGTGTGCCCAGTATTTCCACAATGCTTGCACTGCAAATCTGATCTTTTGCTGAAGTTGTTTCTGCCCCCTCTACCTCTAAAGTTTCTTTGTCCTCTGCCTCTCTTGCTGCTTTCTTCTTTGGGGTGATCTTTGTTGTGGTTCTTTACTTTTTGGGAAAAGCAAAGTGATTCTATAGATTCTATAGATTTCATTTTTTACAACTGTTAGTGTAATTTACAAAGAGAAATAGAAAAACAATAACCTTGCGGGTCTACAGTCTCTACCAAGGTGAATACAATGCAAGTACACAGGCTTCTTCAATACAATAGCTTCAATATATCAGACTCGCAGCTTACATTATTTATCTGACAAAAATAACAAAGACTGTGGATAATACTATTTAAACCTTTTTGATACCACAAGCAAGCCTACTATATAGAGAAAGCGAAACAGTCAGGAATTTGTCTATATCCTTTTGTGCCTGTTATACTTTCAAGAGTTAAAAAAGCTAATCCAGAGCTTAAAAACTGGTTTAAGCCCTCTTCTTTCACACAAAAAAGAATCAGTTCTTCTCAATACGCCTCTCTCACTCCAGCAGAGATGTTATTTATATTTATACCATTATATTTATGTAGAAGAATCCCTTCGAAATGGCAATCAATGGCTGTAACGTAAGATAAGGGAAGGATTAATTAAAGATTAAAGAACAAGGTAATGGGAAGTAGTGGAACCAATTCAAGAGTCTTCAACACAAAGTCTTCAACACACGGAGTAGTCATCATGCTCCATGCAGTACTGAAGAAGAGAGGTCACACGAATCCAAACGCAACAGGCTTTCACCTCAGACTCCACGCAGCAATATTCACGATCAAATGTAGGTCGCAGCTCTCTGTGCACTAGTACAAAATGAGGAATTAGCTACTAGGTGACTAAAAATTCTAGTCACCACAGGTTTTCCAAGTGATTTACTACTAAATATGAGCAATTTTGATTGACTCAACTATAAACGACTAAAATTAACGACTAATTTAGTCACCAGTTAACAAATATGACTAGATAATAAGTGACTGAGTTAAAAATGACTAAAATAAATGACTAATTTAGTCACGACTTAAAAAATGACTTGCTAGAAGAATATGAATTAGTCATTTATGTTAGTCATTTTTAATTGTGTCATGGAAAATTGCAAATTTGGCAATGAAGTGTAATTTTTGTAAGTTGTCTACCTTCTATTAGTAATATTAGTGCCATGCACCTCAATCTTCAAATATCCAACAAAGCAATTGCATGAACTTTTAGCCTTATGGGGGATTTTATGGTTCGCAAAAAAAAAAAAAATTCTCTAGCTTTCTATTTTTGGCGAATCAAAGGTCATGATAATTGATTGGGCCCGAGGTCTCACCAAGTTGCAGTCACTGAGTTATATATGATTGTTGGTTGAAAAGGATTGGGATCCTAATGAATTTTTTTCTTTCTTTATCCTTCAGGCACCTATACAGGGAGTTCAATTCTGACGCGGACCGACTGTGTTGAATACTTAGGCTAAGAGGACTAGATTTACAAGTAATTTGTCTGAATCTAAGAAGATGTTGAAGACACATCTAAGAAGAGTAAATGGAATTGGAATTCAGGCAATTCTAAACATGGTGATGAGATTGGTGTCAATGGACAGAAATTAAAACTGACAAATATTGGTATTGAGCTTCACGTTGGGTCTCCACTGCCTTCAGAATGACATCAATGTTTAGA
Source organism: Pseudotsuga menziesii (assembly GCA_001517045.1). Taxonomy (NCBI): domain Eukaryota; kingdom Viridiplantae; phylum Streptophyta; class Pinopsida; order Pinales; family Pinaceae; genus Pseudotsuga; species Pseudotsuga menziesii. The sequence continues at coordinate 299,515 of LPNX010103058.1, read as the reverse complement.
CCTTCAGGTTTGTTCAGTGTTTTTCTTGATTATCTATTGTGTTTTTTTTCTATTCACGTTTTTTTTCTTTGTTGTGGATGTGGTGGAGATGAAATGGCTAGATCATAATTCCCTTACAGTAACAGAGGAATGCTACACCTATATTAGATGCACTATAATAGGACATAAGGATCAAATCTATTATTAGATATCCTGTGATTTTCACAAGTTGCAGCCCCGAAAATAGGTCAGACCTGCCTAGGTTCATAATAATATTGCTATGTTTACAGATAAAACTCAGGAACTAGCAATTCAAGGGTTGGTAGACCAAAAATGTTGTGTATAGGATTTCAGACTAAAGGTTATAATATCTAAGAATTTCCTCGCTTCAAGGTTCAAGGGAGGGACCTGGACTCTTTACTTTCCCTATGGGACCTTTTCCAGAAACACGTATGAGAGGAGTTGTGCAAGTCTTTACCTGTTGTTGCACCTCTTCTTTTGTAGTAAAGTATAATGCTTTTCCAAATACTAAAACTGTGTAATCTGCTTAATATTGTTATATTTGTAAGATTCATGAGCAGCCCCAAGGAATTGTAAGACTCATTGATTAACTTTGGGGATTACAACAATCTCATACGGAAATAAGCCTTCCATTACTCAAAGAATCCAACCTTTTAACATACTAATTCAGAATATATACAAAAGGAGAAGGAAACTAAATGTAGAATTAGAAAGTTAATTCCTAAATTTATGCTAACAATCTGACAGCTTCACAAGATATCCTAAATGAATTCAACTGCATTCTATCCTATTTCTAACTTAACTCTTCCATTGATAGCAAAGCTAACTCTATTCTTTCCAGAACTAGTTCACTGAATTGATTACCACTAACCTAAACATATGGAGAATATTCAATTAAGGGAAACCCACTCCCTTTTGTAAAATTTAGAATCTTAATTTTCGAATGGCCACCTTGCAATTTAATAGTGATTCCCCTGCATCATTTATCCTTAGTAAAAGATCTAGAGTAACCTTGGTAAGCAACATTACAACTTTGGGAGAAGAGAGGTCTGTAGTGCTTTGGAGCATATAAACCCAATTGTCAAAGAAAGAGCTAGTACTAATTTTCCAGGTGTGAGCGGTGTACTGAGTACCTCCTAAATGCATACTAATTTTCCATATGTGAGAGGAAGTGATTTTTTAATTTTGGTAAAAAATTAATGACGTATTTTTTATGTTTAGCTATTTCTATAAGTTGCTATTGATTTTTTCTTAATTTTTCTAGAATTTGAACTTTAATAAAAGTGGTTTCTAAACCCAAATTTTAATTGCAAGTAATATGGATATGGTGGGTGTATATTACATAATGTCAAAGGGTGTCATTTATGATTTGTGTTATATCCATAAATCTACATCAATTTTTCAACAGTGCTCACAAGTGTTTGTTGATCCCAAGAGTTGATATAACACTCGATGTTTGTACTTCATGTATAAGTCGATGTGATCAGGTGGCGATGTTGTTAATCAATCCAATTATGCGTAAAGATTAGTTGAAGCCGATTCTCATTATGCTACTCCATGCAGTCAATCATAGAGTTGATGTAGGAGTCGATGCCTTCTTATGAAAGGAAATATTCGTTAGAATATTTTTATTGAGGGCGATTCTTACAAACCTTGGTTCCATGATCATTTTTATCTTCGGGTGCCTATTTCAAATGGGGAACTTTCCTTTATACATATTATTTATACTAGTAACTTTCTTTACCATTTTTTATTGTTCGACCTCTTTTCTTATATATTACTTTCTTTGAGAAGGAGATAACCAGTTAGTTAATATAGGTCCCATTTTGCCTTGTTTCCTAGTTTCGCTTTCAAATGACATTCCTTGACGGGTAGATTCAGAAGGTAGTGCAGCCAAGAGCCAATTGGTTCATGGTAGAAAGGAAGTTATGCTACGAGGAATAGCCAGTCTCTTTACCAAGATGGTGCTAGTAGATTGATTGCTCGGAGTGAACCATTAAACTAGAGAAATTGGGGAGTACAGATGTTGAGGGAACTCATTGGGGCAGTACGGTACAATATTACATGGTAGGAGTTAAGCGATGATGCGTTAGTAAGCGTCGCTTAAGCGACGACGCCTTTAATTGGTCTGGTAAGCATCCCATGAAATCTATTGAGAACTTGTTTGACCTCTTTCTGAGTTAGGAATTGACATACTATGATGTCAACTCCTCATTGATACATGTTGCCTTTAAGGAGGAGGTAACAAGGACACCAATGATGAATGTCTTGATGGTCATCTTGAGAGAGTTGTGGATCAAAGCTCAGCGTGTAAAGGTAGTTCAAGATAATGTAATAACATGGGTTGTTCGATGCTATAACAAAAATATGCTTGTCAGGAGCAATACTATTGAGTGGTCATTGGATTACATGGGTAGGGAAGTCAGTGATGAAATCGATGAGGGACAAAGCTTTCTTATGTTTACATGTATAAAATTTAAGGTCAAATTCTTGGAGAAAAGATATCCAATGAGAAAATTTTCCTTTAATGAGCTAACATCCCAAGATACACTTCATGCGATTTGAATTGGTCATGATATTGATGTGGTGAAGAACGATATAGTAGTGGATATTATGTATTGAATGAGCCATGATCAATGCCATCTTATTTTCATGCTTTTTATTTTTATTCTAGTCCTCCAATAATTTCTTGTGATAATAAAATACATGCTTGCAATCATCCTCCCTATATTAAATTAACAAATTAATAAAATTTGTAACTAAGCTTGTTTGACATAACTTGGTAATCCACCCAAAATAGTGAATATCTCGTTCATATGAGACATGTTAACACTCTATTTAATGTAACACCCATAATATTTTTTTATGCTACTCCCACCATTACCATAATTTTTAGATACCAGACCTCCACCTTGAGTTTCATCATATCATCGATAATGACATAAAAAGTAAAGTGATGTTTCATCTAAGTTTATGCCATGAAAGATAAAGTAATGTTTCAACTAAGCTACCCATCCTAACGAGTTAAAAGCATAAAAAATTAATCCACTTCAAAATTAAAACATAAATGAACTTAAATCCATCTTAATCATATCTTATCCAATAAACATCCCATTTTCTATAACAAAAGCAAATAATATATACAGATGAAGACACGAACATGAATCTCGTTCCAAATAATATATACAGATGAAGACATGGACACGAATCTCGTTCCTAAATAGCCCTCAAGCTTTATATGTTTATATAGTTGTCCATATAAATGGAAGAAAAATATCTAAATCTTGTCGAAACACAAACCACCCGACTCCTGCTATCTTATCCCTTTTACACCTTATCCTCTCAGTGTCGCGGTACAAAGGTGTGTGTTTTATGAGCTCTGGAGATGATTTTCAAAGCCATAGTCATATTTGGACTGTGGATTTTTGGTTTTGAATTTTTTAGGTAAAAGTGAAATTGATGAGAATTAGACACTATCCGATGAAGTTATAGGATCCTTTTGCAGTTTTAGAATTTTTGCAATGTTTTAGGGCAGGTTTTTTTGAGGTTTTTGTGAAGATGGTAGCTTCATGCTTTTCAATGGTGACTACCCAAGTGTTGCCTTCATTAGAAGCAACAGCAGTAATAGCTTTAGGAGGAGGTTCAGCATGTCTGAAGGCTCCTTGTTCAAGGCTTCCTATGATGGCCTTGCCAACGGCTGCCCCTTGTCATTCAGGGATATCCCATGCCCGCCATGGGATTTCTTGTTTGACCCCTGTTTTGGGCAGGAGGCGGGTCCTAAGAATTAGATCATTGGAACAGGATTCACCAGTGGTGGCAGAAGTGGTAGAGGAGGCACAAGATATTCCTTTGGTGCAAGTAGAAGAAGAAGTGGATGATCCCCCCTGCATCAGGAGTTTCAGAAGGAAAAGAATCGGAAGAGCAATTGGGGGGAATTCAAGCGGTTCAGGAGGAAGAATTAGATGTAGCAATTGGTACAGAGAGCAAAGCAGAGCAAGAGATAGTTGAATACCAGGACTATCCTCCTCTTCCTAAGGGCACTAAACTATATGTGGGTAATATCCCCTTTGACGTTGACAGTGAAGGGCTTTCCAAAATGTTCGACGAGAGTGGGGTTGTCGAGATGGTAGAGGTATTATCCAGTTACCTTTTCATTATTACAAATTTGGGTTTTGGAATGTATGTGCCTTTGTGTGTGTCTGTCAAGTGTTTTGATGCCGAATTTGAGTTGGCGAATATCAGGGCTCGAAAATAACACAATGCTTATTAGACATCTTTGTTTTTACTATGCTTTGGGAGGTCTAGACTAACCACCTGTGAATTTTCAAGCAGCTTATGATTTTCTTACAATCCTCAAGAGAGAGTACGTGGATTAGAAAACCAGGATAGACAGACTGTGAATTAGCCCTTTTTATTGGTCCACCTATGACATCAGAGTCACTCTTCTGTGTAAATGAAATTATTTTTTTCAAAATTGATTCTTAGAATTAAGAATATGAACATCTTCCGCACAAAGACTTCGCTATGCTTGCTTAGCGAATTAACCCCTAAATGCAACCACCTACGGATTCAGTGCTTATGTTGTGTGTTAATATCAAATTTCTCATTTCAATTGGAAATCATGACAACCCAACCCTTTGACAATTTTTTCAAAATAAACACCATGCTCATTAGGCATCAATATTTTCTCAGTGCCTTTGTGGTCTACTCTTGTCACATCTAACTTTTCAATCATCATGGTCTAGCTGCTGATGATTTTTCTCATAACAAATCTCTTTGCGTATGAAGGAGACAAAATACTAGATGGTTTATGGAAGGCAGTTAATAACTGAAAGCTAGCCATTGGAAGAACCTGGCACTGAAAGCCAGCTGGATTCAGTTGCCAGTGCTTCCTTTAGGGTTTAGTTTATCTAAATCCGATATGTATTGTTGTTTTCTATTTTTAGTCAATCAATATGTTAGATAGTACTCCTGTTGCTTTTGGTGCAGAGGAACATTTCTATTTTGGATCAAACATCTCACAGAATGGAGTTTCTCCTTTGCAGAAACAAGACTTTCTATTTTTGTAACCTATTTTGAAAGTTGACTGGGGTAGGCTGAAGAAAAATTTCTATAAATATATATAGCCATTGTTGTGAAAAAAAACTTTCTAATATCAAATATTATATTACCTCTTTAACTCTTTCCTTTAAATATTATATTACCTCTTTACCTCTTTCCTTCATATTACCTCTTTCCTTTATACTATGTATCTTGATTCTTGATATAGACCTAAACCTTGTTCCAGTGGTTGTTCATTATGACTGTTTTTGCATCAAAATAATCGAAGTGCACTGTACAGCCTAGGGTCGAGGGAGATATTTTTGTGTGTGTGATATCACGTCACATGTGTGTAACACTAGAAAGGTAAAATGTAGAAAAACCTGATGTCCAATGTTTAGACTCTAATGTCAAACAAATATAAAAAAAGAGAGAGAACATTTTATTTCTTTTAAACTAGCATAGATCATATTAACCCTGGATCTTTTAAGCAGCGACAGGGTTGCACTTGGGGTTTTGTTATCCTTCTCAGTGCTTAATAGGTCTGGGGTTCAGATGGGTCTATGCTAGTGGATATAAGCATAAGTGGTAATCACTTACTTTTGTTAGTATCACAAATCACATCTTGAACCATTTTGTTAGAAATGCAGTTTGATGTTTGGAATACTTGTCCAATCATGATTTTGCTCCCCTAGGAGCCTTTTCTTTTGCAAATTTGTAAATCCCAATACTAATCTGATCCAGCAGTAGTTTCCGAAGCATTTAATTCTGCTCATCTATTGTTGGTAAAACCATTTAAGTTTGTTTTATTTTTTAAGGACATATTCTTGAAATCGGTGGTCTTGTAATGATTGGAGTTGCACACACTCACACACCCCACCCCCGTAGATAGATACAATTTTCTGTCTAATTATTAATATTTGTGGTTATTTGCCTATCCAATGGCAGGGTTCAAAGCCTAAGAAGACAGCAACAACAGCTTCCAGCTTCAGTACCCTAAGAGGTAATCCCCTCAATTAAGAAAGATTGCAGCTGGGAAGGTCTGTTCTGATGGTTATTAATAATTATCACTTCAAACTAGCAGTAAGGAAGCTTGATTCCTTTTAAAATATCAAATACACTTTTCTTTGTGCAAATACAGTTTGTAAATTTAGTTTTATCCATCAAGTTATGGAAGGGATGTATATTAATCTCTTCAGTTGCAGCATTTCCAAATTACAATGTATAGGTACCATGTAATATGAATATTTATATGCTAATGGTGTAGCCACTAGCAGTTCTTGTCAATTTTATTGTAATACTTAAATACACCTAGCATCCACAACTAGATAATGCTTAACTAGACAGAGAAAGCTCCAGGAGAGATCTCTATTATCATCTTTAATAACAGAGTAAGAGAAGTGTTTGTAATCATATCAAGAGTAGTCTAACATAATATATAATATAGATCATGCAAAAAATTGTAATTGATCTTTCTTAGTACTTGTCTTCTATCTTGTTACTTACATTCAACTGAAGATATACCTTTATTTTGTCTCCTCTTTGAATGCGGGTGATTATTTATATATGTCCATTGTCATAGGCTAAATGTAGTGATCTGAAATAGCTAGTAATCTGATATTTTCTCTAATTAGGAGGCATTTGAATTTTATGAGATGATTTTGCAAAATGTATGTTATATACACATCAGTCAACGCCACTTCCTTGTTGCCCTCTATTTTGGATTATGAATTTGCCTTGGGTATTCCTAGTCAGTCATGAGTCATGTAACTTTGGTTTGAAAGTATATGAGAAGCTTTGAGATAATCCAGCTGGCAACTCAATCCAGCTGGCTTTTACACTGATGGTTTATGGAAGGCAGTTAATAACTGGTTCCAACATGAACATATCATGAATTGGAGGTTAATTGTAATAGAGCATAGTAAGTAAATTCACATTTCTTTGTGTCCTATTGTCTATTTGGCTATAGCCTATCATTCTTTCATTCCCAGAAGAAAGCATGACAAGGACTAGCATCATATATCTTGTTGCAGTTGCCATGCTTTTCAAAGATTTTCCACCAAAACAGTTGGAAAATGCATCCTTGTAAGTTTCCTACTAGAAGAAAAGGAAAGTTATTCATTGTGGCGTATTGAGTCACTATTTTGTTTAATTATCATTGTTGATCCTGCTGAAAAGTTGGTTCTAGAGTCATTTTTCCTAGTTTTTATTTTTAATGTGATTCAGTATGCTGCCGCAGGCAGACCTGTAGTTTTCTCCTATAAAATTGGATTCATGTACTTTTTGCCAGTCCCATTTCCCATATCTGTCAGTGGAGAATAGATTTGAATAAGCTATATAATGTTTGGAAGGTTAGTGTCCCAATGGTACCAGAGTTTGCATGACTATTTTAACACTTGCATCTAGACTTGTGCACACATTATATCCAATGAAGATAGCACAGAGGCTGCATTTTCTCCTTTATCCCATTGATTCATGATCTGGTTAATGGGAGATCCATCCCCATACAATCTCCCTGGATTCAGATTGTGTGTTAACAGTTAGCAAGAAGATACCTTCCTGTAAATCATTCTATTGTCATGGTCTATGCTTGAGGCAATACTACATAGTAGTTGTAGGGGGAGCAGATTTGAATAAGCTATATAATGTTAGGAAGGTTAGTGCCCTAATGCTACCAGAGTTTGCATGACTTTTTAACACTTGCATCTGGACTTTTTAACAGTTTGATGCCCCTTACTTTCTATGTCTATTTTTGTGGTTACAGATAGGGGATATTCCAGAAGCTGAAGTAAAACCCCCTGAGAATGTGTTGTTTGTTTGTAAGCTTAATCCTGTTACTCAAGTGAGTATGCGATACATGTTTGGTGTCTCAAAGCAGTCTTACAACATTTTAGCATATCTAGAATTGCTTATAGTTATACCTGCACATCAATGCTGCATTGGATCCTAGAGTATATAGCAGAGTAGGCCGAAATTGCATATAAGTGAGGTTTTAAAAGCATTTTTCCCTGCAATATTTGGAACTTTTTTTCTTTGTCTATTTCTTTTTTTTAGGCACTCTTAGAGATTTTAGTGTATGGAAACACCTTACCAAAGCTCACATATCTTGCTTTATTTTTGTTTATGTTTCTCCTTGCATATTGTGGGGATACGTGAGATTGCATGAAAATATGGTGAAGTTCTAACATGAGAAGTGGGAAACTTTGAGTTATAAAGTTAATGAAGAATTAGAATAATAGACTCGAAGTTGGATCTAGCGAAGGGAAATTTGAACCTTCTAACTGGTTTTTAATCACTGACACATTTTAATTATCATTTAACCATGTGCAAGAGGGACTCCTAAGACTCTGGACTTTGACTGACATTACATAAGCATCCGTGATGAATCAATACATGAAATTTGATACTGACATGCTCCTGCTTTGGAGGATTTTACAAGTGAAAACACTCTGGAAAATTTACATTAAAAAAGATTGAAATACTCTTCAGTAAAGAGTTGAGATTCGCCATGTCTTTCGAGTTTGGTTGTGTAAAGTCTGAAATGCGTACATGGCTCAGAGTTGCTAGGCGAACTTGGGACTTGTAGAGACTCATGAGACTTGGTTCAGACTTGCCAAGCTCATGAGACTTTCAAGACTCGAGAGTTGTGGAGTCTCGCTTAGACTCAAATCAGACTTGCTAGACTCAGCTCAGACTTGTCAGATTTACTACTTTTACAAAAATTACTATATTTTGAGTTTTTTTCTATTTGCTGAGTTTCACCAATTATTTTTCCAGGTTTTGTTGAGTTGCCAAGTTTCACTAAGTCCAAGGCCAACTGAGTCTTTTCCGAGTTTGAGTTTGACAACATTGCTGTATACTGTGAGATCAGGGGGAGGTTTCACTATCTCTATAGGAGCCAGGAGGATCCCTTGCTACTTTTTTTCTATAATCAAACCATAGATATCTAGCTATTTTCCTGAGGGAAGTGTTGGGTTTGAGGAGGAAGATTCTATAAGGTCCACCCCAAACAACCTCTGTTAGGCTGATCACTTGATTCGTTTCCTCGGTCTCGGTAGCAAATGGTAAATGATGTGCAGAGTCCCGTGCCGAATTTTCTACCAGATTAGTAGGATCCCACACTTCTTCTAGACCTGCAGCTAGCAGACTGGTGCCTGCCAAGGCCTTGAAGAGGCTTCCCTCATGACACTGTTTGTCTACATTTCCCCACTGTTTTGAGTATTCAGAGCCCTATAAAATGATTTACTGATGTTCACTGATAAAATGATAATTATTAGATGCTCATCTACAGGAACAAACAGTACTTTCATATAGATATTAGGTCATGAAATAGACATTAAGTCTTTAAGACTATCATGTTCAGCTTCTCTAACAAATGATTTATGGAGAGAACATTTTATTTATTATTTTTCAGAATTTTTTCTTAACTTCATTGATAGGTGCTGAGTCTATAAGATTTTTGTTTTAACTTCATCGTTACTTTTAGATTTAGCAGAATTTCCTGAAAAACTACTTATAGCAAAAGTTGTATATGTTTTGCAGGAAGAAGATCTTGAAGTTGTCTTTTCTCGTTTTGGGAAAGTAATATCGTGAGTGTTCAACTAGCTATTATTTATTACTTATCGTTCAAAGTTTCTATGAAAACTATATGTTGTGTATTGAAAATATCTAATCTCGTTTTTTGAAAATATGTACAACAGTTTTATTTTATTTATATTTTCTTTATTTTAGGCCATATGCTTCTTCTGTCACTAGTATTATATATTGAAGTCTGTGTGTTTTCATTGCCAAACCAGGGCTGATATTATCAGAGATTACAAGACAGGAGACATTTTGTGTTATGCATTCATTGGTATGTCTTCTTTTTGAGTCTTTTTTCACAAACGTAACACGCAAAGCCTGTTGTAATGGCCTTATGCATATTTTAATGTATTGCATTTGTTCATGATCTCAAATATCTAGGTTGGCAATGACAGTGATGATTTGAAAATAATCCTAGGTAGAAAAAATGACATATATTATGACATTGCAGATGTGGAATGTCTAGCACTGATAGCATGGATTGCCTACCATCATCATTTTTGCATTTGTACAGTGCATTATTTTATTTCATGTATTATGTTCCTTTTTGTTCTGTTTGTTTGTGATATTCCCTGTTTTCATTTTAAATCATTTTTTTCTCCGTGTAATGCATTACCCGGGCAAATCCACTGGCACTTCCCCTCAGTACCCACAGTAAACTGGATTCTTCAAGGCTCATATCCAGGTCAACAATCAACAATTGGTTCACGAAGAGACCAAGCATGTCACAAAGTGGGATGTGAACCCGAGCAGGTGAGGATAACAACTTTCCTCGCAGCCACTAGGGCTACCTCCAAGGATAAATCACATGTTTTAATTGCTAGGCCCATTCAAAGTCCAGACAATATGATTTTCATCAGTCATAGATATAGCCAAAATTATATTAGCAAGTAAACGTAGAGAATACAAATATTGTGATTGAATTTGGGTGATATAATTTGCACATCAATTGTGCACCGTGGTGTACATGAGCAAAGGGTTTCCAAACTCGTTGCATCTTGGGAGCATAGTGTCCTTCGTGTAGCAGCAGTAGACATCAATAATCGTATGAGGTTTACTTAGTTGGATTCTGTAATAATATAGAGAATACTTCTATATGGTGCCTTGTTTTTCATCCCTTGGAGACTGTCAAGCATATTTGTTGGGACTGCCTGTTTGCCAAGAGCTGCTGGAAGTATTTGCAGGATATGTATTCAGTTTTGCTTCAAGACAGGTTCATTGCCGCGCACTCCCTTGCTTGGAGATTGTGGATCTCTAGTCTGCTATTCCTTCATAGGGACCTGGAATTGCTTGAGGATTTATGCATCATTCATCCTTTGGAAGATTGGGTGTAAGTTTGTTTTTGAAAATGAAGTTAGCTCATTTTCTGCCTTTTGTTCGATGTGGTGTGATGAGGTATGCCATCAGCTCCTCACTAAGAGTGCTTTGTTGATCAAAGACACCCAAATTCCAATCTTCAGAACCCATAGCTTATTCTGATTGCACTAAGAGAAACAAGGTGCATTCTAATACCTACCGCGTGCTACCATATTGCATTCAAGTCATAGGAATTGATATCTTTTACCACGATTAATTTGTATTTGTTTCTCATCATCTACTAATCTGTTATCATGTCACCATCTATTCCAGTTCCCACCCTCTTCTTCTACTTTGAGGTTGTTATTCATTGTCTTCATCATTTTGATTGTCACTGGTAATCAAGGACAAAGCATGGATACTTAGTGTTTGAGGCCACATCAGCATGTTTGCATTAAGTCTCATCACCATCATACTATACTTGCGCTTATGGCCAAAAAATGCCTGACTAACAGTTGTCTGAAGATTGTGGCAGAGAAAGTCTTGTAAGCTTTTTCTCTGTTTTTCATGCATATGAAATTCTCTTGTATAATGGGCTCTAGGCAGCAATTATAATGATTACTTTTGAATTTAGCACACCAGTATCATTATGTGTCATTTTCCATATCCAATTTCTTCAGAGTCGAAAGGTAAGGGAAGGATGCATCACACTTGTTATCTTACAGCTGCGAAGCTACTAGTAGATACTAGTTATTTATTTTGCACTACTTAAGGATGTCAATTGACTAACTTGAATCTATCAGGTCTTATTATAATATTGCAGGTAGTTATTTTTGGTTGAAAACATGTTTCTGCATTACTAAATTGTGCTTCTCTCACCCCTTCTTCTGACCACATTGTTTTTTTGTATGAACACAATTTACACATCCAATCTCTAGATGTTCTGGTATATCATGTGTTTATAATATTTTTGACTTAAATATGGGAAGAAAGATATAGGCATTGATGCATAATAATACCAAACATGCCTTCTGTTGCAGGGATGTGATGGAAGTCAGGCAAGCAGAATGCAAAGCTTGGGCACAGGTTGAAATGCTAACGTCTGCTCTGGATGAACACAGTTTAGAATTGCGAGTGAAGGCAGCTAATGAAGTAGAAGTAGCCTACCAACAGAGACTAGCAGCTGCTGAAGCTGAGATAGCTCACTGGAGAGAGAGAGGCTTGATGCTTCAGAGAGGTAGCGTCTCTTACCTGAGAGTTCTATATCTTTCCATGATTATTTATAAATTTATGCCTTAAAAGTGACCATTGGTTCATGTATGTTATTGACAACTCTCAAAGAGTATTGTTGGGTAGCTTGAGAGCTTTTGAACTGCTTCACATTTACAAGTATTACTCAATTGTCTTTTTTCTTTGGCTAGCCCTGAAATCCGTTAACTACTCCAGTCTCCCTTATAGTCATCTTAGAAAGTAAAAGTTATACTGTACCAATTTGTGGCCTTCTCAAATTGGTTTGCTGCCTTTTGTCCTCCATGATTTTGCTTTGAAATATGGCACGACTGGGGTGTTGACTAATATATCTTCTCTTTACCTGTTCAAATACTTAACTTAGAGAGTGCAGTCTTATTAATATTATTTGTGTTCAATCTCACTGATTAAAAGCTTTTCTCTGGCTTTTAAAGTGGCGCTACATTTTTTTAATGCCTGGCTTTATGCAGAGATGTATTTGAACTCACTGAAGCACTGAAAGCTAAAAATGAAGAAGGAGAGGCTTATATATCTGAGATTGAGGTTTGTTTTCTTATCTTGAAATCAAATTGGGGTAAAAAGTAAAAACTCTAAAGCTAGAAGACAATATTTTTCATGTTGTTTATGATTTTGACAGACTATTGGCCAAGCGTATGAAGACATGCAAACCCAGAATCAACGCTTGCTCCAACAGGTCATGGAAAGAGATGAATATAATATTAAGGTATGGAAAGGTGACTTTTGATATTTTTTTTTTTTGAAATTTGTGGAATATTTTACTACAGAGTACAATGTATGCCAGCAGAATCAAAAGAGGCTGGGATTGTTTAGTCAATCCTGAAGTTCTTGATACGACACAAGGATCAATGGAAGAATCAAACCAACAAATGTGATGGGGAGAATTCGAAATCAAGGGAAATATAATGTTTCAGCAAGTATTTTAAGCAGTTATCCACTGACAGATAAGTTATAACTTATAAACAATATACCTGAACGTTAGATTCCAAAATATTAGTTAAAGTAAATGTTAGATTAGAATGTTCAATTAAATATCAGATATAGGCATTAATAAAGTCATTTTGACTGTAGGTTATTTAATGATTTTATGCTTTATTTCACTTGAGAGTGTTTCTCAGTCTATCGGACATCCATAAAGTGGATTAACTCAACTAGCTTGTGAACCTTTATAAGCTTTGATTTATCATTTATGCAATGCAATACACAGATCACTTGCATGTTTCTTGGGTTTCTTTATGTGTTTGATTTTGGTGATATGGTACGAGAGCTTAGTTAAAGGCCGATCCACAGAGCCTGTGAGAGCGAAAACGCGTAGGCACTATTGTCAGCAAAGATGGATTGAATGATCACCAGCATGACACATCAAAGACCCAAAACGGTTTATGATCATTCGAAACAACGATCAACTGGTTTTCAGTTTTCAAAGCCAAGTCTGAAAACTTTTGGTTTTAAAGCCAGGTTCCATTGAAAAGAAATCAATTCAATTTTATGAAGGGAGAGTCATATGTCATCAATGATATAAGCAACCTACATGTGACTGTACAGAAGCATCCATCGTACAGCTGCCAGCATACGGATCAGGAGTCGTATGTATGGACTAGCTGCCAAAGGAAGAAACAGAGCCATAAAATTATAGATGAGCTACCAGGTAAATAGAAACAGCCACCGGTGAAGAAATTCAATTGTACAGATGCATCAGGGTACTATACAGAAGCTGCCTGCCAAAATCGTGTGTATGGACCACCAATCGAGAAAATCTTTGGACTGTAGGGCCTCTACAGGCAGATAATCAGTCAAGTTTCTGAGTTTTATTGACAGTACAGAAGATTTGGAATTAAATTAAATTTGTTCCTGCCTGTCTTGCTATCTGGATTTGCAGATCTGGAAGAATTGGTTGTTGATTTGGCAGATTGAAGGAGAAATTGACAGTTTTCTGAGTGTTTTGTTGCAGATATTGGGCATATTTTTCATAAAGCTTTATTTTATGAGTGTTTTCATACTAGTATTGGACAGTTTTCCAAAATTTTGCGTATTTTTTGTTTGTTTTGGGCAGATTTATAGAAATCTGTGTGTTTTTCAGTGATACATTGCTGCTACAAATTCTTCACACCAATATCCAATTGTTCTTACTCTAGGATTGCAGATTGATGGAGGAAATAATGGGTATTTTCAGCAATTCACTTTGTTTCAATATATGTTTCTTCATTTTTTATTTGTACCTGTTGCCACTCAGTTAGCACAGGATGATCAGCAGATAGAAGATGACAACGACCTAGGGAACCCTCAGTTCCATGATCCATCTCAAGCATTCTTTTGTTCCTTGGTTCTTATCTTGTACATTTCTTTTGCCCATGGTCAAAAATGATGATTGTAAAATGGCATGTCATCCAATTATATGTGTAAAAGGTCTAGCCCAAATGGGTCATCTGTCTTAGTACTGCTCCGAAGTGTTTTTTTCACGTAGATAAACTTAGATCCTAGTGATCTGATTTTGCCTAGTTTTTTTCACCTAGATAAACTTAGATCCTACTACTCCGAACTCTAAATCCATGGGTATGTACTAATGCATTTGCTCCACGATGGTGTCTGAATCCTTAGGTCTGATGCCATGCATTAGTATCACCATGTTATCCCTATAAAAAGTGTCATTTTAAATCCTTAGGGGGGGTAAATAATAATTTTAGAGACCTCTTATGTCTTTTTTTTTCAATGCATGCCATAATTTATGGTTTGTACTGCTGAAGATTCCGGTCTC
>LPNX010103058.1:267241-284190 GCA_001517045.1 Pseudotsuga menziesii | reverse complement strand
TATAGAATCAGGCCTTTGTTACATCTTAGTGTTGTTGCTTGTCTGAAAAAGGTTCTTGTTTGATCGTGATTCAGAGTCTGTATACATTTTATGGATAGTCCAATAGTGAATATGACAACGACCTAGGGAACCCTCAGTTCCATGATCCAACTCAAGCATTCTTTTGTTCCTTGGTTCTTATCTTGTACATTTCTTTTGCCCATGGTCAAAAATGATGATTGTAAAATGACATGTCATCCAATTATATGTGTAAAAGGTCTAGCCCAAATGGGTCATCTGTCTTAGTACTGCTCCGAAGTGTTTTCTTCACCTAGATAAACTTAGATCCTAGTGATCTGAGTTTGCCTGGTTTTTTTTGCTCAATCCTCTAAATCCATGGGTATGTACTAATGCATTTGCTCCATGATGGTGTCTGAATCCTTAGGTCTGATGCCATGCATTAGTATCACCATGTTATCCCTGTAAAAAGTGTCATTTTAAATCCCTGGGGGGGGTAAATAATAATTTTAGAGACCTCTTATGTCTTTTTTTTTCAATGCATGCCATAATTTATGGTTTGTACTGCTGAAGATTCTGGTTTCAAAGTAATTATCTTGTGCACCATGTTTGGGTTAGAGGAAATTGTTCAGTGGGTCTCTCGGTCCAAAATAAAATGTCTAAAAACATTATATGTTATTAGATTCAAATTTCAACAGTAGTTGATTGCAGGATTATATGAAATCCCACATATGGCTTGTTATTATGTGGGGAATTTCTAAATGATTTTTTGGACATATTCAGTGTATATTTGGATGTTATTTCAATTTGCTTTCCATTGTTGTGTGTAGCAAATTGAAAGCTGATAGAATCTGAAATTGATTACAGGATTTAAGTCTAAGTAGGACTAGACTCGAAGGTTTTTATTTACAAGTTTTGTGTAAAACTTGTTCTTACTCATTTATTAGATTGAATCTTACCATGTAGAATGTAACTTGGAGCACTAAAGGTTCTATTACCTTTGCTGTATAAATTATTGATTTGGACTATACTCTGTAGTCAGTGATATGTTAGCTTATCAAATTGTTCCTATCATCATTTTTGCAATGTTCTTTTAGTCCCCATTTGTGCTAGAAGCATGCCATAGTTTGTATCTTTTCATGTCCCCATTTTCTGTCTGATCATTGTGTTTAGATTTGAGTTATAGAATCAGGCCTTTGTTACATCTTAGTGTTGTTGCTTGTCTGAAAAAGGCTCGTGTTTGATCGTGATTCAGAGTTTGTATACATTTTATGGATAGTCCAATGGTGCAGGGTTCATGTAATCACCAACCATTGATTTTGCATGTTGTATGGTTATGACTACAAGTACAAATAGGGATATGGATATTGTATCCATCGATTCTGTTTAGTACTTTTGTTTTGATATCATTGGGAACAAAATATACATACACACATTACATATTTATTAGATAGGGGTTCTCATATTATGGAAGGGTCGAAGAAGGATCTTAGAAAATCATAGGTTGGATTAGAGTGTTCAATTAGTGCTTTTAGGGTTGGGTGGTGAAAGAGGGGTCTTCGCTGAATTTTTCTCCAACCATGCATGATAATTGAAAACTTTGAAATAAACAAGGATTTCTTGGCGTATTTCATCAACCCTTGCATCTTTGCAACCTCTCCCATGATGCTGTATTGATTTTAGTGTAACCTATGATTTCCTAGGGCCAAATCTTAAGTGTCACGAATAAGTTATCGGTTACTTGTTTTTTCTTTCTTCTAGTTAAATGAGTTGTCTGTTAGAAACTGCCCATTATCCATGCATTAGCTAAGAGTGCATCAAATACCAGTTAGCTATCTCTGGAATCCTTATGGCATGCTTAGGTGGCAAGGTGGGGTGCATAATGTTTGAAGAGAAATGTTTTGACCATGTCATTTGCACCAAGGAATTCACAAGAAGCCCAAGTGCATTTTTCTTTGGAGTGAGGCATGCATGCTGTGATTGGTGTAATGGGGACATAGCAGCTTGCTTACCCTTCCCATAGTAGGGATTGAAACGTCGAGATTTGCGAAATCATCCAACGCTGCTCCTTCTTATTTACAATTCTCCACTGTGTAAATGACTACTTTCATAAATACTAGTTACTGGTAAGTTGTAATAGTAATAATTATGTAGTTTGTAGATTGATATCTATCATAAATTTGTTTGAATATCATCATTGTCAAGCAATAACAACTTCTTAAAGGGTGCTAGCTCAATGGTAGAGCGCCTGCCTAATTATGGGCAGGAGGTTGGTGGTTCGATTCCTCCGTGCCCTATCATAAATTTGTGACTACAAAAATGACTAAATTCACATATATACGACTATTAGTAGCTAATTTCTCATATTTTAGTCATATTTAGATTAGTCATTAATATGTTAACTTCTAGTAGTTTATTTAGTCATATATTTGGTCATTAATGGTTGCAATCAGTGACTAAATCAGCGACTAAATCAATGATTAACTCAATGACTAAATCCATGACTAAATCAATCACTAAATCATTAACTATCAATGACTAAAACAATGACTAAAGCATTGTCTATCAATGACTAAATCATTGCCTATCAATGACCAAATCAATGACTAAATCAATGACTAAATTAGTGACTACTAAGTCAAGCTATTAATGACTAGTGAAATACGACTAACTATAAGATAGTGGTAATTTGCTACTATTAGTCACCGACTCAAAAATAGTCGTTTATAGCCTGATTTTAGTCATTTTTTTAGTCATTAATTTCTCATTTTATACTAGTGGTGAGACCACTTACAGGCTCAGGTAAAGACGAGCCATGAAGAGTGCAGCTTCATAAATACTAAATCAACTTGATCATCAACAATGTTCCATAGGCAGCTCCACGCAGGAAGCTCCACGCAGGAAGCTCCACGCATGAAGCTCAACGCAATTCTGATTATCTTCAAAGCAGGTTTTCAAAGCATGCAGCACTCTAGGGTAAATTTAGGGTTTGCGCACTTCACGGGAAAAACTAGGGTTTTTGTATGCTCAATAGTCACAAACAATTAAAGCTCCAATAGTTTACCTCCACGCAGATGATGAAAGCGTGAACGTTCACACAGCTGATTGAGGGCATGAAAATTCAAACTCAACACACAGCAAATACTCAACACACAGTAGCTCTCATTGAAAGCACCAGTAAATAGTTTTGAGCTCAACACACAGCAAAGAAATCACAGCACTCTCCAACTTCATGATACTCCATAGGAGCAGGTCATAGGCAGGATACTCCATGAGCTTACACAATCAACAAAGATCTTCAGTCACCAAAGCGTGGTCACAACTTCGAAGAACTGTCACCATTCTTCACGCATATAGATAATGGGAATTACACCACAATATCATTCAACGATGGTCTCTTCTCCATGCAGGATGGTCTCTTCTCCACGCAGCATATATCCTCTTTAATACCCAGTCTCCTCTTCAATATGCAGGCCTCTACTTCAATACAGAGGTCACATATCATGCAGCCATAATGCATACCAGGCATCTATTCCAGAAATTGCAGTCGCGATCTCTTCAATCTTCGCAGATTTAGAAAATGGATTGGCTCACCATTCCTCCAACTCGATGCATAGTCCACATAACATTATGGAAAATGTAGCTCTCAGGTGTATAAAGGGAGTGGCTCTATCGTTTCTCCATAGGTAAAAGAATTAGGGTTAATAAAGCTTCAGCATGAAAGAATTAGGGTTAACAATATTGTTCTATACCTTAATGTACAACAAGGTAAAGAACACACTCAACAGAACTCTCAAACTTTTCTCAACGAAGATGAGAACGCATATGGTAGACTGGCGATGGGCAGACAGCCATTCTTCAACGTAGTTCTGGAATTGTAACGCATAAAATGAATGTATGCAGGCTGGCAGGAGAAACGGCCAAGGTCTAATAACGCAGGCATGCAATGCAGCCAGGAGTTATGGCAGGCAGCCAAGCTCTGATACCACTGATAGGTAATAACTCCCGATTCTATTATTCTTTTGCTAATGCATATATTTATACAACTCATATGACGGTTGTGTTTCACCTTCCGCCCAGCCTTTTCAACTTCCTACATAACTATTCAGTTTATTTATTTACAAAGTATATAATCTCAACGGATTATATTCCAACACCACACAAAACCATGGAACACTTTTGACGAACGTTTGTCTCTCTATCGACGAATTCTGGAATTTGAATGGAATTTTCTTCCACACATTCATCGCTCTATAGACAAAGTTTTCATCCCTATAATGATGAAAATATGGCCTAAAACTACTAGGCAAATTTTTTTTTCCACGCAAAACTATGGAACACTTTCGACAAACTTTTATCTCTCTATCAATGAATTCTAGAATTTGAATAGAAATTTCTTCCACAAAAAACCGTGGAAAACCAATCACTTTCGATGAAATCTGCAAGTTGAAAGGTAGTTTTTCCATGAAATTTCATCTCTATAGCGACGATATTCCTAGAAAGCCACCCCAAGTTTCAACGGTTTCGCAATACCATGACGAAAGTTCGTCGATATTGAGATGAAACCTGCAGGTTTCAAAAAAAAATTAAAAACCATGGAAAGGCACCTTCCTTTCCACAGTTTTGGATCCTCAATAAGTGCTTGTTAAGAAATACATACTATATTTTAAAGACAAAGAAATGGATAAAATATAATGCAGGAAAGGTGATTTATAGAAAAGAAATATATCAGGAAAGTAAGATATGGGAAAAAACATTATGAAGTAAAAGGGGAAAAAATAAATGGGAAGTTTAGAGGGGAGGTCAAAAAGTGTTAACTAACTCTTAGAAAAAAGGAATAATGATTTAAAAAGTGCCCAAAAGTACCTAAAATGGCCCTAAGCACCCTAATTATTGCCTCAAAAACTGTTTTCCCATTAGAATGCACAAATTCATAATAATTTCCTAAATACATAATTAGAGGCTAAAGTGGCACCTCTTAGAGTGGATTCAATGACAAGGTAGGAGGGTACATTTATAAAAATACCATTGATAAAATACATTGTAAGCACCACAGGGATCATATAAACATTAATTAAATGATATTCTAGGCACCATTAAGAGCTATTTTCTATGATAATGTTCGGGGTTACATCTATAAAAAATACCATCGATAAAAGACGTAGGCACCACTGGGATCAGATCAACTTATTGTGATCAAAATTAGGTTAAGCCCACTTGGGCTTAAAGAGCCCACAAGGGCTTTGAAGGATGCCCACAAGGCTTGGAAGAAGCCCTCATAGGCCTGTAAATACCTTCAGAAGCTTAAAGAATCCACAAGTCAGAAGTAAAGGAAGCCCATGTTCTGAAGATGAAGGGAGCTCGAGCTTTGAATACTGAGGAAGCCTGTAGGTGTAAATGAAGCCAGAGAATGTCAATCCCACAATTTTTGGAGGAGATGAAAAATAAAAATTGATACTTCTTATGCAACCACCTCAAGCATGGCCAAAATTGATCAAAGTTGGTACCAAATATTCCTGAAAGAAAAAAAGTCCCTTGAGCATATGATAGGAAAGAGATATGTTAATCAACAACAAATTGACAAATTATTTCTATTCTTTTACTATGCATGATCTCATATAACAAAAAAATCATCATAGATCACCTTTTGGCATTGATCAGAAGTAGGTTGCATAGTTGAGCATGCAGTTTTAGTTTAGAAACCATATCATAATTTCCTTGGAGACACTCCTTGTGAAATATCATCACTTTCTCTACTACATGTGAAGAGCTACCAGTGATAATTCATCATACTACAAAAAACATAAGGTGCATTGAATTTGTCTTTATTGAAAAATAAATAAATAATAAAAAATAACTCAACCCCTAGGGGAAAAGAGTAGTTGTTCACCTAGAAAACTTGTGTAGGATATTTGTAGTGGCAACTGGTGGTAAGTTGTTTTGATGTTGCTCATTATTGAAGAGCTGAGTATGAAAATTTGATCCTTCTTATGCAACCACCTCAAGCATGGCCAAAATTGGTCAAGTTAGTATCAAATATTCCCATAAGATAAAAAAGAAGTCCCCTAAGCACATGATGGGAAAGAGACATGCTAGTCAACAAAAAATTGACAACTTATTTCTATTCTATTACTAGGAATGATCTCATGTAGCAAAAAATTCATCATAAATTACCTTTTGGCACTTAGAAGCAGGTTGCACAGTTGAGCATGAAGTTTGTAGTTTAGAAACCATATCATAATTTCCTTGAAGACACTCCTCATGTAATAACATGACTTTATCTGCTACCTTTGAAGATTTAGACATATGAATTTATGGTCCACATATGTGCCATGCAACAACTGAAATTTTATCATCACAGCAATCATAATGTCTAAAATAGTGCAACCAATAACTCGTGTTAATCATTTAAAGTGCCATTTAGCATCTGATTTTGAGATCTGTGTATGTGATAGCATAGATATAAAATACTAACTTAATGAAAATTTAGTGCCAAGATAACCATAATGTTATTATCATTCACTCAATCTTGTATGTAATATCTGAAATATATAATTATCAAGTCCCTTACCATCACCCAGCTCTCAATAGCAATAATTAGTACTAAGAAAATCCAAAACAATACTCAGTAAAATAATGTCAGAATTATATCACTGTGCATTCAAATATGTGAGGTTCCAGATCTCAGTAAAAAATCAGACTTACATTTACCCATGAAACTAATACGAATAGGGAAGAAAACTAATCAAATCAATAAAATATATTTTACAAAATACACCACCATCTAAATAGTTTGAAATACTAACTTGTTTTATGTTTTGAGTGTGCAGAGAAGGAAGCTAGGGCATACGAGGTTTGCAATACATATTGCACACTTGTGCTTGATAAAGGAGAGGGCTTGTATTGTGGGAGCAACAGGTCTGTGTTTTTAGGGTTTTACACAGAAATTCGTTTTTTAGGGATTTCTTTTTTTATAAAATAAAAGTTACAAAAACACATAAAAATTAATTCTAAAACCTAAGAGAAACAAAAATAACCTAAGAATAATATTTACAAGTATACAACTAAGAAAATTTAGTTTTGAAAGATAGATGAACAATTAATGTTTGAAAATTAAAATTTCTTAACCTAGGGTTTCATCATGCCGAAATTATAGGAAGAAGGGATGAAAAAGGCCTAATTTCTTCTACGTGTTTTTTCTTCTATTTTTCTACGTTACTAAGAAGCATTTTTGTTTTATGTAGAAGGTTGTCTCCTATTTTGGATGATTGTCTAAAAATAGTTATTAACTATTAGTTGTATCTCTTGTATCTTAATAGAATGAAATAGAAATTAAGGATAAATACAAACACATTAAGGATAAAGAACACGTCAAAACCATTACCTTATCATTGACCTTTTTCTAGATCCATTCGCCCATACAACTTGATAAGAGTTGTCCACGAGATCCATTTCCATCACCAAGACTTGCATAAAACATGAAAGACATAATTTTTATACAAGTAAATAATATATAAGCAAATAAACAGTAATTTAAATCCTACTACAAACTCCTATAGAAATCAATGAACTGTGAAATGTTAAATTTATTAACAATTTTTTAAGAAAAAGACATGCATTTAAAAATTTACAACCATCTTTAATATATAGTAATAAAATAGTATTTATACCTTATTGAGCTCCTCTCTGTTTTGAGAAGAGTTTTATATTCTCTACTAAATAGGGCCAACCACGGGAAGGTAGAATCTCATATGGCCCCTCCCCACCTACATTGCTCTCAATTCCCCATACCCAATAAATGATGTTGTTTACATAGAAAACATATAAACATTCATGCGTAACTAGGCTATTCATCAAAACATATAAACATAAAAACATTGAAGCATAATGAGGTAATTCATATAAACAATGTTTTAGACGAACAACGTCGATATACATCCAAATACAAGTCTTGAATTTATACATCTACTTTTTATTTGATTTTTGTTTGTTTTCATTGTAATAACTCGTGATAATTGGGATATTATCATCATCATTTGGTGGAAATATACAAATCCATGTCCTACTAGTGTTTGTGTTTCCATGCCCTCATGTATCATACTTCTTGTATGTCATTGAGTAGGGCGTGGAGGCAGTTCTGAAGGGGTGTGATATGCAACAATGAAAATGGGTAGATCGGTATGTTTAAATATTATTGAAATTAATAGTTCATCATTTTGATTAAAATTACAATATTTCTCTTTACGTGTCTATGAAGCTATGACAACTAGTGTGTTAATTGTTTCTCTACTTGCTAATTCCTCTTGTGGTTCACCCTCCTGAGCTTCACGGTCTTCCATTGAAAGAAGAAAATTTATAAAGTATACGTCAGGAAATAAATATCTATAATCATAGTAGATATATCTATTTCCAAAGTAGACATACCAAAATGACCACTCTGCTTGCCACTATCATGGGACATGCACACCCAAACATCAGCTGGTACGCGCCGAGTACTACTGGATTCACTACTGCAGTTGCATTGTTGCTTAAAAGGAAAAATAAATATTTAGTCATGGGTGATATAATCAAAACTAAATAGACTTTAATAGTATACTACAATGATGTCCTTATTCATTTTATTTACATGCATCTGCGTCATTGGGGATATTGGAGTTTTCCCCAATTTTTTCCGATATTCAATGACACTTTTAAAACCATACTTGAAACCAACCTTTAGGTCTTCCTTTGTGACAACATCTTGGAATGCATTTCCCTGCAATGCATAACACATATAAAATTTCTAGCATCAAAAATAGATATTTGTTCACTACTTTCAAATAAATATTCCCCATAGTTAATCATTTAATTCTTACGATTCGGGCTTTTAGTTTTCTATAACCACCCTGGCCCAGTCTATGTTTCCTGTGCTTTTCCACTCTAACCTTGGTTTATTTGGAGGTGTCTGGTAGCCTATATAAGAAAAATTTGAAAAACGTTAGATATCAGAACTCTTGCTTAAAACAAAAAAGAAAAAAAATAAATGAGCATATTTCACTAAAAATATTATATGTGTTGGACCTTTATTTCTAGGTAATGGTTGTTTTCCTTGTCTTTTTAGCAATTTCTCCTTTGCATCCTCTGTGAGTGCCTTCAACTCTTTCTCTGAAACCATGGGAGGGTGCTCATGCTTGAGGTCAAGTTTCAATATATCCCTATATTGGGCCCTAGTATATTTTAAATTCTCATTGGCTAACTTTGCAACCAATTTCTTGTTGACTGTATTGCCGAACAAGTTTACCATGTGGTCTATCGATACATATTTCTTTGCGATATCTTGGCTATTCAACCGTGTGTGAATGGTGGGGCCAAACAAATCCAATGCTTTGACATTCAGATTCCTATATAAAACATTATTTCCTGCCGAAACATATAATCCATTAATTAATAATAATTTCAGCATATTTCCATTTCAATTTCATGATTAAAATCAATAAATTAATTAATAAAGACCTACAATATTTTGAATCTGGATTGAAACACAAGTGTCATCCACCATAAAGGTGAGATCTAGTGATCCAGTGCTTTTAACTCGTGCTGCTCTAGGAAACATTTCCTAGTCATCTACAACAGGTTCATCTTCGGAGTCATGTGGAGTCCTAGGCTCCATCTCATCATGCTTCGGCATGTCATGCTGATAAAAATAATCTCCCTCATCAATGGATTTAAGGCCAACTGGAAGAGTGTCAAAAAGCCTCATTGCTACATTTATTTGTTGGCGTTGTTGTTGCATTGGAGCATCACTGCTACCTATACCTGTCTCTGTAGTTTCTCTAGTAACGGGTTGTAAAATATTCTACAAATGAAAAAATTTACTTTATCAAATCACTTGGAAAAATAGAAAACATAATATCAGATATGAAAACATGTCATCGCTTAAAAGAATATGTGAATATGCCACTTACCCCATGAGATTTTATTTGTTCTTTCATCTCTTCAATCCTTTCCCTGATCTCCTGTGTCATCGGCCTTATGAAAGCTAAGGAAATCATTTCTATGTTTTCCCTTTTCAGGGCCTTCTTTATAGTATCCATAGGTTCTATGGAATAGTAAATTTCATGCTCAAGCTCCTGATCACCCAGATCAAGTGCACTGGAATAAATTCATCAAACAATAAAATTAAGCAAAATAATTTTAACATCATTAAAACATTGTTATTGTAATGAAATTTAGTTACTATTAAGAACTAACACTTACCTGATGCGGTGTTGTGGCCGGTGACTTCCCAAGGTCACCCTGGACCATGGAAGCAGTAGGTGCCTTTCCACCAGCGCCACCATGACACAATAAATCAATAAATAAACGTTATGAAAATAATTGTAACATAATAAAAAATGAGATATTGCAATAATATTTATTTTAAACTCATAAGTAGAGGACACACGTTCTGTTCCATGACGAACATGGGTAGACCCCTGCCACAGTGTAATAAGCATGGTGTCACATTGAAATATTTTGGGGTTGGAGTTTCTAGTTATTGCAGTCATATTTAGTTACTATATTTAGTTGAGTCAATAATTGTAACATCAACAAAAATGAGATATTCGAATAATATTTACTTTTACCTCCGATGGAGAAGATACACGTTCCACTCCATGGCGATGAGAAGACCCCTGCCACTGTGTAATAAGCATGTTATCATATGGGAATATTCACAATAAGCACAAAAAAAGCAAATTGTAACAATGGAAATTAAATGTTAAGAGAAAACAACTGAACATTTAGTTATTATATTTAACACTTACCTGATGGGGCACAGAGTGTGACCTTCCATGGTCACCCTGGACCATGGAAGTAGAGGACACACGTTCTGTTCCATGATGACCATGGGTATATCCATGCCACATTGTAATAAGCATGTTTTCACATGGAAATATTCTGGGGTTGGAGTTTCTAGTTATTGCAGTAATATCTAGTTACTATATTTAGTTGAGTCAATAATTGTAACATAAACAAAAATGAGATATAGTAATAATATTTAATTTTACCTCCGAAGGAGGAGATACATGTTCTTCTCCATGGGGATGAGTAGACCCTTGCCACAATGTAATAAGCATGTTATCATATGGAAATATTCACAATAAGCACGTCAAAAGTGAATGGTAACAGTGAAAATCAAATGTTAACTGAAAAAATCGAAACATTTGTTTATTGACGTCATATTTATTTACTATATTTAACATTTACCTCACGAGGCATATATTGTGACCTTCCACAGTCACCCTGGACCATGGAAGCAACATGCAGCTTTCCACTGCTACAACCATGACAAAATAAATCAATCAATAAAATTTGAGTCAATAACTGTAACATTAAAAAAATGAGATAAGCATAATAGTGTAATAAGCATTTTATCACATGGAAATATTCATAATATGCACGAAAAAGAGAATGTCAATGGTGGAAATTGAATGTTAATAGAAAAAGTTGAAAAATTAAGTTATTGTAGTCATGTTTAGTTACTATATTTAGCATTTACCTGATGAGGCATAGCGTGTGACCTTCCACGGTTACCTTGGACAGTGGAAGCCACATCTATTCGATTTAAGTTATAATCGATCAAGAACTCTTCACCTTGAAGTATTGTTTTTGTTTCACATACAAGTATATGATATTATTCGTGTCCCTCAAATTCGCAATTTCGTTGCTTAGTTTCTTTCACTGGTTGTGTACTATTTATAAATCCAGTAACATTTCTGAATGATTTTGGTCTCCCAACAATATACATAGTTGCCCCTTTGTTTTTATTGTGTTTTGCAAGTTGTATATAATTTGTGGAAACTATGTATCTCCTCATACTTCGAGTATATTGGACCAAGATCAACCAGTTATTGTATTTGTATAATGGTTCGACATACTCCATCAATTAAGTTACAGTGCCATAGCCGACCTTTATGCCATCCATGGAAAATAGCCCCAATCCATGTAAGGATGAAGGAGCAATGCGATACATCCTCCCATTGATGAAAAATTCATTGTCCACTTGAGTTAGCTTATTAGGTACCCATCCTTGCACTAGATTTCTATACCTTAAGGGAAATTCAATGTCACCTATTCTCTCAGCATCATAATTACATGACCTTCCATTGGCAATAAAATATTGCATATGTCTACTAAATATTTTCCTTACCTTTTCAGATCTAGTTGATATAGAACCAGTAGATCTAGTACAACACGTATCACTTTTAACCTCTCCTAGTATATCTTCACCATCACTCGAGGAAGATAGATCTTATAGATACCTATTTGGTTGTACCTACACATGATAAAACAAGAATATAAGCTACCAAGAAGATATAATTTAGCGTGCAAATATATTTACTTGTAATGTTTTAATATCAAAAAAATTTTCTTCCCAAAAACTTTACCAAAAGTTATTTTTCTCTCAAAGGTGTAATTTCTTTTAGAGTTATTTATATTTGAATTATTTTTAAGTATAAGACAAGATTTGATTTGGTTTGGAATTTTTTTACGACACATATATAGAAGTGTGTTTCTTCGGCCACTTGACTAGTTAATGCATGCAAAGAGGTATGGGGTTCCCCCTCATATTGATCATGTTGGGGATTCAATTTGGAATGGGCGGTGGTCATATTGCTTCATTCAAGGATTTCCCAACAAAACGCGATGACGCTAGTCTGACACTCCCTCTTCCACAATGGTTTGATATGCAAGTTTCCTCATTCAGGGTATTCCTTCTCTAACTATGTGCTTGATTTTTTAAAAATAGGATAACATTGTGAAATGTCACCAAATTTAGACCAATTCTAGGTATCCTTGAGTGGTTTTGCACATGGACACGGACAGGGTGATGTTGGATTCGAAATCATTTTATCACAACCCTGAATCGTCTAACACTACCCAATACCATTTTATTACTATTGCTACAGTGTTCTGCAACAGGGAAATCCTAAATTTGTTTGGTAGTGATGGTATGGTTCGGGCCCATTCTCTATCAAACAGGTAAGGGATGGGTTCAAGGCTAGAATTTGACAAGAAAAAATCCCATCATGGGTCATTTTTCACCTCAAGTACGGCCTATATTTCATATAAATCCTCAGAAATTACAAAGTAAATAGTCAAAACCATAGTAGCAACATTCAAGTATGGATTCGAATACGATATGGAAAAAATAGGTAACAAAAAAGTAAAGTACAACTAAAATACGGGAATAGGCATCTTATAAATCCAAAAACATGCAATTTTCATTTTTAAAAAATAAGATTATACTCTCATCATTCCAAAGTGTAACATCTCATTCATTATTCATTAGGAGCTAACACAAGCAGTAATTAAGTATTAATTTCTTGTGACAATGGATGAGACCTACAACTATCCTTTCTCTATAATTTCAACCTCAAATCCAAGGGAAACAACATGAAAAGGTATAGTATATGGAAAATAATCTCCAGTTTCGATTCTAGATAAGTAAAGGCTCATTAGATCCCATAAAAAGGCCATGTTATTCAAATCCTAATTAATTCAATGGGAGATTTGCACTATTGTTGACCCAGCAATATCTAAGGCTTTAGAAATGGCTAAGTTACATAGAATTGTTTATGGGCATAGGAATGTATGATAAAGTTGGAAAAATACTAAGTGGTGAAAAATTTCCCTAAAGCAGTAGTCTTATGAAAATGCCCACCATATTTCATAAGAGGGAGAAAATACCTTCCATGTCCTATTATCCCATAGTTGGTTGAAGTATCTATTCGACCATGGCACCAGTTCTCAGAACAACTCTTTGAGAAAGAAGATACAAGCCTCCCAAAAGAAGTTCTTTTCAGTCAAATTAGATAAGTTTCTCTAGGAGAATGCTCATCGTAATTTATGGTTTGAACAAAATGCCTGCACCATATGGAAATCCTATAGGTGGCTGTGTTTTCTACCTGACCATGTTCTTACTTTGACCTGAAAGTACCTGAGGTAGAAATTATGGATCTGCCAAACTAGGGTCTTAAGCATATTTTACATCATACTTCAATAAAATTCCCACTGAGGAGAGAGAAAGTATTTCCAGAGGATGAACCTGGTCTTAATGGATTCATCTAGTTGTCCTCCATCCATTGGATGTCTTACACTCCAAGCTTGATGAAATTTGAAATCACCTTTCACACCTAGGGTTTAGAGAAATTGACTAAGTGTCAAATCACAAGGTTGAAGTGTTAGAATAATCAACCCATAGTATTTACCCACTTAGACATTAATTCATTTATTTTTGTCTTATTTGCCTAGTACATGAGTCCCACCATGTGCAAGTTGCTAATTTCCTATCCATAGAGGTCAAACTTGCCATCTTTGACTCATGTAGCGCTTGGGAAATCCTTAGGAATCAAATCTGCTTTATTCCTGGCCTCCTAGGCGCATATCTGTTTTTTCTGCTTTATTCCCTACTTTTTCAGTGTTTTAAGGCATATAGGAAAGCAAGACTAGGTGAGGTGAATCAGCTTTGTTTCCTCTTCCTCCTCCACTCTTTCCTCCATGCAAAAGCATGTATGAGCTGCCATTCCACCACTCATTAGCTTTCCCATGCACCCTTTCCAATTCGTGAGCCTCATGATAGATTTGGGATCAGCTTTTTACACCTATGGGGGATTTGCCTATTTTGGGTAAGCCTGCTTTATGCTAGATTTGGATGCTTCCTCATGCATTAAATTTCTTCATGTATTCTATTTATTCAGCAGCCTATGTTATTATAGGGTTGGCTATTGTACAATGAGTTAATATAATTTTGTGTTACAGCTCCATTTTCAGTCTCTATTGTTGACAATTTGCATGATCAATTGTAACTTGTTGTGAGTGAAATTAATATATTGCTGTTCAGAATTTATACATGGTATCAGAGCCATTTTAGGTTGTTACTCTCCTTCAAAAATGGTTTTGCAGGTTCGACATCAAGACTGGGAGCCTTCTACTGACAGCCGGGATAGATTTTCTAAAGCTATGGATTCACAGAAAACTATCCTCACTCCCTTCAACTTTTTTGAATGGAAAGCAGAGATGGAGATCTTGTTGAGAGAGAAAGGCCTCTACAGGGTGACTATGGCTATAGAAGCAGAGCCCAATGCTGCTGCAGAGAAGATCAAATGGCACAATCGGAGAGATGAGGCCTATGGCCTCCTATGTCTTAGTATTTCCCGAGACCTCCTTTTCCATCTCGATGGATTAACTTCACCGGATCAAGTATGGGAGAAAATTTCTGAACTATTTGGAAATACAGATGAGATGAGGGGACACGAGATCAAAAATGAGCTGATCTCCCTGAGTCCCAGTAATTTTGAATCCCTGCAGCTATATTTCTCCAAGTTCAAAGCACTAGTTTTGCAGCTGAAACAGTGTGGTATTGAAAAGAAAGATGATCAGATCGTATTGGCCATCCTCTCGAAGCTAGGACCTGACTACTCAGTCTTTGTTTCGACCTTCTATGCCACAAAAATCACAGCTCGAACCTGGAAGATGCCTAGCCTTGCAGATTTCATGGAATCTCTCAGACAAGAACAAGACAAGCTGGTGATGATGGGCACCATCAAACCATCCAAAGATCAAGCTTTGATTGCTGGAGATTCGAAGGTGGATTCAAAAATCAAGAATAAAGCTAAAAATCCACCTGAGAAAGGAAGAGACAAGAAGCAGTCTCTAGAGGATCAACAAGGTCCCAAGAAAAATACCCAGAAGAAGAAAAACAAAGGTGAAATGAACAAGTGCTCATACTGTTCGAAGGGAAATCACACTGAAAGCTCTTGTATGAAAAAGCAGATTGATATGCTGACTAATCTCCTAGAGAAGAATGGCATCTCCCTTCCAGAAAGCTCAAAGAAGAGAGAAGGAGGATCAAGTTCCGATGACAGAGAGAGAGAGTTCATGCTCTAGTTGCTGGCACATCAAGCTCACCCAGTTTTATCATAGATTCTGGAGCTTCAAGACACATGGTTTCAACTAAGGAGGCCTTCTCCTCACTAGATATGTCGAAAGGACCATCTATTGTACTGAGAGATGACTTTCTCACTGAAAGCAAAGGCAAAGGAAGGATAGATCTTGATCATGGTAACTTCAACAATGTGTTGTATGTCCCTGGCCTCGCCTCCAACCTTCTATCAGTGTACCAGATGACCCACACTAGGTCTCCTAAGAAATTCACATTCTCACCAGATGAAGTTGAGATCACAGAAATCTCAAGTGGAAGAATCATTGCAAAAGGAGTAGCGAATCATGCTCAAAAGGTATACATGTTTTCACACTTCCTTCCTTACTCAAACCCCTCTGCTCTTCTTATCCATGCTAATGAAGCTAGCAAGCTATGGCATGAAATATTTGGCCATTTAAATTACATGTATTTATCTGATCTTAGTGATAAAGATATGGTCATAGGGTTTCCCAAGATATAATTTTCCAAAGGAGTATGCCAAGGCTGTATCCTAGGAAAACACCCAGAGCACAAATTTGAGAAAGCCAGCCATGAGAGAACCTCTGCACCCCTCGAACTGATTCACAGTGATGTTTCTGGCCCATTCCCTCATATGTCCATGAGTCAGGCCAAATATTCATTGACCTTTATTGATGATTTTTCCAGGTATTGTTGGGTTCACTTCATGAAACACAAGTCAGAAGTTTTTGGCCTATTCAAAGTCTTCAAGGCTTTGGTTGGAAACCAGTGTGGAAGAAAACTCAAGGTCCTCAGATCTGACAATGGTGGTGAGTATGTCAAGTCTAATTTTATTAACTATTGTGTAAGTGCAGGTATTCAGATGCAGCATTCTATCCCCTACACACCACAGCAAAATGGTGTTGCAGAGAGGAAGAACAGATCACTGAAGGAGATGGCAACATGCATGATGGAGGCCAAAACTTTGCCACCAAAGTACTGGGCTAAAGATATCAACTATGCAGCCTATATTCAGAATAGGGTGCCTCAA
>LPNX010103058.1:262758-266042 GCA_001517045.1 Pseudotsuga menziesii | reverse complement strand
TGTGGTTTCGAACCTGAGTACTCAACTACCATCTACTGTGATAACCAGAGTACCATTCGAATTTGCAAAGATCCAGTTCAGAAGTAGAGAACCAGACACATTGAAATTCACATGCACTACATCAGAGAGCTTGTGCATGATGGCACCATTCACCTACTCTTCTCTACATCTTCAGAACAAGTAGCTGATATCTTCACCAAAGCATTTTGTGAGAAGACCTTCAGCAATCTCAAATCACTGCTGGGGATTGTTGATCATGCTGTAAAGGCATGAGTGGAGACAAGATTCTACAATTTTGTTTTACAGTCCATGTTTAAGGGAGGATTTTTCCAAGTTGGTTTTGCCTCTTTCCTTGGTTCATATGGACTTGCAGTATGTAAAAGGGTGACTAAGCCTTGTTGCTAGGCCCTATATTTTTTATTTATTACTCATAAATTCAGGCTTAAGGGGGGGTGTTAGAATAATCAACCCATAGTATTTACCCACTTAGACATTAATTCATTTATTTTTGTCTTATTTGCCTAGTCCATGAGTTCCACCATGTGCAAGTTGCTAATTGCCTATCCATAGAGGTCAAACTTGCCATATTTGACTCATGTAGCACTTGGGAAAGCCTTAGGAATCAAATCTTCTTTATTCCTGGCCTCCTAGGTGCCTATCTATTTTTTCTGCTTTATTCCCTGCTTTTTCAGTGTTTTAAGGCATATAGGAAAGCAAGACTAGGTGAGGTGAATCAGCTTTGTTGCCTCTTCCTCCTCCACTCTTTCCTCCATGCAAAAGCATGTATGAGCTTCCATTCCACCACTCATTAGCTTGCCCATGCACCCTTGCCAATTTGTGAGCCTCATGACAGATTTGGGATCAGCTTTTTACACCTATGGGGGATTTGCCTATTTTGGGTAAGCCTGCTTTATGCTAGATTTGGATGCTTCCTCATGCATTCAATTTCTTCATGTATTATATCTATTCAGTAGCCTATGTTATTACAGGGTTTGCTATTGTACACTGAGTTAATATAATTTTGTGTTACAGCTCCATTTTCAGTCTCTATTGTTGACAATTTGCATGATCAATTGTAATTTGTTGTGACTGAAATTAATCTATTGCTGGTCAGAATTTCTACATGAAGAGGCATTTGGAAATGCCTGCCAAAGCCTATTTGAGTGATGCTAAATTCGTCAGAAGGTATAAGCATGTTATTTAATGAATTGGCTATGCATCCATGTTATTATTTTTTCTTATAGTGACCACATGAGAAAAATATCAGCCTCCCAAAAGAGGTAAAAACATTAGCTTGCATATCCAAAAATATGAAAAATTGACTGAGTGTTGAAAATAGGAGGCTAAGAGCCCACTTGGAAATGCACGCTAGATTCATCTCTTTAACTGATATATTCATCAGATGTTATGGGTCAATTCTTTGATGATCTGAGCATCCACTCATGATCTTAGTTTCCCTCTGGGTGTTCACATGTGTGAGATATGATTTTGCCAAAATGCTTCCTGGCATAGTAATGAACAGGGTCTGACAAAATTGACTAAGTGTTGAATTGAGCAGTTTGAAATACCATTTTAAAGTGACTTCCATAGACGGTGTGTTTTTCAGTAAGGTTTTAAGGTGACATGGTATTGTTCCTAGTTGAGGTGGATACCTAGCCATACCCTCGGTTTGTTTAAAGATGGTCAAGATGTGAAAATATAAGTCTTCCAAAAGTTAGAAAATTATGCATGTACAGTCGTGGGGAAATAAAAGAGTAAGCTACAGGAAATTATTGAACAAAAATTTGTAAAGGGAATTATGCATATGTTGAGAAGGATTTAAAGATAGTATTTTGGAAGATATGATGTGATTGAAATTACATATCATATACTTAAGGAATAAATGCTTGGATAGGGTTTAATGAAGACACATGCAGGCTACAATATTCTTGATAACCTTCAAACTCTTTGAGATATGCCAAATAGATGCGACCACACTAACTACCATGGTATATTCCAAACATAGGGAAAAATATATAAGTGTCGTTGAAAAATAATACTTGTCTCAAATGTGTCTTTAAAGAATAAAGAGGTATGAGAGTTAATTTATTGGAGCCAATTCAAATTATAGCCCACGAGTCCCAGGGAACTATACATTGTTCCAAAATCCAAACCAGTAAATGGGAAAAGCTTGCAAAGTGTGCTGTAGTTCAAGTAAAAGTGAGCATAAAAATAAAATAAAATGCTTCTTTAAAGG
Source organism: Pseudotsuga menziesii (assembly GCA_001517045.1). Lineage (NCBI taxonomy): Eukaryota > Viridiplantae > Streptophyta > Pinopsida > Pinales > Pinaceae > Pseudotsuga > Pseudotsuga menziesii. Next base: position 263,806 of record LPNX010103058.1, on the reverse strand, counting down.
AGAAATAGGTCTTAGTTTGAATTATACCCAGTCATTATAATTGCAACTCCTATGGCACTCTACAAAATGTTTTAGACCCATAATAGAAAAAAATCACAAAGCTTGAAAAGTGTGCCATAATCCATGTAAAACTAACCATCAAAACAAAATTAAATGCGTCTTTAAAGGAGAAAGAGGTCTCACGTTCAAGTTTTGACAGAATCAGTTCAAATTGTAGCTCATAGAGGACTTTGCTCTTGACCATTAAATATAATAATATTACACAAGCTTTTCACTGTATAGAATGTTTCAAACATATACTAGAACAAAATAACAAAAGCTTGTAATTTGTGCCATAATCAAGGTAAAACTAATAATTAAAGAAAAAATAAATGCTTAGAAGAAACACGTCTCAGGTTCAAAGTTTCAAAAGAATCGATTGAACCAGTTCAGTTTATAGCTCCTACAAGACTTTGCACACTGTTCCAAAGCATTAAATAGAATAAAATTAAAAAAGCTTGAAAAGTGTGCCATAATTCATAAAATTATACAAGAGGAAGAATGGCTTGCAGTGCTCAACCCATATGTCTTTTCCCTGAATTTAAGGAGGAGCTTTAAACTCTCCAATAATAGAAAACCCTTACTATATCCATCGATAATAGAAGCAATGGTAGCACAACAAAAAAATTATAATTTAAGTATGACTGTACCAAATCCATATTGGTTCATAATTTGATGTATTTTTCCCAAATTCCTACCCTGCTAGGGTTAATGGGATTATAGAATTCATTGGGCCCTTTGTTATCCTATCAACTGCTGTCGAATTTCCTCCCCTGGGAATGTCGATATCCTCTGGACTATGGCCGAATTGTTTTGTTATCTTATGGACTATGATCGGATCACCTCCACTGGGAATGTCGGTATCCTCTGGAATGGTATCCCCTGCTCCTCAATTTACCACTGCTCTGCTCATCAAATTACAAGTGCTCTGGATGCTACTAATGAACTAGTGCGTGCGAGTGAACTTGTCCATTGTTTTTTTGCTAATGAGCTAGTGCGTGGGTGTTTT
>LPNX010103058.1:227758-260258 GCA_001517045.1 Pseudotsuga menziesii | reverse complement strand
TATGTTCATCTATGTCTCCTTCCGAACCCACACCATATTGAATAAGCAAATCTCGTGCATCCTTCTTACTCCCCACTAAATGTGATGCCAAGTAAAGGAAATCTCATATTCATCACTGCTATTTCATCCTCTATCTTTAAACATGCATGTCTCTTGAAAATTTTATGCTAATTTCCATTGGTGTGGATATGGGATAACATTAATTATTTATAATTATTCTCATTATAGTTTCATATCTACCTTCATTTATTGAATCAGCCTCCTCCTTTTATCTCTTTATACTTGAACTCCTAAAGAATAATGGATCTCCCCATGTTTTTCATCTTAGGTATTTTTGTTTTGAAAACATTCAACAAGAATTAATAAAATCACTTCATCTACATATAGTTTTAAGATTAGAAATGTTCTTACCAACCCACTTGATGCACACATTCTTGTTTCCATCTTAATGTTGTAGAAGACAATATCTAATCAAATGAATGATCTATCCACTAGTACCAATATGAAGAAGTTTCCTTCATCTCATTAATTTCATTCGTCATGTTTCACATCTTTTTCTTCCCTCCCTTGTGAAATTATCCTTTCAGACAATACATGTATATATTTATGTTAGCACTAAGTTTGAAATTTTGAATTATCGACTTGAAAGGTTCGAAAATAATCTTATTTGAGGAATTTTGCGAGAGTGCCTTTCAAGTTAACTGGTTAGCAAGTTTTTCCACCATAGAGCTATCGGATGGAGAGTGGGTTTTGATCTACAATGATAGGCCTTTATGTATATTGAAACATGCAGCAATGAAATAAGGGTAAAGTGTGTTAAACTTCAACGGTTCATATTTAGTATGGTGAAGATCGACGGCGGAAAGCGATTCCATGGAGCGGAGATGCGAGGAAGAAAATTAATTTTGAGATTTGCGGAGTCTGTTAAATGGGTGTAATGTTGGAGGGTTGAGATAGACATAAGGTGAGATCAACAACCCTAAATCATTTCACATGATGAACCTGCTCAGCAGGAGAAACTTTTTCAAATCGCAAAAAGGGTTAATCAACGAGAAAATCGGATGGTTGAGATGAAGGTGGAGATAGATCTGTGGTTTCAAACAATTCTGTGGATTGAAATAATGGGGAGAAAGTTATGATTTAGTTCCGCAAAAAGTAGTAGGGGCTGTGAACATCTACAATCAGAAAAATATGTTGGGTAGATCAACGAGTGAGAAGCATTCCGTGATCAGAAGTTGCTCAATCTTTCACATGAAAAAGGGTTAGTAGAATGTTAAAGTTCTCAAGGTTGAGCAGTCCCGATGAAGGTAGTTTAGAGATCAACCGTTGATATTGATCTCCCAAAATCAAGCTGTACAGGTTGATAGTGTTGAGTTTTGGGTATGAATATTTGGTGTATCAAGGGCTTAGATCACAAAGATGAACATATCTACGGTACTGAGTGCATGGAGAAACACGATGGTAATGTAACATAAAAAAAACTACAAAAAACTATAAGTGGAGAAGATACCCTCACGTACGATATATCTTCCTGATAGTTAATTGATTTCCCCAACACCATTTGTGACACACCCATAGGATAAATCATCCCCACGATAGTTCCATCTTGCCCAAAACCAAATAACTGTCATATGGCTAGCTTGTGAAATCAGAAAGATATCATGAAAATCTAAGAAGTGGAACAACGAATCTGATCGCCACACATAGCAGGGGAAACGCAACGAAAGAATGGTTCTGGTATCGTCATCATAGGAGCAAAAGGGACAGAACATGTCGAGTCCATATTCCCTGAAGCATATGGTTGACCAGGCTAATTGATGATGAAATGTGTGAAAATGTTGACGGGTCATCCCCTTGTCTAGTTTTCCAATCCTATATAAACACCACCTTTCAAAGCCATTAAGGTGCATAGGATGAGCTAGTGTAGAAGAAAACTTGCAGTCTCATTCTTCCAAGAGGTTTTGAGGATTTTGATATGTTCTTAATGGAAATCTGGTTCGAGAAGCTTGTTAGTCTGGGTGTGTTATTGGTTGGTGAGCTTGATTCCATGCTCATATATTGCTCTGTTTTTTCACACCAGGGAAGCACCAACCATCGGGGATCAAACATCGTACACCACTTTGAGAGATGCACCTATTTTCTGTATGGGAGAATGCTCATACTGGAGCATCAAGGGCCCAAGGTCTTCATCATAGCTTTCATGCACCCTATTCGCCAACCTTTTATGAGGTCGTGAGGAATACTTGAATGACAAGCCACTGTAAAGGCTTGTTTCTACCAGAAGAAAGGGGGAAGCTGTGAAGAAATTTGAGCACAGAAAGGATATAAACTCCTTTTCCAGCCTTGATCCCATTTAGAAAGGTTCATTCGAGGATGGAATGAACACATAGGGAAAGGACACATTGTTGAATCGACAGATGGACAAGTGGTCGAGCCTATTCAGAAATGAGCCACCAGAAGCATCCTGATACGTCGTTTTCACTACCCGTGAGTTCACAACCAGAAATGTCGTGGTGCCATCTAGACCAAGCACGTGCATTTGCTCCATGATGTTTGTTTAAAGATATGTAAACCGTGGCAAAAGTACCACACTCTAGTTGTTAATGTTTGATTATTACTATAAACAGTTTCAAATCCTATTTCGTGGATTATCCTTGAGGTATGAGACCTTATAAAAAGGCTCCCCACCAAGGATCAAATTTGAAGGGCACAGTCCCATTTCACTTTGAAGGGCTATGAGATAGTGAGCCCTTCAATGATGACATGCAAAAATAAATTATTCTTTTTATTTGAAAATGTAATAGTAAATCCATCGTTCACTATTGTTTTTACTGATTCCCTAATAACATGACAATTTGCATTTTTTGTGCTCTATAACTTTGGTTCTGCCTTCCTATTCAGGCTCTTGAATCTTGATTTGAGCGCATATGTTCCTCTTTATTTAATGTGACTTGTTCATCTTTCACATCAATATTCTTGGTTGCACTGATCCAAGTTGAATAAAGGTGAACATATAGTAAACCGTACTCTATCGCTCTCTTAGGAGGTAATTCCAATAGATGTAGAAATCTATAAAAAAAAAATTTGCTCATGGTAGACTTCCTTTGGAAGTTTAAGTTTTAGTGAATTAGCCACCAATTAGCTTACTGCCTATTGAGGTACAAGTGGTTTCAATTTTCATACATTGAGTTTCCCTCATCTTTATCATGATAATGGGGCTTGTGGTTGTTGTTGTTATGTATATATTCAATTAGCATTACTCATTGTATATCACATGGATGTAAGGATGAAAAATATAATTTTGGGATGCATAACAACAACCATTATATTCATAGATAAATTCATAAAATCCAAAAGCCAAAGAAAATATTTCAGGGTTACACATTACAATTTCAAATTCTCATAAGGAAAAGAAAATCACTTACTTGAGCAAATTGTAGTTGTAGAAGAAAGATAGATAAGACACCACCCCATGAATAAGAATGAACTATCGCTCAAATAGAAACCATACCTGCAAATTCCCAAGTTAGACCAAACCCTAGGATATCTAAGGTAAAAAACTCTTGAAGAAAAACTACAACAATAGAGTTTACCTTGAGTTTCCATGCCGAAATTACCAAGGTTTCCAAGGAAAAAACAATGAGACCACCCAAATATAAAAAATACACCCTTCCATGAGGAAAATGTTCATAAAAGTGGTCAAAATTGGTCCCAGCATCCTTAAGAGAATTGGTCCCAGCAGCCTTAGTCAAAATTGGTCCCAGCAGCCTTAACATAATGCCCACCACAATTCATGGTTTGATAAGAATTCTCGCACCATGGTACCGTCCTATAGCTATATGGTTTGGATACCTATTCATGATTTGAGTTTAGTTTAATCTTTCTTGAGGAGAAAGATAAAGGCCTGCCAAAACAGGGTTTTTCACTAGTGGATGCAAAAATGGCCAAGTAGCCTCACAAAGATGCCCACCCTAAATTATGGATTAGAGTAAATGGCTGCAGCACATGGGGGTGTTGTATACTGTTCTTTGGCCTACCAGACCATGTCTTCAGATTGTATTGGAAGTGGATGAATAAAAATTTATGGACCTTCCAAAAGGGTGCTTTAGGCAGATTAGACCAAATTAAGAAATTTGTCCAAGTATAGAATTGATGTTAAATCTGCCCAAGTGGCCTTAAGGAAATGCCCGCCATGCCTCATAGGATGATGTGAAAAATGTATTGAGAATGTGAGTCTCTATATTGTTGCATGGAGCATACAACCATGTCACATGCCTTACCAAACTACAACATATATTTAAGGAAGAATTGGTCCTAGCAGCCTTAGTCAAAATTGGTCCCAAAAGCCTTAAGAGAATGCCTACCACAATTCATGGTTTGAGAATAACACCTGCACCATGGTACCATCCTATAGCTAATTGGTTTGGATACCTATTCATGATTTGAGTTTGCTTTAATATTTCTTAAGTAGAAAGATACAAGCCTGCCAAAACATGTTTTTTCGCCAGTGGATGCAAAAATATCTAAGTAGCCTAAAAAAGATGCCTGCCCTAAATTATGGGTTAGAGTAAATGCCAGTAGCACATGGGGGTCTTGTAGATTGGTCTTTGGCATACCTGATCATATCTTTATATTGTCTTGGAAGTAGATGCAGAAAATGTTATGGACCTGGGAAAAGGGTGTTTTAGGCAGATTAGACAAAATTGAAAAATTTGTCCAAGTATGGAATTGATGTTAAATCTGCCCAAGTGGCATTGAGGAAATGCCTCCCATGCCTCATAGGATGATCTGAAAAATTTATTCAGAATATGAGTCTCTAGAGTGTTGTATGGAGCGTACAACCATGTCACTTGCCTCATCAAACTACAACATATATTTAAGGAAGAATTGGTCCCAACAACCTTAGTCAAAATTGGTCCTAGAAGCCTTAAGAGAATGCCCACCACGATTCATAGTTTAAGAAGAATTCCCACACTGTGGTACTGTCCTATAGCTAGTTGGTTTGGATAACTATTCATGATTTGATTTTTCTTTAATCTTTCTCGAGGAGAAAGATACAGGCCTACCAAAACAGGGTTTCTCACCGATGGATGCAAAAATGGCTAGGTAGCCTAAAAAAGATGCCCACCCTAAATTATGAGTTAGAGTAAATACCCGCATGACATGGGGGACTTGTATATTGGTTTTCATCCTGCTTGACCATGTCTTCATATTATCTTGGAAGTGGATGAAGAAAAGTTTATGGACTTGCCAAAAGGCTCTTTTAGGTAGATTAGACCAAATTGAGAAATTTGTCCAAGTATGGAATTGATATTACATCTACGCAAGTGGCCTTAAGGAAATGCCCACCATGCATCATAGGATGATGTGAAAAATGTATTGAGAATGTGAGTCTCCAGAGTGTTGTATGGAGAATACAACCATGTCACTTTCCTCACCAAACTACAACATATAGTTAAGGAAGACTTGGTCCCAACAGCCTTAAGAGAATGCCTACAACAATTCATGGTTTGAGAAGAATGCCTGCACCATGGTATCGTCCTATAGCTAGTTGTTTTTCATACCTATTCATGATTTTATTTTTCTTTACTCTTTCTTGAGGAGAAAGATACAGGCTTGCAAAAACAGGATTTTTCACCAATGGATGCAAAAATGGCTAAGTAGCCTTAAAAAGATGCCTGCCCTAGATTATGGGTTAGATTAAATGCCTGCAGCACATGATGGTCTTGTAGATTGGTATTTTTCCTACCTAACCATGTCTTCATATTGTCTTCAAAGTGGATGAAGAAAAATTTATGGACCTGCCAAAAGGGTGGTTTAGGTAGCTTAGACAAAATTGAGAAATTTGTCTAAGTATGGAATTGATGTTAAATCTGCCCCATGGCCTTAAGGAAATGCCAACCATGCCTCATAGGATGGTGTGAAAAATGTATTGAGAATGTGAGTCTCTAGACTCTTGTATGGAGCATACAACCATGTCACTTTCCTCACCAGAGAGTCTCTAAGGAGGAATATGCCATACTACCAAAAGTACCTCCCAACCATATTTGCACTATTCCAGTACTGGCAAAACTTCCTAAGTGGCTTCACAGAAATGCCCGCCAGCTATTGTCATGATGATGATAAATTTATCTGAGGGGATGGGGTTTTTCTTTGATTAAATGGCTATCTTGCCATGTTCTTAGTTTTTCTCATGGTGACCACATGAGGAATATAACAATCAGCCAAAATAGAAGAAAAATTGTTTTGCATATTCAAAACTATGAAAAACTGACTAAGTGTTAAGAAGATGAGTTTGAGAGGTCAATTGGAAATTCCCGCAAATGGATTTATTTGTGCAAGTAAATTCATCGAATGTCATGGATCCATTCTTTGGTAAGTTTTCCATCTGCTCATGACTTCAGGTCTCCATAGGGTGTTCACACATGTGAAATAGGAGTCTGCCAAAATAGGAAGATAGTATGTTTTCATGCTCAAAACAAATTAAGAGTCTATTTTGATATGACCTCCAGAGGCTTGGGTTGTCTCAGTAAATTCTAAGGGTGACATGGTGTTGTTTCCTAGTGGACTGGTTATCTAGCCATACCTTCAGTTTGCTTAGTGATTGTAAGATAACAAAAATATGAGGCTCATGATGTGATGAGCTTGGAAAGAGTATGATAATTTTGGGAATTTGACTAAGTGATGAAAAACTTCCCAAAAGTAGTTGCGTTATGAAAATGTCCACAAATGATTAATTAGAAGAAGAAAATGCCCATCGAGGAGAGACAAAGAAGATTTAGATGATGAAAGTGGTCCTGATGGAATCACCATGTTGGCCTCTACCCATTCGGTGTCTCACACCTCAAATTGGATGAAAATAAAAATCTCATCACGTTGAACTAGGGTTTGATAAAAATTCTGGTAAAAATGTGTAACTGACCTCAGTAAAATGCCCGCCATTCCCAATATTTGATGGATTAAATTTTTCTAAGGCTATGGGTCTCGAGAGTGTTGATTGGTGCATCTAACCACATCATTATTTTGTCCAAAAACTCTCTAAAGATGAAGTTACCAGTATGCCAAAAGTGCCCTCTAGCTCGTTTTGCTGCAGTCCAGTAAAATGCTTGCCCAACTCAGAAGAAGAGGAGTCTGAAGGGGAAATCAGTTTGGTTGTGCTCAATGGGATGTACTACATCATCTGGTATCATTGGTTCAGGATTTGGTGAAAATAAAAATCCCTCATGTTGACTTAGGGTTTTATAATTTTGTTTAAGTAATAAATATGTAGTTTAAAATGCTATTTTAAAATGCCCACCAGATGATGTGTGTGTGTCAATTAATTCATCAAATGACATGTATTTGTTCCTTGTTGAAGTGTTTATCCATTCATTGTTTCATTTTTCCCTATGGACGTCACATGAGTGAAAAATTAACCTTCCATGTTGAAAAAAAAGCATGCTCACATAGAGTATGAGTTTCCCCACACATAGCTTAAAAATATATACTAAACAATTTTTTCAGATGCCCTCACAAGCCAAAGATTTAAATAGAGATTGCTCAACCAGGTAATTAAAAAAAGATGAAATAAATAAGAGACATAAACAAAAGAGAGTTTATTATTTAATTAACGTACACAAATTTAATTTATTTTGAAGAGATTGATGCTTTCTTTCACAACCTACAAGAAGTCTCATATTTATCACTGAAAACATTGGATTCAATTATGAATTCTCTATAATGTTATCTTATATGCCAATAAATAAAAAACTCCATCATAAAAAAAAGAAAATCATTAACTTTCGCTAAATCCATATATGCATTGATATGCCAACTAAAAAGCATTTTTTATTATATGCTGATAAATACAAAACTCCATAACACAAATATTGTTTTCATTAATTGTTGATAAATACATATATACATTGATTTATACATGTCTAGCATGTTTCAATCCTCTTGAGCAGAAGACAAATCTGAATTGTCTCTCTTGCCTTTCGTAGAAGACTGTAATTGTTTTGGAGTTGGACAAGGAACTTATTATGACTTCTTTTCAAGCTCTTTAACTCTCTGTGAAACTTTTTTTAAGTTTTCAAGAAAACCATTTTTTTCCGCCATCAGTTTGTTCAACATTTCCACATTTTTCTCATACTTCGTTGATTCTTGTTCTTCCTTGATCTCCAATTTCTCTCTGGTATGTTTCAATTGATTTTTAACTTCAGTTAATTCACATTCTAGATTATGTATTTCTTTATCTTGCTCTTTTTCCCTCAACTTTGTCTCATTGGGATGGAGAGGAATTGCACTCATCATAGTAGTTGGCCCTTTTAATTCCTTCTCCAAATCAGCAATTGTGGATTTAAGTGTTTGAATTTCCATATCACATCCCAAATGTTGAACTTTCTACCTTCTAAGAGTTTTGATTATAGCTCTCTTATTTTTGCATCTTTCTCGGCCATCTTCTCTTTCATTTCTTTATGTAACCAAAATGAGGCATACAAATCACCTAGTACAAGGATTGCTGAGAAGCTTTCTTGTAGCATCTTCATTTGACTTTCTAGGGACTTCTCTCACTCTTCTACGGACATTGTACCTGTAGGTGTATTTTTCCTTCTACCCTTACCCTTACCTTTACCATCATCTCCTTTGGTACCCTTACCTTCACCCTCACCACCTTCTTCACTGGAAATTTTTTTTCCTTTAGTTTTTGTTTTTAATTTTTAAAGTTCCAAATATCCTTGCTAACCTTGTTCCTTTCACCTTATCATCTTTCCTAGAAATGGTTTTTCTCAAATCAGAAATTATTGATTCTACTTCTCCAACGTTTTTTTCATGGCTTCCCTCCCACTTTTTGAACTTCAATTGATATTCTTGTACTACCTGTTCATATTCTTTAGTTTTATTCTCCACTACCTGTAAAGGACCCATTTCTATCCTTACTAGTGGTACATAGAGAACATGTAGTATTTTTTTCAACTCTTCTTTGAGTTCACTCTCTTCAGCATTAGCTTTTTCCAAAGCCTCTCCATATGCAACCCTCATGGAATGAATTTCTTTTTCAGCATCATCAATGTTTTTTTCTACTTCTTTGGATAATAATTTAGCCATTTCTTCTTTCCCTTTTATAATTTTGTCTTCTTTGAAATGATTATCCACAATTGTCTTTTGCAACACTGCTATCTATTTTAGGCATTTTAAAATATTGTCATCTTTTCTCAATCACTCTTCCGCCCAATTGGATATATAGAAATATTGTTCCTTGAAATTCTCCATTTTATCATATACGATGAACACGTACCTACTATCAAACTTATATGATGCAATGTCTAAATGCATAGCGGAAGCCCCTAATTCTGATTTGGAAGAACAATCATACTCAATTGCCAACTGTTTAAGAGGCATTAGAGAGAATTTGAGGTCAAAAATGGGCCTCAAAAGGACCAAAATGTACTATAAAAATCAACCAATTACATTCTAGTATATGACATCATCCCCCATGGTTGAGGTGGCATTGCATAAGTTAAGAGTGCTTATTTGTCACATTTTCTATGGTGGATGAAAACTCATAGTTAACCAAGGTAGTGGTACAAATACTTTTAAGCCATAAAGTAAAGTACTCACAATAAAAGTCATTTCACACTTTCTCATAAAATAATATTATTGTTATTTTCAAGTAAAGTACTCACAATTCACTTTCTCATAAAATAATATTATTGTCATTTTCAAGTAAAGCACTCATAATTCTTAAAAATGTCTTTTCACATTTTTTTATAAAATAATATAGTGATTTTCATGTTTTTTAATTTTAAATTATATATTCATTCAATTTTATTTAATATCATAATGTCAAACTAATCTATATATAATCTTGTACTTCTAAAATAAATTAAATTCATGAATAATATTAATATGAAAGATGTATGTAAATTATATATATATATATTCATTTATATATAATCATGCATATTCATTTATATCAGGTTTGAATGTATAAAACAACATGTTGATATGATAAATGTTTATATAATTATAACTTTATTATAATTTTTTTTTACAAAAAAATTTATTATAATTTTCTAATAGTTAATTTTATAGAATAATATGCAAATTATGTTGTTATGACTTGTTAAATATTAAATAATAATAATGTCATTATGATAATAATTATAATAAATGTTATCATGTTACTTTTAATAATAAAAATATTTTAAAATTTTAATGATTAAAAAATTAATAAAATTAATTTAGCCATTTATATTTAATTTGAAATTATAACATAATTGTAAAATTGTATTATAAGGCATTTTTTTAACAAATTAGTAACATTGTTTTTTTACATATATATTTTGTATTTATAATTTTTTTAGTTGCAAGGAGTGAAAATAATTTTTTTAGATAAGTAATTATATTATAAAAATATTTTCAAAATGTATAAATATTTTTTTAATAATTTATTTTTGCCTATAAAAAAATATTAGAATAATTTATGCTTCAACTAATAAACGAAAAGAATTTATGCACCACCATTCACTTATTAAGTTAATATGATATATTATGTATTCACAACTTCTTTATTGCTAAAAATTAATATACATTGAAATCAACTATTAAACTAAAAGAATTTATACACCGGTGTTGATTTATTGAGTTAATAAGATATATTATTACTCGTAACTTTTTTATTGCTAAAAACATGATTCATAAAAATCTTATATACTAATATGACATATTTTCATAATGTATAAATATTTTTTTAATAATAAATTAAGTCTTATATTATTTTCTTTAAGAGATTTAACTATAACATTCATTTACAATAAAATGAATATATAAAAAAAAATTATGGTTTTGATATTAATTTATTTTAATAATGCAATAAATATTATAATAATATTGTTAAAATGTTACATGTAAATAAATCTCAATTAAATCACATTAAAATTAAATTGATGAGGAATGTACTAAATATAAAAAGTCAACATAAATTAAAAAAAATAACTCATAAAAATAATTTTTTAGTTTAATTTCAGTTACAAGTTCAAGACAAATAAATGCTAAAGGACAATAATTTTTTGGGAATTTATAATGAATCTTAGGAACATCATTGTAGAGTAATTTATTAATTTTAGTTATAGTCAATTTAGAAAAGTAACTCAACCATGGTTATTTATATTGTGCATAAAAATTAGTGTAAGAGGTGAGTTGTCATATATACCTACCCCATAAAACCCCTAACTCATAATATTTTAATATATATTATATTTTTGTAGTGTCTCTCTTAGGAGGCCCATTTTTTACCTCAAATTCTCTCTAATGAATTCTCTCAAGAATGTCTTGAGGAATGTAAAATTGAGCAGTAGTTTGTTCCATTTCGTTTCCTGTCACCTCCTCCCAATGACCTCTATCTACATGCCCCTTAAACTCTTTCAAAGTTATGGCAGCATGAATTTCATCATTTGTGACCAAATCAAGATACTGTACTTGTAATTTGCCATGGTGCTTAGGACTTTGTAGTGGCGATTCCTTATTCTGTTCAGCAGGGTGTAATGGTAATTCCCCATGGTGCTTAGGATATTATACTAATTCCTTGTTTTGTTGAGGAGACTATACTAGAAATTCCTCATTATGATCCCTTCTTTTACGTTTCCTAATGTATGTTTTATGAACAGGTGGTTTTGGCAAAGATATTTTTCCATGCTGGTTGATATCACCAATCTCTTTTTCAGTAGCATGGGGTCGACATAAATCAATAATTTTTTGAAGTGCGCTCGAGAAACTAAATTTAACCTTCCTTAATTGGCTCTCTTGCAGGGGGAAGTGGAGTTTCTTAGCCAGTAGATAAGGAATATCTGTACAGGTATATCTTCAACCCAATGTATCACTACCCGCATATATTCACCTGAAATGTCATCCTTGTGATGATTCAGAATTGTCCTAAGGAAAATCTGATTCAAAGTTTTGTATATTCTAGGAGGGACATCTTGCATTTTTAAACCATTCCTCGGAACATTTACTTCTTTCCCACAAATTTTACTGGCTATATGGTTCTTCTCCTGTCTGAGGGTTTTTCTTCAGCTAAAATCACTCCCCCTCTGTGTGGAATATTTGTATCTCGGGAAACCAAATCAAGGTTGAGGTATACCTGCTTCCCAAAAATGATGAGTTCCGTGTTCCCAGCATCATATTTCGAAATTGCCTCCTCTATCTCCTCATCGACATAACTAAACATTCCCCACAAAAATTTGAAAACTTCCACTTTACTAAGGATAGTTTCCATACCTGGTGGCCACATCTTTGCATCTCTCCATGCATCAGAATTCTCCTGGAATTTTTTTACTATTACCCTATCATCTATGGACGACTTTGTTTCAACTGAGGTCACAGAGGAGGATGCATGCATTTCTGCTGCACTCGTCATGATGGATGCCCCTATTTGAAGTTCGGCCATGGTTATTTAGGTTCAAAGAGGAGGTGAGGCGATGCATGTGTACTGTATTTCAAGCTCACAAATTCACCTCACAGACTGATTTTCAGAATCACAAATTCTTCCCGCAAAGAGGTTTTCAGCAACAAATCAACGCTTTGCTTGGGCTTGCACTTTGGAAATAAAAACATATAAAAAAGGCATTCAGAAATAAAAACATATAAAAAAGGAATTTTGAAATAAAAACATACCAATATCATCATGATATAAAATATATAAACACGTGCCTCTAGCCTTCAAGAATTAAATATCATTCATCGTCTTCTTCATCCAACTCAACATCTATATCAGGATCTGGTTCAGAATACATATTGATGAAAGGCTCATTCACATCAACATCATCATCAATGGCATCTTCACTAATATAGTCATCGACATCGTCAATGAGATCATCGTATACTACATTTGGATGATCAACCTCTTCAACTTCTACATCGAACACATCAACTACAACCACCTGCTTTTGATATGAATCATCATCATCATCTTCTTCTTTGTGATTATATTCATCATCTACATGCTTACACTTTACTGGTGTTCCTCTTGAATCATATCTAACAATGTATGACCAACGTGTTTTACCTAGTACCTCTAAGTAAAACACTTTCTCACATTGGATTGGAAGAACATAAGAATCTATACCCAGTTCAAATTCCCTTGTATTAACCATGGTAAATCCATTACCATGCTCAATAACAGTTCTTTTAGGATCATGTTCATGCATTCGTCGCCTATACCACTTCACCTCAAACAAAACTATTTTAAAGGAATTAAAATCACACTCAATTATGTCCTCCAAATTCCCATAGTACCTATTCTCATTTTCTTCTAGATGTATGTCACTTCTAGAGGAAACATTAGTGACCTTAAACACTACAGTTATCCCACAATCCAAGGTGTTCATCTTATTATCCAACATTTTGATACGAAATTTATGTCCATTACACCACATAGTCTTGTGATGTTTCAACTCCAACCTTGACAACAAGTAAAAAATAGATTGTGAATTAATAAAATGTCATATAGGACTTAGAAAGTATATTTGAAAAATTAAACAAACCAAATACATTGAAAAAATGGGAAGTAACTAGAAAAATATGGGAAACAATTTACTTGACTTTTTATCTTTTAAACCATAGGCTAAATCAACTTCCCTTTGTGACGTAAGATTAGAAAATTGATGTCAATGACGATGAGTTGTTTTAATCATCTAGCTGACCCGTTCCCATGATAACCTATCGACGCATTATTGACAATCTTCTATCCAATGCTCCATCCAATCAAGTTTGTTTCCAAGGTATAATTGTAAAGCATCTCACACTCGAGCAACTATATGAAAAAATAACAATTCACTATCATTAATTAGATATCATTACATGCATAGTTTAATACAGTTGAATATGCATGATTAATAAAAATAACAAATCAGTATGAAAAAATAAATTTGGAAAAATACATGTGTAATATATTAATTCCACAAAATATAATAATTACATTTCATGGTCCTCATTGTACCTTTCCCTAATAGGACCTTCCCTTCAAAATTGTTGATGGAGCTGAGATGCCAAATGTGAGGCAAATTCATATTTCCTGCTAATATAGGTAGATATTCACTAATATGCACCATGCATTGATATACCATATATCCCTCAACCATAGAACCCTCAACACATTCTCTTTGTCTAACAATATCCTTCAACGAATTCAATTGCCTTACCACCATCCACATCGACCTTGTGTGTACCGATCCACTTAATTCAATCTCCTCAACTTGGTGTATGAGGTAGTGTTCTTGTGCATTGAAAAATGCTGGTGGTATATACTGTTGCATTTCATACATTAGTTAGGGAATTTCTCTCTTCCAATACCTTATATCTTCTTTATGGATTTCTTTTGAGGAAAGCCACCTACAAATGATGCAATAAAATAATATCAAGCCATATATAAAATTTGTCGGAAAAACATAATATGTCAATAAGTTCTGCTCCAAATTAGGGACAAAGTACATTTTCCATATAAAAAATTACTTACCTCATGTATTTAACAAGAACATAAATAATTTGTTTTGTGTTGTTGTCAAAGTAGTCTGGGAGAGATGATGGTAGAACATATTGTATCAAAAAACACATAATTATTATTTATTTTCAAATAAGAGAATAAAATTAATAAAATAGTGCATACCAATAAGGAAATATATAAAAACTCACAATTACCTTAATGAATGTATCCCTTTCATGTATTTTAACCCCACCAAAAATCACCTTTTTCGTTAAGATATTCTTTATGTTGGACGAAAACCCCATCGGAAACCTGATTTTTCTGATGACCTCTTTTACAATATTTCTCTGTTGCTCCATCAAGCACCAAGGAAGACTAATATTATGTTGACGACCATCACCATTAGAATTAATGATCACACTTTAATGCGTGGTTAGTTTCTTGGATGTCACTACAAATATTTCCAATTCTTTCTTTGCCAGTACTTCCATCTAATATTTGCCATAACAATTCTATTATGTTCTTCTCCATATGCATTGTATCAAACAAATGAACTATTTGTAGGTGCTTGTAGTATGGAAACCTACTGAATTGCATCGGGTAAATTTCCATTCCTCGTGGAATCCCATCCGTGCCTTAATGACATTCATGAAACATCAACAAAATCAAATTCACACTAATTAATCAATATAGGTACATACCACGCTGAACATAATTCACTTAAAAAAAATTAAGATTTATATAATATATGATACAAGTTGAATGCGATTGTCATTGATGTCAAAGCAGTTCAGTGAATGACAAAAGGATAACCAAAGACATGATGGGAGGGTAAACTCAGTGAAAGACAAAGGAATAACAAAGAAAGTAATGACATGGAAAGTATGATAATGTGGCATGTATGGTGAGTATGGAAATACACATAATGTTGTTATGGCACTATCAGGAAGTTAGTGTTGTAATCTGACATCATTCTGGAAAAATATGGCAACTTTGTGAAACTTTGGAAATTGACCAAGTATGAAGAAGTAGTCAAAACTACTCTAAGAGAATGCTTGCCATAATTCATGGTTTGAATAGAATTCCTGCACGACCATATCAGGATATATCTTGTTGAATTGGCTATCTAGCCATGGTCTTAGTTTTCCTTAATCATTTATGAGGAGAAAGTTATAAGTCTGCCAAAATAGGGTTTCAGGATAAACCTTAGAGAAATTTTTGGACATGGATAAATGTTGGAAAAATAGTCCAGGTGGCCTTTGATCCATGAAATTTGACAAATTTATTTTAAAAAGGACATTCCTTGGCGGTCATTTCCAAATGACCACTCAAAATCTTATTATCAACACTTAGGCATTTTTCTTATGTTTCTCAATATGCAAAATATTATTTTTCCTACTTTTGGTAGATTGATATTTTTCATATGTGACCATTGTAAGTCATCCTAAAAGTATGGCTGGATATCCATTTCAATAAAGAAAAAATCCATGCCAATTTATGAACCTATTGACATACACCCAACATCTGGTAGGCATTTGAAAGTGGTCTTCCAAACTACTTATTGACACTTGGACAAATCACATCAAACCCTAAGTCACCAAGGTTATTTTATTTTTTTCATCAAACATGAAGAGTAAGACATAAAAAATGTGAGGAATACCATACTAACTCAACCATGCCAATATTCTCTCCTGTAACCTCATCATCTAACTTTGGCGGGCATTTTACTCGGATAGTGCAAATGAAGGTGAGAGGCACTTTTGGCAGATTGATCTCTTCATCCTAAGAGACTCTTTGGGAAATATGAAACCATGGTTGGATGCACCAACTAACATAATATATCCTATCACTTTCAGATAATTTTTTTCATCATCCTATGAGAGGTGGGGCACATTTCCTTGAGGCCACTTAGGCAGATTTTACCAATAATTCCATACTTAGACAATTTGTCCAAAACCTAAGGTGGATTTTTCATTTCACCCAAAACTTGAAATATTGATACTAGATGATTTATTACACATTACCAAGCACACATGTACTGATTTCAATCTAGACTCATCTTCATTTTCCCTAGGCAAGCATTTTACTGAACTTTGGTGTAAGACGACCTGAAACTCTGTTTTGGTAGATCCATATCTTCTTCCTCAAGCATTCTCAAACCAATGTGAGAACATGGTTAGGTATACACAACATACACCTAAAATATTACCATGTGTTGTGGTCATTTTATTCAACCCACAAATTATGGCAGGCATTTCCCTAGAGCAAGTTTGACTAATTTGACCAAAAATCCATCTTTTGGGAGACTTGTATGTTCTTCTTCAAGGATTTTTTCTGAGAACTGGGGCAATGGTCAGATATATATTTAAAAAAAATATGGGATGGAATTTCATGGTGGCCATTTTATTATTATTATGAATTATGGTGTTCATTTTCATAAGGCAGTTGCTTTAAGGCAGTTTTTCAACACTTAATCAAAATCCCCAAATTATCATACTATTACCAACTACTACCAGAATGTAACAATGACATCATGAGACATTAGGACACCAACATGTGTTTTTCAAACTCATCACACATGCCATATCAACACTTCTTTTGTCATTAATGACCTCCTTTGACATCAATGACAACCATACTCAACAGTGTCCTTGTGTTAATAAAATTCATAGGATGACATTGAGCTTTTCCTTGTTGAAGTGGTTATCCACCCATGCTTTCAATTTTCCTTATGATGGTCACATGTGCAATAAATCAATCTTCCAAAGTAAAAAAAAAATGTTGTTTTACATATTCAAAAATTTGGCTAAGTGTTGGGCCAATATTCCAACAATACATAAATAATTTGGCATACCTCAATGATTTCTATTATATTCCAAGTTCCACATGTGAGGTGTCATTCTTCATGGTTTTTTTCCATTCTTTTCTTTACCATCAAATTTGTCTTTGTCCATAGTTCGATAACTATGGTTCTTAGGAAGAAAGTGCCTATACTCCTCAAACACTTCCTTTGCTAAACTCCCTGAATGACAAGAATTTATCCTCAGACCGCAAGCTAGACATGCAAATTTACCCTTTGTTTGAAGACCTACAAGATATATGAATTAGTGTAGAGAATTAGAATTACCATTTAAAAAAATGCATGATATTTTCAATAGATATATATAATATTAAAGAACAAGAGAAAGTAACAATATACCACAAAAATGTGTTAACCCGAGAGCATCATGAATTGTCCATCCAAGTATTCCATGGAATTCAAATTGTCTTTTCCCTATTGGTCTAGAGATGTCATACATAGTGATGCCAGCTCATAACTTCAACAACTCATTGGTAAGAGGCTCAATATATATGTTCATATATTTAACCTAGTACTTACCTAATTGGTACAACATACATGATTAATTATATTTAGCTATATGTAGTTATATATAAAAGATATAAATATCATGCACAAAACAAAGAAATGAAATATTTAGTGATCATACTTTCAAGTAAAAAAATACAAATGAATTAAATACCTGGAACAATCATTTCCAGCATTGTACGCTTTCTCTTGACCAACATCCAAGGAGGAAGGTTATTGTTTATAACAAAAATAGGCCACATTGAGTAGGTAGAACGCAACTCTCTAAATGGATTGACACCATCAGCTTCCAACGAAAGTTTAACATTACGAGTTCTTTTTTGAAAATTGGCCACTTTTCTTCGATGCACCTAAATGCAGACCCATATGCAGGAATTCAAAGAACATTGTCTGGACTTCTATTCTTTGTATGGAAATCCATAAACTATGCTATACTTTAACACCTGAACAACCACTGGAGACGTGGAATTATCAGAATATAATGAAGAACTTTGTGAGGCACCTTTTTTGTCACTTTATCAGTTCGATACCTACTTGTTTGACATTGTGGGAATTCATTTTCTAATGCATATTGTCCATAGTATACGATATGATCATTATGACATGCATCAATATCTTGATACTCCATTCCAAATTTTTTCATAATCAGATATATCTCTTCATATGTGTGTGGTAAAATATTTGATGTTGGTAATAGAAATTCACCTAACAATCTATAAAATTCAAAATAATAAGTCAATGTAAACAATATTAATCATCAATATTGCATCCATACTTTACAAATTAGATAAGAATAGAAATATAGGAAAAACTCCAGGGCCTTTATGTACATGTGAACACGCAGACATAAATAATTAAAAAATTAGATACCTTAGTATCTGTGTCAGACAGGTGTTTGATAAACCATTCAAAATATTAAAGTTCACTAACAACAATAAATCAGATAGACACTAGTGGAAAATGAGAGATTAGTGACCAAAAAAATGACCAAAATCCCCATATCAATGACCACTTTTGGTTTGGCGATCATTGGTGGCTAATTTACGGTCTTTTATTACGCGACTTGGGATCGTCATTTTTATTTTGGTCATTTATAGCTTGTCAGTTGGTCATTAATTTGGTCATTAATTTGATCATATTTGAATCAATGACCAAATATATGACCACATTTATGACCAAATTAATGACCACATGGAAAACTAGAATATGACCAAATTTGGTCGCGTATTAAAAGACCACAAATTAGCCACCAAAACTGCTTTTTGGTCATTGATATGCGAATTTTGGTCATTTTTTTGTCATTTATATCTCATTGTTTGGTCACGTGTCTCTCAATTATTTTTTATTTTATATATGAATTTTGATCATTAATCTCATTTATTGGTCACTAATTTAGTCATTTTTAGTGGTTTTATGTGTGGTTATTACATTTTAGTAGTTTTAATGGTGTCCATTATTAATCAATATAAATTTTTAATATGGTATTATGTTTAAATTAAAACGAGAATCATACATTATTTATCATCATCTAATACACATTTGAATTATGCAAATATAAAGTGCAACCATATAAGTTTTAAACCGTACAAATTATATTATATGAAATGTGAAGTTTTACAATAAATGAGTTCTCAACAACTATCTCCATATAACTTTACATGAAAATCATCTAGTACACCGATGACTTTTCAAAATATTACATTAGCTAAACCATCCCACTTGTACTTTGTTGCTAAGCCATACTTGGATTCCGGGACAGCTTCAAAATCATACTTAGCAACTTAAAACCCTCAGCAACAGGCTCTTCATACTCAATAGAAAAGCATCAGCAACAGAATCTTTATACTCAATTGCCCACTTTTTGAGCTTTCTATCTGCGCACGTGCTTTTGTATCTGCACTGCACATGCTTCTGAGATCTCCGAGCTTTAGATCTATGCACGTGCTTCTGTATCCACATTGCAGCAACCTCCATCTTCATATTTTTACAAAGCTTGCGAGTAAGGTTACCTGCAAACAACAAATTTTAAGCAATAAATTGTGTTGCTTAGTAAAAATAAAAAACAAATAACTGAAAAATGTACATAGTAATTTCACAAGATTTAACATGGCAAAAAGAAACAATTCCAACAAACAGTTATATATGTGCTTATTATAACAAATACAAAAACACTTCTAATACCTCTGCTTCTTAGCTTTCTGAGCTTTATATCTGCGCACGTGCTTCTGTATCCACATTGCAATAGCATCCCTCTTCATGTTTTTACAAAGCTTGCGAGTAAGGTTACCTGCAAACAACACATGTTAAGCAATAAATTGTGTTGCTCGGTAAAAATAAAAACAAATAACTGAAAAATGTACATAGTAATTTCACAAGATTTAACATGGCAAAAAGAAACAATTCCAACAAACAGTTATATATGTGCTTATTATAACAAATACAAAAACACTTCTAATACCTCTGAAGGAAGTCCAACTCCATTGTATTGCCTAGTAGCTCTTTCATGGATATGATGGCTTTCGTAAAAGTTCAATACTTAACAACCTGATTGGGTTTTTACAAATATTCTAAGACATTACTAGTAGTTTTCATCTCCCTAAAATTTACTAGAAACCTTTATTTTAGTAAAAATGCATCTGGTTACATACAATGGGATGCAGAATTATTTATCTCAAGAAAATGTTTTCAGAGCTGCAATCATCTCTTGGCTACTGAATTCTTCTTTATCATCACTTACAGTAACTGTCACTATATTTGGACTTTGTGAAGGGAAAACGTCTTCTCTTCTATAGCTGGAAGGATTCCTCCCCATCTTTTCACTTCCATCATAGACGGTCCCTCTCAATATCAGTGTCTTATGCATTCCTCCAATCATCTCGTCATAGATTGCATCTCCTTTTTCCCCAAAAACACATACATATTGGCTATATCCAAGCCCCATCGAACATACAGGTACCTGCAAATCACCAAATCTAACTTTTAGTAATACCGATCTCGCTCAACAAGAATTTATTGCATGGGCTCTGTTTAAGCCAGAAGTGCTTAAGATGCACTTTCCAAAGACCAAATCCATCCAATTAAATTTAAAGGCAAAGAACTATCTAGAATTTTATCACCTTAAAGCTTGAGAGCTTGAAGCATGAAGAGGCAGCACACACAGTCGGGAACAATTTTGAGAGTAAAGCACATGGCATCTTAAATCTTTCATTCTCAATTGTCGTCTTAGCTCATGTGCTTTGGGTGCCTAGAAAAACAGTACCCAAGTAAAATCTTTAAAATATGGCCAAAAGTGCTTAACATGCACTCGCCAAAGACCAAATCCATCCAATTAAATTCAGAGGCAAAGAACTATCTAGAATTTTATCACCTTAAAGCTTGAGATCTTGAAGCATGAAGAGGTAGCACACAAAGCTGGGAACAATTTTGAGAGTAAAGCACATGGCATCTTCAACCTCTCATTCTCAATTTCCATTTCAGCTCATGTGCTTTGGGTGCCTGGCAAAACAGTACCCAAGTAAAATCTTAAAAATATGATAGGAATAATCAATATTCAATGATAGTCCTAAATCCTAATTCTATTATACTAATAGAGAGTTGTCATGGCTCCCTATTATTTGGAATAAATAAAGTTAGCTCTTGTACTCCTTTCTAAAAAATTGTTAGCAATGCCATTTTAATGTCATGCAATTGGAGCTAGTAAACAGGTGCCTTAATCAACAAACAATATTTTTATAGATTTTCTGGAGGCTGAATACCACTCCTGTAGTGACATAGAACATATACCAGTTACTGAAAATGACATCTAGAATTGAAACTTACAGTGGATATATTATTGACTGTATAGGCCAAGCAATGGGGGTTAGATGCTTCAGCATCCTCCATTAGGAATCGAGAATTCTGTGGACCTCTCAGTTTTCTCATGCTTTTTTCTCAGGCCCTCTACACCCCAGCGATAACTGATATGAGAATCATAATCTGGATCTGGTTATATGGGTGAATCTAGACTATCACCAGTTGTATATAGAAGTTGGCTCCCCCTGCTGCAAATTAGAGCATCAAATGCAGACAATTTTACTCCAATAGACTGAAGCACAGAAATAGTTTCTGAAACTGTCAATGTAGTTGATAAGAAGAATCCAAGACATGGGAAGTTGCCAGCAGAGTGAACTACATTCATAATATCTTGGATAATAATAGTTAGTTTACTAACAAGGGGTTCTCCACTAGCATCATAGTAATCCATTGCAATATCAAATAGATGCTTTCTTATCCTGAGATGTAGTTTCCCCATAGAATTAAAGCTATTATTTCGATCGATATTTGTTTTTCCTGTATCATTTGCTTCTCACAGTTCAGATTAACTGTTCTTAGTCTTCTCTATGATCATCCTAATGTGATCAGAAATACCCTCCCCATTATCTTCATTTTGAAGAAGCTTATCAAGTTCAATGGTGTTATTAAGTGAATTTGAGCAAGAAGGTTTATATGCATATAATGAGAGTCTAAGGGATGTAACTGGATCATTTTTGAATGAACCAGTGTTTAATTCAGAATCCATATTTTCATTGAAGTCATTTTCACTCTGCCATTGTGGGTGTCATTTCCTCAGCAAGATCTCGAGATGCTAATTGGCCCACGTTGGCTTGAAGCACCTGAATAACCCAATACTTAGAGTGAAACAAGATACCATAATTCATGTTGAAAGTTGAAACATGTCCATAAATCACAAAAAAATAACTCACTTTGAAGAGTATTGCAATTGTCTCCAACAGATGTAGAGATAGTTGGTGTCAAAGAAGCCATAACACTAACTGGGTTTGTTGGCAAAAGAGGCATAACTGGTGTAGCAACTGTCGGTGTCCTTGTTGATGCTAAAAGACTATAGCAACTACATATATGCTAGGAGAAGATATATTTGGATATTCTTTTGATTGAGATGATGTGACAACCACTGGAACTGGTGATGTAGCTGTGGACAATGATCCTTCAAAGTTTCCAACTGAATCCACTGCTTTCTCTGCCTGCTCTTGAGATATCTGAGGAAATCCCACAAAAGAGTTTACTAAAACAGATTGCTAAAATTTGTCGTATCAAAAGTTCATAAGCCTTCTCAAGGAATAATATGAAATAGTACAAACCTTCAGTTCTCTGGAATATTCCACTTGGACTGTTTTGTGATTTTGTTGTAGCAGTACCTGTGTAAACAAAAGAAATGGGAATTTGAGATAAATTCTACAAAGGCTTCAATTCAACCTAAACATCAAATCAACAATGGTCTAATAACATAAAAATATTTACTCACTTTCAGTCCTCTGGGGTTGTAAATTCTTTGCAAACAGTGGATGCATCTGCCCTCTGTATAAAAAATGTAGGAAACAATAAAAGAATTAAAAATAAAAACCTTAGTAGATTAGAGTAATTATTAATGTGGAACAAAATCCCACAGCTTCTTGTAATAAATATATTCTAATAGATCAAAATTTGTGACAAAATATATTCTATACTATAGTGACAAAATTTGTGTTC
Organism: Pseudotsuga menziesii; assembly: GCA_001517045.1. Taxonomy (NCBI): domain Eukaryota; kingdom Viridiplantae; phylum Streptophyta; class Pinopsida; order Pinales; family Pinaceae; genus Pseudotsuga; species Pseudotsuga menziesii. Next base: position 236,904 of record LPNX010103058.1, on the reverse strand, counting down.
AGAAGCAAGCCACCATAGTTGGATTTGCACCCATCCCATGCTGCATAATATCCTTTCTGACTTATCTACGCAATCCACCTAGTACTTGCAAGTTATTGGCATAGTTCTTTACCTTCTTCAATGTTTTGTGAAGTTGAACAGTAAAAGTGCTAGGCATAAAAAGGGCATCAAAGGACCCTTTTGTCTACATGACATTATCAACTGTGCAATATATTTGACTTTGCAACATCAACAGCTTCATCACGTCCATTAAGTCCTTCCATTTACCTACAATCCTCTTCAACTTTTTTAATACGATTTATAGCTACAAACAAAATATTTCCCACAAGAAGGACAATTACAAATATGCTGAGAGATATTCTGATGGCTGAAAATGGTAGCTTTGGGTCATCTGAGAATCTGCAATAGCCAAAAATAACTCGTCTTGTGAAAATCTTAAGACTTAGCAATTCTACCTTATCAAAATCAACAAGGACTTAGTATTTTTCCTTGTCAAAAGGAAACAATCTGATAGTACATCGAAATTAAACCAAGTAGATCCCTTGTGCCAAATTCAATATTCAAAGAAGGATTCAAAAGCCAACCCCATAAAAATGATTTGAAGGAACTCAAATTTAGGGACAATATGACTTCCTCACACACAGATCATGCAAAAATTCACAAGAAATGCCATCCAATAAAACTCCTTACACACCACTGACTATTGAAAATTCACAAGACATACTAGCAATGCAATTCATGCTTTCTATCAAGATCTCCAAAATCCAATTCGCTTATGTGGTGGCTATTAGAGCCCATACCATACATCAACACAGGAAAAGATTTATTGGTTGTGTCATACATTTACAATGATGGCCAAGTTGCCTGCAAGCTGATGTAAAAAATTCTATACTAACAACTCTACATCAAAGGCTCCACCCAAGTACCTCGAAATATTAGAGGAAATACTTTGATAAGTCATTTTAAGGAAATAACACATCAAACAGAAAAAATGAAGACTTAAAATTGAACAAAAATGGCCAGTATCCATTTCACCAACACAAATTCCTGAAAAACATCAGTCCACTGTACAGGAACCAAATCACACTGACTTGGGACATTTGCACTAAAATATGAGCCCAGAAATAAATATTGTTATGATTGTAAGGCAGAGGGATTTGTAGTTACATTTCTTCTGTGTTACAAAATAGAATATCATGTGCAACTGATAAATTAGTCAAGACTCAACATAATCAACAACAATAGTGCCCTGTGCCACAAGCCTATGAAAACATGTAAATCCTCCAGAGTTTGAAAAACATGGGAGGCCATTAAGCAAATCTAAATCACGAGACTCACCTAGTTTTATTATATGAATACGATAAATTGTGCTAGGGTGGTCCGTTGAATATCTTGTTGAGACATTGTCATTTTCGTCTAACTTGTAAAGCCTCGAGATTTTTAAATATATCTTATATAGAGTATTAGTCCCTAATATCCTAAATGAGCACCAGTATTTCATAGGGAATGCATCCTCAGGGGTCTGTAATGTGTCCCTTAATTTTCCTACCTCTTGTGGATGAGAGAAGGCTGGGTACACTAGCCATGCGATTGCATCTGTTTCTTGGTATTCATAATACAAAAAGTTCTAGGAATTTAATTTTAAAGAGTTGACTGAAAACTATAAAATTTTATAACAATATCCTAATCCCATAGTAGATTAGTTGAGAAAGCACATGTCTCTGGATATTTAGGAAAAAAGAACGAAATTTGGGAATTTTTTTCATTTCCTTGGAAACATATCAGCAGAGTTGTTTTTGCTTATTTAGTGGAATGCAGAGGGTCAATGATGTATTCTCACGATTATCAACTGTAACAGGTTGGTGCTGCAGCATCAAAAAAGTCTCAAACCACTACAGGTAATGCATTAATTTTTATTACACATCAGTGTCTGAGGTCATAGGGTATGTACATTTCTGTAGATTAAGCAGTGAAAGTCAAACTGCTCCACAGAGGGGGTCTCATATCCCACAAACTAGGGGTTGCATACTTCAATTTGGCATATGGCTAGGCTATGACCTTAAATTAGATTGTTATTAGTTTATTATTATGTTCAGTTCATATTTGTAAAGTCTGACTATTTGGTAGCCACTAGCTTCTGTGATTTGCCTTGTAAGAAAGCAGCAATCAGTTGTTTTCTATTTCATTTTAGCTTCATAAGAAGACAATGAATTTGTAAACTGGGTCAATTTTGGTGCTGTACTCTTGCATGCTAGTTTTATATTGCAGTTAATTTCATATGCATCATTCTAAGTAGATGATACAAACATGTAAAGATGAGCATCATGTGCTAGTTGGAAGAAGTTTTGTTTCCAATTCTTGTCATTTGGAAAAAAAATTGCAAGGGAAGTCACAATTTAGTTTCCTGGTTGAAGGAAAAATAATGCACGTTTTCAATGAATTAAAAATTAATAAATTTCCAATTTTTGAACGTCATCATGAGTACTGGTATGCTACCTGGGTGCAGCCAATTCCAATGCTCTGAAGCTCAGCTGTGAATTTCTGAGACTTTTTGTTATAGGTACGCATGATTAGAAGAAGTTTATTGTCAGCAAGTTACAATGGATTAAAAGTTGAGTGGACTTGGATATTTTGAATATAAGCATATGCCGAGAGATGTCTTTATCTTAGTTATGCTTTACTATGTTACACATAAAACCCACAAACAAAACCCACACGTAAAACCCAATTTTATATTTTGAATGCGTGGTTGAGCATAAGCTTTGAAGCATTATATGTTGGAAATATCTAATCTGATGCATCTTTGTTTTATCAGAGGCCGTTTAGCGTGCTACTATAGTAGACAACACTTTCACCCAGGGTTAGAAAAGGTATCCAACAGTTTGCTGCTTCAGGATACTATGGCTGTGAGGCAAGGGGTGGTTCTACCTCTTCTATACCATAAAATTTATGAAGGTTGGGAACTTGTTTTCTCTCCAGTGCACCATATTTCCCATATTATTCACCTAGGTTTGTTGATAAACAGGCCTTCAATTATGCCAACCTATTACAAGCTGTCAGGAGGATATCCCGCATTACATCACAGGTCAGTTACTGTTGTTTCTACCACTGAATTTGCTCAGATTGTTCCTTCATTGTTGTTTGGATGCTGCTGTTTACACTCAGAACTAAGTTTCATGCTTATTCAAAGCCCTTTTACTAATGATCTCCCTCCAAAGACTTCTCAGACTTCTTTCCTCACCACTGTACTTGTCTACAATGTTCCCAAAATTGATAATCACCATGATTTGCTGCTGGTTTCACTCATATGCATACCCAGAACCTACTCAAAACTACCCAAATTTGAAAAAAAAAGGTTTTATGACTGTTGACTACTATTGGAATGCACAAGGATAGGTCTAGCATGCCCAGGCTGTCAAAGAATGTTCCCAGACTTGAGATTGAAGAAAATTTGCTACTCCTTAAAGGTCAGAATATGTCTGCAATATGCTAATATCAGCCCAGAATGAGCCCAGCATGCCTCATCTTTCTCTTTGGAGGCTGCAATACACATCAAAGCTGCACAGAAGTTGCGATTAAGGGCTGTCTTGTTGCCCAGAACTGCTTAATACATGCCCAGATATGAGAAATGGTCTGATCACTGTTGTTCTAAGGGTGAAAATGTAAGTTATTAGCAAAACACACCTAAGAAAAAATTGTGTTCAGTATTAACAGGAAGATTTATTTTCTGTTAGAAATTAACTGCAAAACATAAATGAACTATGGAAATCAAGACCTAGGAATGATACAAAGAGTGAGAAATACCTTCACTTAATGGTTTAGAAATCTATAAGAGACGGCAGCCAGATTTCTAGCTTAAAGAAGGGTGAAAAATGAAAGACTTTTTTTATATGGTTGACGAGATTGGAAAGGGACGAGCACTTGAGGCTGGGATACCTACAAAACACACTACAATTCCATCCCAATCCTTTGGTGTTTGATGTAAAATATTTAAATGTGTTATAGCTTGAACTAGCATGTGTGATTAAAGCCCCAAAGGACAAGTTTACCCCAACTATAACTTAGAGGTGTTACCCACTGTCACCTTGATAACCGCCTCTTTGTACTTCTGGTTGTCTCTTCTCCAAGACAGGTGGGGGGGGCTCTTCCCTAGGATACTAGACTATGAAAATGAAGCACAAGGATTGTAAGAGTTAGTATTAGCAAAACTTGAGGTCTTGTTTGTAGTATAGGTGATGGGAGGGTTATGAACATTGAATACTAGTGCCAATCCCCAAGGCATATGGAGTCTCAAGATAATTCCCCCTTGGGCCTTGTTTGAAAGTGTTTGACTGGAACCTTTATAAAGCAAGAAAAATTCCTACCCCAAAACTCTTGAAGCTTTAAGCAAAATCTACCAAGAAATGGTGGCCATAGCACACACCTTCAATCTTTAACCCTAGCTTATACCCTACCCTATGCAAGCTTGATTTGTAAATCACAAGTCAAGCCACAAGACTAAAATATAAAATAAAAAAGGAAATAATTCCCTATTTAATCCACCCAAGAAAATTTACTTTCTTAGTGAACTAGGTTAAAGATCTCAAAATGCCAAAAGACACATGTCACCGCAATATTCATCCATCAAGAAAACCCAAGAGAATAAAACCTTTAAAATTCAAAATGTTCCATAAAGACATGTCAATTAGGCTCCAACAGAGAGAAAGCTCTCAAAATCCAACCATGAGTTCAAATGAGGAAGAAGCTTTCTTATAAAGGAGAGCAACTCAACTTCCTTTGCAATATAATATTACTAAATCCCTAGTTTAGCCTAGGGTAGAGTATACAAATGACAAAAACCCCACTAAAGCTAACAAACTTCTAACAAATCATAAAATAAAGTGGTTAGTTGCCACATGTACAATAAATGAGATACATAAGGCCCCAAACAAGGAGGGGCCTCCATCAAGCAAGGGTTCAATTTCAAGTGATGATGCCACATGGCCACCCCTTCAAAGGGTGCACTCCATAAGTTTAGCTTAGAAGTGGATAGAAGCTAGAATTTCTTCTAAGAGATGTGACCCTTCCAATTGCAAAGAACCTTCCTAACTGAAAATTGTCCACAATACTCAACCTTCAAAGGGAGATAAGGTCCAAGAAGCCATTTCTTTTGTGATTGTGGAGCAGGAGGGGTAAGTGGGACAAGATGCCTCTGCTTGAAGCCTCGAAAATATGTTTCTTCCAGCACTACATCATTGAGGGGGGCTAGCGGAGTTGATCCATTCTTGCCTCTCTTAGATGAGAGGGATCATCTTCAGCCATCTGACAGTGACTCTGATCTTGAGGATGAAGGTTGCATGGAGAATGAGAAGACTTTCAAGTTATCTATCCCCAAAGAGGACGAGGATGGGTTGCTATCACTTTTTATGGATATGGATATTGAAGGCCAAGTTTTGAGGTTATGTAGACAACTTCTTCCTGGTATTAATGAGGCTAGTCATTCAGTATTGTCAAAGGATGAGAGGATAGTTTTGGGTGATGACAAGGTTTTATCCTACAATTCAGATCTTTTGCAATTAAGGAAGGCATATAAAAGTGGATCTCTAGACATGAATATTAAAACAGAATATTCTAATGCAAGGGAACTATGCAAAGAATGGAATGTGTGGAAAAGAAATGTCGTTATTAAACACTATGCTCCAAAATAGTTTGATCCCAAATAGTGTGACATATAATACTCTAATTGATGGACTTTGTAAAGAGGGTCAGATAGATATTGCCTTTAGTCTTTTTGACTCTATGAAGAAAAAGCATTGTAATCCTGATGAATGGACTTATATTGTACTCGTTAATGGACTTTGCAAAGAAGGAAAGCTACAGCAAGCTTGTGACTTATTCAATGAGCTTCCTGAGAAGAGTATTTCTCCTGGTGCAGTAATTTACACTGCTTTAGTTGATGGGCATTGCAAATGTGACAAAATTGACATTGCTCTTGCATTAATGGTCTATGTAGAGCGGGTTCCACGGACCTTGCATTTAAAGTCTTCGACACCATGGTAAAGAAAGAATGTTCTCCCAATGTCTACACTTACAGTGCACTCATCTATGGACTTTGCAGGGAAGGCATACTGGAAGAGGCGGAAATGTTAATTGGTAAAATGAAGGAGAAAGGCTTAAACCCCAACCAAGTAATGTACACATCATTAATTGATGGCAACATCAAATTAGGCAGGATGGATCATGATTTTGATATATTAAGTAAGATGTTTGATGAGGGATGCCAGCCTAATTATCGAAATTATTGTGTGCTTATGAGTGGTATAGTTCAAGAAAACAAAATACAAAAAGGACATGTGATTACTAATGAGGATGCAATAGGCAATTCAGATCATGGTAGCTTAGATGAAATTCAGTCCCTGGATGGAATGCCACACGAAATAAACATTGATCTTGCATTCAAGCTTCTTGAAAAAATGATGGAGAAGTGTTGTCAGCCTATTGTATATACTTATAGTGCCTTAATTGCAGGATTATGTAAGGGTGGCAGACTCCTAGAGGCAGATCAACTGATAAAAAATATGCAAGACAGAGGCCTCTGTCCTCATGAAGCAATTTATACATCTCTAATTAATGTGCACTATAAACAGGGAAATTGCATCTATTCTCTGGAGCTTTTGGATAGAATGGTTGAAAATGGTTATGAACCAAGCCTGTCTTTGTACAATTCTATGATTCATGGACTCTGCAAAGAAGGCAAGGCACAAGAAGCAAAAAGGTTTTTTGGGAATGTATTACAAAGTGGTTATAGTCCTGATGAAGGGACGTGGACAATGCTAATTGATGGTCTTCTTAAGGATGGAGAAACTGAAAGATGCCTTAAGCAACTAAAAGCAATGGAGGAAAATGGTTTTGAACCAAATGTTAAAACATATACGGCCTTAATCAGAGAGATTTGCAAAGAAAATAAGAACTTTGAAGCAGAATTACTCATCAATAAGATGCTGGAGAAGGGTTTGGTTCCTGAGAATGACATCTCATGTTGAATTTAACAATAGCAAGACTATAATTTACTTTCTGAACAAGCTTCGGTTGATAAACAATAATTTGAGCAAGCTAATTGATCTCTTTAGTCATACATAGGAAAGAAGTGTTTCTTCCCTTTAAGAGATCTGCAACAAAATCTTTGAGGACTCTGTTGATGTGATCGAGGTTTCAAATGTTTCTTCTCACTTCCTATAATATAATTTGTAGCATCTGATGATAGCGGAGATGACTTTTTGGATCAAATGATTAACATTGCATCACAATGCATGGAGATGATAAGTTCATTGGCAAGCTATGAATACAGCTGATCAGTCATATGCCCCAAGGAAAATGGTCCACAAGTATGAATGTTCTATAGAGGTGTTTATAAAATTTGGCGAACATAAAGAACATTTTAGCAAATAAGGAAAATGAAAAATATTATAGTAAATTGTGTGTTCTGCTAGTTTGTTTATAGCTGAGCACTGATAGCAATGCTTGTAACCCATAAAATTGAAACACTCTATGTAATGATGCTATTTGACAGTGTACAATCATTGTCGCTTTCATTTTAAAGAGTCATGACTCATAACTCTTCTGAATAAATTACTGATTTGAAATTAAATTCTCTAGTGAAATGGTAAAACAACCTTTTCAGAAGGAATTGAAAGCTTCAAACTTTTGAATTATAGAAAACCATATTCGTAGTTCTCAAATTGGATCATACTAAATATGGCCGGAAATGGTACTGCTTTACTTACTTTTGTTTGAAGAGGAGATATAACACAGCCATCTGACCCCTGATATTTCCCACGTAGAAGTAGTCTGAGCTCCTTATTCTCTTCATCTAGTAATTGCACTTGACACGCCTTAAAAGATGTTAACTAACTAGTAATGAGTGTCAGAAAGAGAAGGTTTTGAAATTGTTGCCATTTAAAATATGTACAGAAAGTGAAGTTTTCAAGTTATCGGCATGTAAAATATGTGCAGAAAGTGAATATTTTCAAATTGTCAACATTTAAAATATCTGCAGAAATCATTATTGCATCAGATCAGTCCTATTGTTTTTAAAAAAAATTCAAAGATTTTCATCTCTAAAAGAATTCATCTCAAATTTCAAACATTGCCTTCATTGTTGGCATCTCACCTCAATCTATGCCTTCTCAAGATTGCTCTTGATATTGTTTTTCTCTTGCCTCAAGGACTGAACCTCTACATTCAATAATTGAGCTTTCTTCTCGGATGCATCTAGCCTGGCATAGACAAAAATGAAAAAGTATGATAAGATGAAGGTCCCCTGGAGATTGATGCAACCTGGTACATGTGCCAGAGGCACTAGGGTGTTACCTAGTATGAGTTTGGTAGTGATAAGACCATAAAATTTAGGTCAGGAAGAATGATCAATAGCACCTAAATAACAATCCCATTTCTTCTAATGTAAACAGTAAAAGTTGTTAATCACGTTTTTCTGACAGGAATTGAAAGCCAAATCTTTATTTTTGGCCAGGTCGGAAAATATTATCTCACTTATAAATAAAAGAATATGACTGATGCAATCAAAATTCACCCACCTTCTATGCAACTCTGATCCCATTGCCTTGATGACAGCTTCAAGATTTGAAAACATTCTGGCGATTGCTTCTTCCTTTTCTTGCTCTGTGGCCTTGCATAATCCTTTGGAAATAGCTGAGGATACAAGGGAATTAACAAGCAGCTGGTCCCTCCAGTAGTCTTCATTAGCATCTTGCTTAGAAGTTTGGAATTCATTTAATTGTTCCTCATTTCTCTGCAAGCGATGAGCAACAAATACAGTGAATCGAAACATACAGACATATATTATTATTAAATCATATTTTTATTCATGACACTATTCTCAGGGGGAATTCTTGGTAAAAAAAATATTACTAGAGTTTCTTAGACAGAAACATGGAAACATGAATACAGGTAAAAGTTAGAACTGACTAAACATTATATTCAATCATAAAGAACCGCATATGGCTGACTATGATTGAAAATAAGGTTCTATGGTAGCTGAAAGAATGCAGAAATAGGTTCCTATGGTAGCTGAAAGAATGCAGAAGGAAGTTCTCTTACAACATCTCAAAAGATAGCATGTTTAATATGGCAGGTAGGATATTTTTTTG
>LPNX010103058.1:0-227627 GCA_001517045.1 Pseudotsuga menziesii | reverse complement strand
ACACAAAGTAAAAAAGACTTGCACATGGTGGCTGAAAGAATGCAGGATCAGGTTCTTTAATCATAGATCAAAAGATGATGCATTAAATATGGCAGGTAGGGCAGTAATTCTAACAGAATAGTAGTTAAGTTCGTAGATTGCATTAAGGTGCTTAAATGAACAAGAGAAATTTGGTTGCTTGCTACATCTGTATTGTCTGGACTCTGGACACATGCTTCCTTGCTCTAATTCATATTACCAACACACCTGAGGTTGTCATTGAATAAAAATTATGTGAACATGCAGTACCAAAACAACTAATCAGTGGCAAGGAATTTCTGGAGATTTAAAGTATATTTTCAAGACAATAATCTAGAAACCATGTACATTTTGCAATGGATTTGAAAATTGAATAATTCTGCATTTGTATTTATACTTTCTAAAGCTTAGCTGTATAATTGTACTCCATACCAAGCTGGAACAAATAAATTATGACTGACTGTTCAACTAACAAGGTAAAATCTTTATGAGACAACTGACTCAAAAATAGGCAAAGCATGGAAACAAGACAGAAGTTACAACAGACTAAACGTTATTTTCTATCATAATGATGTGTGATGATCAAGGCACAAAATAAAAAAGAATCGCATATAACTATGATTGAAAATTAGGTTCTATGGTAGCTGAACGAACACAGGAGCAGGTTCGTTGACCACATTTCAAAAGGTAATATGATGAATATAGCAAGTAGGACTGTACTTCTAACATAATAGTGATCAAGTTCATATATTGCATTAAGGTGCTCAAATGAACAAGAGAAATCTGCTTGCTTGCTGCAACTATATTAAGTCTGCGCACACACTTACTTGCTCTAACTCAGTATTGCCAACATGTCCTAGGTTGTCATCGAATAAAATGTGTGAACATGCAATACCAAAACAAGGACCAGCCGGTGCTAATCAAGACAATCAGGGTAAAAAGCATAATTCTCTTCAGAAAACTGAAAATATAAAACAGAACATCATATTTAGTTGGTCAAGTGAAAGAACATGTTGACTTCTCTATATTCTAGAGCAAAAGCACTATTGAAAAGGAAGCAGTTACAGGTAATATGTTAGTAGAGTCTCTCATTGACCTTGAATCAGTGATTGTGCCAAGTAATTAACTAGTTGCAGAAGCAAGTGCAATGGGAAAGGCAGGAGTTACACTAGCATTTGCTAAGGTATGCTGTGGGTTCTGCCCGCCCCTGGATCTGGGGTTTCAGACGAGTTCATTCCACATGTCGCTCAATGCTATGTCAACGATGGTTATTTATCTGGAAGAGATACTGCAAGGTCAACTGTCGCCTCTGTTGTCTTTGTCTTTGTTGCTGGGTCTTGATCGTATTCTTTTTGTGCCTACCTCGAATCCCATCCATGGGTTTTTTCAGTTCTCTTAATGAAATACTTGTCCTCTTCCTCCCAGACGATATTTAGAGATTTTAGATAGATGAGGGCGGCCATGAATACATGGGTCTGTTAGGTCATAATACATTTTTTCATCACCACGTAGATCCAAACCCCAACCGGCACAACAAATATCAAAGACAGTGAAAAAACGATTCGACAAAAGGGTTTCACCGGCCAAAAGATAATGCCTGGTGCCATCACCACCCCCCTAAACATTATAAATAATTGTAGTTACATTCATTCAAACCACGATGTCACAGATACAATTGGCAAAGACCAGAGTAAACTGGTTTGCTTCGAGCTCTTTGAAAGTTTTGTTGAAGAGAAATGAATTCTCCAAATCCTTGAATGTAAGGAGGGGTGTGATGAGCTTACTCTCGAGTACACAGCAAATTTATCCATGTTCTAGATCTTCCAAGACGTGAAGCCAGACATCTCTAGAGCTCAGGAAGAACCCCATGGACTCCAGGTGGATATCATTCTCCTTGATGGCCTTGTATGAGGAATCCTGCACATAGATTTCCAGGAGGCCTCTATGTGTGAACCCGAATTCCTCGAAGGGAATGATACAATGGTAGTTAGATCGAATCTTTGAATGCCGCATTTCAGTTGAACAAAAGGGAAAGAACCCCATAAAAAATACCATGATTTCCATTGCAGAAACCCTTGAATTGGACTCCATCCTGGAGATTTGAGATGAATATTTCATTGCATTGTAGTAGCGTCCTAGTAATCACCAAAATGCTGTGTGGAGGGAAGAACACAGGGAAAAATGGCCATATATTGAAAAGCCTTGAATAGGGTCACCTTGGGCTTGAGCTTGAGTGAAATGTAAGATTGTTCTACATTGGCACCCACCACTTCAAGTTGGCGCCAAAACCCAAATTGTGAAACTACACTAACATGATAGAATGAAATTTGTATTTGTTTAACTTGAATTCTATCATATTTGTATTTATTTAACTTAATTTTTTTATACGTATTAATAATATATAATAAAAAATTACTTGGTATTATTTTTTAAAATTTTATATGTATTATTAGTACATAATAAAAAATACTTAGTAACATTTTTTTTAATTTATAATGTAAATAGTTTAATAATTAATATTATTTATAAATAAAATATTTAAAAACAAATGTATATAGGTATATTTGTATAGTTATTTTCAAATATATAAGTAATAGCTTACCGCTAGGACATTGTCATAGTTGATTTACCATTAAGACATTGTCATAGTTAATTTGGTGTTAACAGTGGAGTTGTAACACGTGAGGCTCTGCAATTTACTAAGTTCTAGGGGGTCTATGAATCCATTTGTAGTCTTAGAATTTAGAAAAATATACAACATTGTCAAAATTGTAATTTTTCATTGCCGAACTGATCCACAACTAAAAATGACCAAATAAATGACCAATTGTTATGTGGTCATTTTTTTCTAGATACCCCATGACCAAATTTGGTCATTTATCCCTTGAAAAAAATTGTGGTGACCAAAATTTTTGGTCTCTTGGTCACTAATCTCTCATTTTGCACTAGTGAGAAGATTTGTTTTTGATCCTTGATAAATAGGTTGAAATCCCTTCTTGAGTATAGTATCAACATCATGACTATCATCCTAGTTTCCCTCATCCATTGGAGAAAATGTGTATTGGATCAATCTATGTATCTCATCTTCTTGATTTGTATCAGTAACGTTATCGCCATCCATATCATCAATAAAAACTTGATCATTTTCAATTTTCTGATCTAGATGTCCGTCACCTCGTAAATGCATATTTATTCTAGTACATGGCAAATAACTCTATGGAAGGGGACCTTTTGGGGGAATTGTCTATATATTTACAAACAATGTAGTAAAATTAGTGTGTATAGAACATATAAAAAAATGATAAGACATTTTACTAAAATTAATGACATGATGACTATTACAGAGAATACATTAAAAATTTAATAATCTCTTATCAAGGGACAATATTCATAACCCCCTTCGGTGTGCCCCTTCTCCCTACAATGTCTTTCAGCTGTCGTTATTAAAATTTGTCTTCTTTGCAAGCCCCTACAATCACAGCAAGGGCAATAACATTTTCCATCTCCCCTCGCCTCTAATGCCGCTCCAAACTGAGCAATATTTCTTGCATTTTCATTCATAGTGAAAAATCCTTATAGTGACAAGTAATTGTCTTACATACACCATACCAAATAGTAACTTGGGAAATATATTAGATATAAGTATATTTCTAAATGCAGTCTATTATCTACCAATTTTTATAAAGAAAAACATGAATACTATGATGAATAGGATTGTCATTAATGACAACACTAATGACAATCATTTTGGAAAAATATGGTAATTTGGTGAAAAACATGAAAATGACCAAGTGTTGGAAAACTAGCTCAAGTAGCCTTAAGAAAATTGACGCCACAAACTGTGTGTTGAAGAAAATGCCTGCACCATATGGGGGTCTTGTAGATTGATATTTGGCCTACCTGACGATATATTCAGATTGTATTGGAAGTAGCTGAGGAAGAAGTTATGAACCTGCCAAAACATTATTTAGGAATATTGGACCAGACTAAGAAAATTGTCTTAGTGTTGGAAAAACTGGCTCATGTGGCCTTGGGAAAATGCCTGTCGCACCTTATAGGTGTATGATAAAAATGATCTGAAGCTATAATCCTACAGCTTGATGAAGATTCTATATCACCATTGTCTGATTTCTCAAAGAAGATGTTTGATGACAAAGATAATGGTCTGGAAAAATAAAGTTTCATGATGTTTTGCACTATTCCAGTACTGGAAAAACTGCCTTAGTGGCCTCAGGGAAATGCCCTCCCTATCTCATAGGATGACGAAAAAAATAATATGAAAGTTTTAGGATATATCTTGTTGATGGGTGCATCTAACCATGGTCTCAATTATCCTATAGAGTGTTTTATGACAAAGATATAAATCTACCAAAAGTAAGAAAAATATTATTTTGCATTTTAAGAACACAAGAAAATTGGTAGTGTTAGATTCAAGAAATTGAAAAGGCATTTTAAAATTCATGCAAGGTGGGGTTATTTTGATAATAAAATTCATCAGGTAGCATAGGCATGTTCCTTGGTGAGCTGACTATCAAGCCATACCTTCATGTTGTCTTATCATGGTCTCATATGCAAAATATCAATCTACCAAAAATAGGAAAAATAATATTCTGCATAGTGAGAAGAAAAGAAAATTGACCAAGTGTTAAAAATAGGAGTTTTAGACGTTAGTTGGAAATTATTGCCAAGGGCTATCTTTGTGCAAGTAAATTTATCAAATGTCATGGATCCATTCTTTCGTAAGTTGTCCATCTGCTCATGAATTTAGGTCTCCATAGAGTGTTCACACGTGTGAAATAGGAGTCTGCCAAAATGGGAAGAAATATGTTTTCATGTTCAAAAGAGGTTGAGAAGATATTTTGAAATTCTTTCCAGAGGTTGTGTGTGTGTCAAAAGATTTATCTTGTGATATGGTCTTGTTCATTGTTGAAATTGATATCTATCCATTCTTGTAGGTTTCCTTATGGTGATCACATGAGGGAAAAATCAATCCCCCAAAGTAGAAGAAAAAATGTTTTTACAAGTTAAAAATAGTTTTGTCTAAGTGTTAAATTAAACAGTTTGGAATCCTATATGTTGCTATGGAAAGTAATGAAGACAAGATACAAATGGTGTATCGACAGAGTTGAGATAGGGCTACAGTATATTGTATGTTGAATGACTTTCTAAGTACAGAATGAAAACTTGTTGATTGGTATTTTTGATGTGTGTGCCTATGGAAAAATTTGGAAGAGTCTGATGTATCAATTGTAATTTGTAATCTAAAATTTGTATAGGGAGTTTGGGTGGAGCCGGGGAAAGACTTATTGCTCTTTTGACAAGTTTAAGCTTGTTTGGATGTTGTAGCATCCCAGTCAGTTATAGATGACTGAACTATTTTGGTGGGTGGTGCCACCTTATGGGTTGTAGCCCATATTGGAGATTGAAGTATCCACTTATATAAAGATTACAAAACTATATCTTGTGACCCTTGTACAATGTCTTGATAGTGATGTGTTTGATTGATGAATGACATGTGCCTAGTTGATATTGTTCTTTAATAAATAAGTTGTTGAAGCAATTGTGAAATAATGATATAAGATTGGTAGAAAAAGTTGAAATTGAGTTGAAGCCTTAGCTCACTGATCCCCCCCCAAGTGAGCATTGTGTCTAACATACTGAAGTTTTCATTGATGCCAACAAGTGTTTTGCAATGGCCTTTGATTTACTCACAAGGAAACCTTGATAGTTTGGGCATTGGAACACTAGGTGGCCCAAATGGTCCAAATGAAAGTTGTCCTTCTACTGTGGAAAATGATTAACACTATGTCAACGAACAATATCTTAGTGGAGAATTAGGTCTATAAAAAAATGAATTGGCTAGATTCATTGTTGACCATAACCTCTTATTGCAATTACTCTAGTTTAAATAAAAGGAGAGAGTTGCAGGGTTGTTCAATTTGTTCGTAAGGTACATGACCCAAAGAATACAACTATTCTTTTGAGCCTAAATGTTATTTTGTATCCCCCCAAAAAGGATCCATGCTTACCTTTTATGAATTTAAGGCTAGATGATTGTTGCAGAGTATGACTGATCTCTCTAGTTTTGGATATGGTTGATAAATAAATCCAGGCTCAATCCGCACTCAATCAATCGCAACTATAGCAAGTGTGCAGAAAATGCACGAGTCAGGAGGTACAACGGACGGATGATTCCATGCACATTATCACATTACGCTTTCAAGGATGGAAGGATTGAGTTTTTATCCTAGAGAATACACAGACAATTTGTGTGCTTTTCAGAGAGAGACTGGGAGGCAACTGATGCATCTTATTGATCGTTTTTATAAATAAAACACTTCTTTTAGACATGGTACCCCTTCACCCAAAACCAACAGATTTGTAACAGAAAATAAAATTTTAAATATGAGTAGAGTTGTGAAGCTTCAAAAAAAAGAGAAGCCTGCTCTAACTAAGCAAGGATAATTATTAATGCCATTGCAACTTAACCCACGCGTAAACAACCAAGAGTCGTTGAAAGTTGGCATTGGTTTGGAGGGTGTGCAAAGATAGCCATATATCATCGAGATAGAGATGAAAGTTCGTTGAAAATTAAAAACATTGATATTTCCACGGTTTTCCTGCTAGGATAAAAAAATGAAGTATTGATCCATGAATGTTCAAAACGTGGAATTATTTCATGGAAAAATCCGTCCAAATGTATTAGTGTTATAAAACTTAATTTTGGGAAACTCTACGACCATGCCTTTGTCATACAAATACAATAGATACTTTCAATTTATATGGATGAAACTTTCATGCCATATATTTCTAGATTCATTAGCATGAGTGAGGATAGCATAGGGGTTTCATAAGGGCATGAAGTGTGAGAACTTGTACACTTTGAAGCTATGATCAAAAAACATTTTTCTATGAGTCTACCATTCAAAATTTCAGTTATTTCAACATCATTGGGAGTGAAGACAACATTCTTAGGAGAACCAATGTGGGTCATCCGATATACTAACAAGAGGTTGGAAGCAAGACCTGGGACATACAAAATATTTTTTAAGGAACCATGGTCAATATATATTCTACCCTTTCATTTACTTTTAGTTTCAAAGTAATCTCCCATTACAATTTTAGGACCATTTGAATCATAAAGAGAGGAGAATGAATCCCTTATCGAAACCATGTTTCATGTAGCTCCAGAATCAATGATAAAGGAATAGGATATTATAGTGCTTAATACCAGTGCATGAAATCTCTCCCTATCTTCAAAATTTGATTCTCTCTCCTTCTTCTTTGCACCTTCAAGAAGTGAGATGCTGTTCTTTTCAAGGATTTGAGTCAACATATCAATTCATTTCTTCATGCAAGGGCTCTCTTGATGGAATCCCTTACCATAGTATGAAAACTTGCCCATCTCACATTTACCTTTCTTCATATAGGAATTATTCTTGGAGATTGAAGACTCCTCATGAGACTTGGACTTGTCTCTCTTTTGATCGGGAGGCTTCTTTGGATTAGCTATATTATTTATTTTGGAATCCATATTTGAATCTCCAACAACCAAAGTTTGATATTTGAAATGTTTAATGGTTCCCATCATTACCAAATTATCTTGCTCCCAACTCAAGGATTCCATGAACTATACAAGTGAAGGAATCTTCCAGTTTCAAAATTCCAACTTTATGAAATGGAAGGTCAATACAAGCACATAATAGTCAGGTCCAAGCTTTGAAAGTATGGACAAGACTAGTTGCTCAGTTTTCGTTTAAGTACTACATTTTTTTAGATGAAGAACAAGATATTTGAACTTGGAGAAATAGACTTGTAAGGACTTGAAGTTTCTTGGACTCAGTGAGATAAAATCATTCTCTAGTTGACATCCCCTCATTTCATATTTCTTTCCAAATAAAGTTTGGATCGTATCCCATACCTCATTTGGTTATTCCAATCCATCTAGATGGAAAATATGGTCTCTAAAAATACTGAGACGCAAGAGACCATAAGCCTCATCCCTCCTATTATGCCACTTGATCTTATCTATAGCTACATTAGGCTCAGCCTCAGTTTCAATGTTCACACTAAATAGGCCCTTTCTCCTCATCAGAATCTCCATTTGTGCCTTCCATTTGATGTAGTTGAATGAAGTCAATATGATATGGTGATATTGATCCATTTCTTTAGCAATTGTGACCTGAGGTAGTCTGAATGCGCTCCTTTGGAGAGTGATGATCGATCCTACAATATAAATAAGCGAGGAGAAGAATAAAGCTAAAGGATATCTGATTCCATGTGGAAATTAAGCTCAATAAGAATACAATTGAACTTACAAAAAGTACTAGAATACATGCAAAGATACACTCAAAATTGCAGACTGAAATTGATGCATAACACTAACTTGCATTGCACAATTGTACATCATCGAACCTTATAAAAGAATAGGCTGTCCAAATACATAATTAATGTTAGACTTTTATCATTTAAGAAATATGATATAGGATCCTATCTTAGAGAATAACATGCACATCAATAATCACAAGAGACAAGAGACACAAAGATTTTCCTCGGGGAAACCATAAATGAGAAAACCCTGCAACTACCTTAGAGATAGAACGAGCACCAATGGTAGCAGTAAAACCCAAAGATAGAAAAGATGATCTCCAACATTTGTTCTCTCTCTCACTTTTGTGAGCACTTCCTCTCTCACTCATGCACCCTAGTTGAGTGAGTGTGTGTTTAGTATAAATTAGGAGAGCTTCACTTCTATTTATATTATTTTGTTCACTTTATTGCCACTCCAACAAGTTGGCCTCACTTAACAATTACTTACCAGGGACGACTTCTCTAGGAGAGTCTAATAACCCTAGTGCCCCACAACTATGGGGACTTTACCCTCCAATCAACAAGGAGGGTTAACCTTAACTCAATTGTGGGGATTATTTACCCGAATTACAATGGAGGGTTAACCTCATTGGCTTTACATGACTTTATTATATTAATGATTCTCCTGATAGGAACATTGGGGTATAATGAAATACAAAGGATTCACTTGATAGGAACATCGGGGTACAATATAAGATATACAAGGGAATACATTCCAAAGTTACAAATACATAGACACTCCCTCCTAACTAGGAAGGTATTCTCTTGACATAATTCATCAGCACAAATCTTCTTCTCTAGCTCAAGTCTGGATCATCATCAAAGCTAGATCATTACTACATCATCATTGAAACTGGATCATCATCAAAGCTGGATCATCACTGGATCATCATCATCATCAGTGCTTCCACTATCTCTATCAAATGGTGCTATCTCTTCATTCTTATTGTCACAAGAAGTTCTATAGAGCCAACCCTTTTTCATGTTGGTTTTAAGACTAGCCTCCATGTAGGTCTTCATCTTATTCAACACTTATATCTAACCCAGTTATAAAGGCCCGCCCAACACTTACATCTAACCATGGGAGGAACACATCCACCACCATGTCAGAAAGGCATGCCCAATACTCACATTTGACCATGGGAGAAACACATCCACCACCATGTCAAAAAGGCCTAGCACTCACATATGACCATGGGAGACCCGGCTTGCCACCATGTCCGAAAGGATCTGCACTTACATCTGACCATGCGAGGAACACATCCAACATACATGTTAGAAATACCCAACACTTATATTCACCAGCATGATATGACACACCTACTATCATCTGTGAAAAGGCATAGCACTTACAATCACCAACATGTTAGGACACACCTAATACCATATGTGGAAAGGCCCAGTACTTACAATCATCGACATGGTAGGACACACGTACTACCATCTATGAAAATTCCCATCTCTTACAACCATCATCATGATGGGACACACCTACTATCATCCGTGGAAAGGCCCAGCTCTTACAACTAATCATGTGAGAGCCAATCCCATAGTCATATCAGAATGGATATGCACTTACATCTAATCATGTGGGAACCAATCCCACAGTCACATTAGAATGTATCTCCACTTACATATAATCATGTCGAAGCCAATCCCACAGTCACATCAGAATGGATCTACACTTACATATGATCATGTGGGAGCCAATCCCACAATCATATCAGAATGGCTCTGCACTTATATCTAATCATGTGGGAGCCAATTCCATAGTCATATCAGAGTGGATATGCACTTAGATATGACCATGGAAGGAACCAATCCTATCACCATGTCATAAGGGCTCTGCACTTACATTTGACCATGGAAGGAACCAATCCTATCACCTATCAGAAAGGCTCATGGACTCATCACTTCCGATTGGAAGGAACCTCGATCCAGAGAATGATAGGCTTCTCCCTGAAGTACTCAAACTTCACTTTGGCCATTTCTAGCATAGAATCACATCAGGGATGATTACATCCAAGGATAACCTGCAAGCTTCACCAAGAACGATTTGAGGACAACCTACATGACCATGTATGTATGAGCCACCTAGGAGCTTCACCGAGATTTTATGCTTAGACAACCTGTCTCACTGGCTATGATAGAACTCCCTATTTTGAGAGATATCAATCTGGATCACATATTGGATCTTCACTTCTCCTTTGTGATCTCATACTAAAGCAGCACCATGAAGTGCTCTTCCTATCAATGGCACTTCCTGCCCAATCTGAATCCATATAACCCTCTAGGTTAATCTTTTGATTTGCTTCATACTTGAGCCCATGATCAACTGTACCCTTTACATACCTCACTGAATTCTTTGCAACCATCAAGTGAACATTGTTAGGATTATTGATCCTCCCTTGTCAAAATTGGGTCATATGTCTAAATCAGGAGTCATCTCTAAATTGGGAGTCCATCCATTCTATTTATAGTCATTAGCACCATTGGGTCCACTTGGCCTAATTGGGGCACATGTTCAGTTACTAAAGTGTGGGAAACACTAATTGAGGCTTACTGCCACTGATTGCACTTAATTGCATTAGTTTAGGATCCTCCTAGACCAATCCCTACAATTTAGGAGGCCACTAGGAGTGCCGAAACCAACCAAGGTCAGTTCAGTTCAGTTGATGACTAGTTAAGCTAAGTTAGGAGTTAGTTACATTCAGTTCTAGTCCTCTACATTCAGTTAGCACTAGGTTTACTTGACTGCACTCAGGAGGGCCGCATTTCTCACCTACCATAGTCAGTTAGCCTTAGTCAATACTGAATGTAACACTTGAGTTGTGTTTTAGAGATCCGATGAACTCCGGTTATGGTTTAGACAAGGTCAGTTAACTATTGAGTCCTCCGATAGTGATTTAGACAAGGTCTTAGTTACCTATATGTTATACAGCTGATTGGCACCTCTCCGTCCGAGTGCTGACATCCCTCAGGTTGGCACACAAAAGGACACATATGGATTGAGGTTTGCCCAGTTTCATTATACCTTGATTGATGCTGAAACACATTCCCTTTTTATCCAGCTGGTTACTTTGCTATTTTGAGAGTTGAGATGTATGCGCGACTCTCCCTATTAGCAGGTCGCGCATATGCGCGGGTGTCAAGTTCAGCAAGTCGCGCATAGATCTATGCACGGGTTGTCCTTATACAAAGTCACGCATGATGCGCGGGTTGCCTTACTACAGACCCGCGCATATCTCCCTCAAAATTAATTTTTAAAAGCACGCGTTAATGGAAGATTAGTTATCTTATTTATCTTAATCCCATTAACTGCTGCAACCTCCCTAACCTTCGAGAACTGCCTCATTTCACCTATATAAATAGAGGCCTTGGGGAGAGGTTGGAGAGACATACTTGGAGAGCAAAGTTATGCTGGTGGATTTACTACAGAACCTTTGGAGCAGAGAAACTCAGAGTCCTTTGGTGACAGAGGAGTCCCTTGTACAGGCATTGGGTTGTAACCTAAACTCCCTCTTTTATTGTTAATAAAGCAGATTACTTCTTCCATATTGTGTCTCATGTGTTGTAGTTTGGTAAAGATTTATATTTCATTATAATATGTAATTTACCTAACCTGCATCTTTATATATGAATCATATTGTATATTGGAAGAACCTTTTGTTAACAGGTTGAAGGAGGAATTATCCTGGAGATTATAAGAGTGGAACAAAGAGGAAGGAATCAGCTTGGATCAACCTTCGTTTATTACAAGTAAGTTCCTGCTACTTCCCTATTTCCTATTTGTACTTTTATAATCAAACTGTCTGCAAGGTCTAGTATGTTGGTAACCCCCAGACCTAGGTTATTAGGTGAATTATCCATTACAACACTATAGTCAAGTAGAGTCTATCAAGTTGAATTTCCTCATGTGGATTCAAATTTCATGTGGCTATTAAATCCATTGTACTTTATTTTAATTATTATCTAATTACTTTTTTATTAATGAAAGCATTCACATCTGCAAGCCATTTTTGCACTGTTTCATTCTTCAATTGATGAGTAAATTGTGTGATCTATTTTGTGAGTTGTGTGTTTGTCCATAGATATATGTGCTCAATTTAATATTGTATTAGATCCTCAGTAGACAAGACAACTCTCCTCCTCATATCTCCAGCTAGATCATTTTTTTTTAGCAGATTGCTCCTTCCATTACTGCACCAGAAGCGGAGAATTTACCACTTAATATCCCAAGTGAAAAAATTGTTAATCAAGCTTGCTTGATCAACTATGCTAACTGTGAAGGAAATTCTAAAAGTGCATACTGTCGACCTTACTTTGTATGTTTTATTGTGTGACAGGTTATCATCTTTTCTTATAGCATTTGCTACAAGCAGCCTCTTCTTCCAACTGCATTCACTATAGCAGCTTAGTCCTTCTTACTGCATTCAAAATGGCTCATCTAGTGGAGCCTCTCACTCCCTTCAACTATCACCAGTTGAAGGATGACATGGTGGTAATGCTCCACACCAAGCATCTCTTCAGACTTATAGAAGAAATAAAGGAAGAGCCAGAATCAAATAAAGACAATCCTAAGTACATGAATAGGCTTGATGAATCCCATGGACAGTTGCTCTCCTCAGTCTCTATAGATATTCGATTTCACATCCAAGACTTGGAGACTCCTAAGGAGGTTTGGGACAAGATTTCCTCCTTATTTGATAAGCATGATGAGATGAGAATCCATCAGCTAGAAAATGATCTGATTACTCTCAATCCATCCAATTTCGAATCTCTGAATGAATTCTTCACAAATTTCAAGAACTTGATATATCAGTTGAAGCAATGCAAAGTGAAAAAGGATGAAGATCAGCTCATCCTTTCCATTCTCACAAATCTCAATGCAGACTACTTAGTATTTGTATCCACCTTCCAAACAGTAAGGCTCACTAATTCAAATTGGAATATGCCCACTCTTAATTCCTTCATCCATTCTCTTATTTCTGAGAATGATAAATTGATCCAAATGGGGATCATTCGATCTCCCAAAGATCTAGCTATGGTTGCAAGAGGAGATAAGGTAGCGAATGGAAAAGGGAAGCAAAGGGATGAGTCTCTTGTGAAGAAAGAGTAGTCAAAAGAACCTTCAGGTTCAAAGAGAAGCAAGAAGAATGGAAAAAGAAAGGTCCTATGCTCTTACTATGGAAGCGGATTTCATTCAGAAAGCTCCTGTATGAGAAGACAACTTGATGAAATGGCTCTTATTTTGAAGAAACATAACATTTCTCTACCTGCTAATGTAAGGAAGGATGAGTCTAAATAAGAAGAAGATGAAGAATAACAAAGGAAATCCCATGCACTGAAGCCTTGCTACACATCATCACATGTATTCCTCATTGATTCTAGAGCTTCCAACCATATGGTTGCATCTAGAGAATCATTCTCTTCTTTTCAGTCCTTTGATGGTCCTAATATTAAAATGGGAAATAACAGTAAATTCAAAACAAAGGGGAAGGGATCTGTCAAAATTGAACATGGAAGGTTCAAAGATGTGTTATTTGTTACCTCCCTAGCTTCAAACCTGTTATCTATCTATCAGATGACCCATATTGGATCTCCAAAGCAAGTGATATTTGGTCCTAACTCAATGGAGATCATAGATATCTCTACTCGGAGCATCATGGCAAAGGGTACTACAAATCATGCTCCAAAAGCATATGAGTTCTCACATTTCATGCCTCCTTCAAAACCAGTGCACTCTCAGCAGCCACTTGGAAAGGAAGGTAAAATCATTGCATCTACTTCTTTTACAACTTCTACTAGTATTACAGATCCATATTTAAGAGTTTATGACCTTGAGATTCAGGGTAAATCAGATCTAGATTCAGTCCTTACTTCCAAACTAGAAGCTAGGAAGATGACTGGAAACTCACCTGACACTCAGAAAGGAAAAACCTTTGTGCTATGTCATGATATCTTACCTCCTTCAGGGAGATGTAATAGAATCCCTGTAAGATGCTATATGGCAAGGGCTCATTCTCACTACATTCATAAGAATGGATATGATCATATACCTCTTCATTTAGTAAGAGACAAAGGTTACATTCCTCCTTCCTTCCATCATCATTTTTGGAGAAGAAGGAGAAGTCTACATGCTAGGCCCCATAATACCTATGCACAGCACACCATGCATGCTGCTTCGCTACCTCATAGAGATGACGATTGCAGCAACATATTTTCAAGTTTTCCAAACTTGAGACCTGATTCTACCTGCTTAGATATAGGGGGGGCTTTTTTCCCATGTGGTTTTTCCCCAGCTCCTTGTATTAAGCAGTTACTTTATTTTACTTGATGTAATGGGTGAACTATGGTCTTAGTTACCAGGGCCCACAGATTGTCCAAGTTAGCATTCAGGGGGGGTGTTAGGATTATTAATCCTCCCTTATCCAAATTTGGTCATATGTCTAAATCAGGAGTCATGTCTAAATCAGGAGTCCATCTAGTCTATTTATAGTCATTAGCACCATTGGGTCCACTTGGCCTAATTGGGGCACATGTTTCAGTTACTAAAGTGTGGAGAACACTAATTGAGGCTTAATTCCATTGATTGCACTTAATTACATCAGTTTAGGAGCCTCCTATACCAATCCATACAATTTAGGAATCCACTAGGAGTGTCAAAACCAACCAAGGTCAGTTCAGTTCAGTTGATGACTAGTTAAGCTAAGTTAGGAGTCAGTTACATTCAGTTTTAGTTCTCTACATTCAATTAGCGCTAGGTTTACTTGACTGCAGTCAGGAGGGGCACATTTCTCACCTACCAGAGTCAGTTAACCTTAGTCAATATTGAATGTAACACTTGAGTTGTGTTTTAGAGCTCCGATGAAATCCGGTTATGGTTTGGACAAGGTCAGTTAATTATTGAGTCCTTCGATAGTGATTTAGACAAGGTCTTAGTTACCTATAGTCAAGTAGAATATATCAATTTGAATTTCCTCATGTGGATTCAAATTTCATGTGGCTATTAAATCCATTGTACTTCATTATAATTATTATCCAATTACTTTTTGATTAATGAAAGCATCCATAGTTGCAAGCCATTTTTGCACTGTTTCATTCTTCAATTGCTGAGTAAATTGTGTGATCTATTTTGTGAGTTGTGTGTTTGTCCATAGATGTATTTGATTAATTTAATAAACTTGTCTCAATGTGTTCACAACAAAGCAAATATCTAGTCTTGTATTCATCAGGTACATCAAGGAACAAATCATCTCATGATACATCATGGCATAAACCGATTCTGATGAAGCAACACTCAATAGCTTCAGGTTCGATGCCATAGGTGTGGTCATGGCCTTGCAATCCATCATCCTTAAACTCTTTAGGATCTCTATTGCATACTTCCCTTGACCGAGGGATATTTCATCTGCATTCTACCACACCTACATGCCTAGAAAGCTTCCTCTTCTTGCAACTTTAATGAGTTCCTCTTTTCCTGTCAGGAACAATTCATTGACATATAACAGGAGCATCACTGGTATTCTGCCTTTAACCTTGAAGCAAAGGTTGGAATATTCTTTACTCTTTGTAAATCCTAGAGCCATCAATAAGCTGTCCATCTTGTCATACCATGTCAAACCTCAGGATCTTATGGAGTCACTCCCTCTAAAGTGGAGCACCATTCTCCCTCTATCTTTTGTGCTCTATGCAAAAAATTATGTACTGGAGTGGAAAGTAGCTTCTCTTGCTACTAATATTCTATGTATCTGTCTAGGGTCACTAGATACCAAGATCCTCTATCTTGAACCTTTTCAAAATTTCTTCTCACACCCATCTATGAGCTTGTCATCCTCTATAGGATTTCATCTTCAACCTTGTAGAAAAGGTTAAAATCTTCATCACTCTAGGTGACCTTAAAGCTCTTCTTGTATGTGTTATCCCATGAGGTCCTTTTGAGCTCATACAAGATCTTCTTCAATTTGCACACATGAGTATGCCTATCATGTGCCTCAACTCCCATTGGATGCAAATGTCTCTTCATAGTTTATTCCTTCTTTCTATGAGAGGCCTTGTGCTACGAATCTTGCCTTGTATCCCACGATGTTGTCATCTATTGCATGCTATATCTTGTAGATCTATATGGAAGATACTAGGGACTTCCCTTTAGGTCTTCAACATCGCATTCTAGTCATTATTCTTCATTTTAGATTATTAGAGTGAATCTTAAACTGGCGTCACTTGTTCTTCAGAACAAGTCTCATCCTTCTTTTCTGTGCCACCACTGCAGGGATGACATTAGTGTGTGTGGTCACCCCTTGCGGCTCAGTGGTGGTGATGATAGGGATAATTTTGGCAGTCACTGTTAACCCTTGTAGATCATGGTAGGTGAGCTGGTCAACTATCACAATATTCCCTTCGTGGGGGAAAATCATGAGGTGAAAGATAGTTGATGCGATGGCTTGCATGGCATACATGTAACTCCTCCCAAGGAGGAGGTTGTAATCTAGTTGAGTGTTGACGTCCTTGATGTTGATCATGACTATCTTCCCAGATAACATGATGGGCACATGGGGAAGGATTCCTTGGGCTTTAGTGGGGTGTCCATCATAAGCCCGCAGAGTCATGGAAGATGGTTTCAAAATTGGTGATCCAAGCTTCTGCCAAACCAAGGTAGACATGACGCACGTGGGTGCCCCCTCATCCACTACGCATTGGTACACAACCAAGTTCCAAATAGATACTGGGATTTGGAAGGTGATAGTGGAGGGCATGCATGGATTTCCATTCTCTGTGTCAAATGTGATTAGCTTGGAATTGGAGGGGTCTACTTCCCCTAGAGCGCTAGTAAGGCTTTCTGCTATGTTCGACATGTTTTAATTACCTCAAGAGCGAACATGGCAGTTGGCGTTTGGGCCAAATCATCGACAATGCTATAGCTGAATGCAGCTCTAGCTGTGATGTTATTGGCAATTATACATATGGGGGGGCACAGAAACAGGGGTAACTGGAGAGGTAGGTTGGTTTTCTTAGACGTGGATGTTGCAAATGAGTTAGCAGGTTCGGTGGTGGTACCGTACTAATTTTTTCTAGTCTATAAGTTGACCTCTTCAGTGGTCATGGTCATCAGGTGATGAACACCTATTTCAGTCGTGGGTGGTGCCCCCAGAGCGTTGGGATTGGCCTGGTGAGGGGGAGCAGTTGCCACCAACCCTTGGACTGGTAGTGGGTTTTGAAGCACCATGGGAGGAGGACCTTGTGGTGCCTTGTTGGGTTGGGCTTGGGTGGGTGCATTAGTGGCCTGTTGGGCCTCATTTTGAATGACCTTCTTAGCGCGATCCATGAGGGAACACTCAAATGTGTAATGCCCAAAGACATCATAGAGTGTACAAGGTTGGTTTGTGCGCAACGGTGCATTACGTCTTGGTGCATTCTGCGATGGGGGGTTTTGGGCTGGCCAGTCGGTTGCGGAATTATTGGGAGGGTTCAGTTGTTGACCACCTCCCTATGGTTGGTTATTTCCCTAGTTGCAAGGATGGTTGTTTCTATCTTGCCCTTCTTGATTGTTGGGGCAGGTTGGTTGGGATAGTTTTGTTCTGCGAACACTTGTCTCAATGGTGCGGGTGGAGTAGGTGGAGAGGGGGCGGGGGCTTGAACTTGTTACACTAGTGGTGCATAGTATATTTGTGGGGGTGGTGGTGCCACAAATGTAGGAATTTTCCCCATATACTATCGTGTTGGCCAAGCCATGGCCTAAGCCTACTACAATGGAACAGGTTGTGTATAAGAGGTTGTTGCTTTGGACTGAGACATCATTCCAGCATTGTCCGGAGCTTGGTTTTGGTAAGCAACATTAGCAGTGTTTCTTGGTTGTGGTGCCGCAGTAGGTGGTGTCGGTTGAGGTTGTGGTTGTTGGGAGACTGACCCTATGATGCCATCTGCAGCGTGGGATGCCCCCGGTGCATCGTAGTAAGAGGTACTTGGACGAGGAGTGTCTGGAATGACAGTGTACAAGTATCTCGACTGGGCATAGATGAGGTCAAATTGTTGGGACTTCAGTATGGCCTCTTCTTCATATTGGGGACGTTGAGATGCGATGTCCTTTGCGATAAGAAGAAGCAAAGTCTTGAGGAACCAATCCAAGAAGATCATGTCATCAAGTTGGATCTTAGATAAGCTGTGACGCCGCCGCCACTCATGGATATGGTCAGTGATGTGGGTGGTAGTGTTTTGGAGATAGGATAGTAGGATCTCCACCCACTCGTCATATCTGACAGGGAGTTGGAAATACTATAGGAACATGAAGGCTAGGGAGTTGAAGTCGGGGTGCTTGGCTTGTGGCAGCTCAATGTACCATTTGGCTGTGGCACCTGTAAGGGTGTGTTGGAACAGCCTCAGCCTGATGGAGTCTTCTACAATGCTATTGGATGAGCACCATAGATGGAATGTCATTATATGACTTTGGGGAGATTCCCCGGCTTTACCCTCAAACTTTCGGATGTCTTATGGTAGCTTCGTAGGCATAGGTGGCCAAAAATCTTGGTGGCAAATGGGATAATTCGTTAATATAGCCAAGTCAGGCAAGTTTAGATGAGCCATGAAGGGAAAATTTGACCCCAAGTTGATGCGGGATGGGGCTGCAATGGGGGTGGGGTTTGCAGGGGCATAATGCATTGCATGCATGGGGGTGCTTGTGATGGCACCATGGCGGATGGGCCAATGCCCCGAAGTGTTGTGGGTGGGATGGCGTGAGTGGCAGGGGCATTTCCCCCATGAATGGTGGTAGGGGCAATGTGGGTGGTCGGTGCACTGCCCCCCTATGTGGCAGGGGGGACAATGTGTGTGGAGGGGCCACTGCCCCCATGTGTTCCTACTGGGCCAGCTTAGCTGTCACTATTGGTGGTGGAAATTGGCTAATGATAGTCTCCATGACTATGCTTGGACTGCTTGACACATTGTGGGTGACAGGTTGTGATGTGGACATGGGTCCACTTGCTAAGGTTAGGCTAGAAAATGGATTTGGGTTTGCAATAGCCATGGGGCTAGATGGCATGGTGTGGAGGTCTGGTTCAGGCTGATATGGGTCTGAATCAGAATCAGAGGCTGTGTGGCCCTCTGATAGTGTGGGAGATCGCTAAGAATGGCTATGATGGTGCCGACTGAGTGTTCCAAATGGTGGTGGTTCGCTTCTTAGGCGTGAGGAACATCGTGGAGGATCAATTATGTTTGCTTTGGTGTATGAAACTGGTGGCTATGAAATTTGGACCCTAGTTTCAATGGCTTCTTACTGGCTGAGGGTGGTCTCTCAGGCACCAAGACTGCCAAAATACAGTGCTTGGCTTGGTCCTCATGGGTGATTCTACTCAATCGGAAGGGGTTGTTCCCTGTTTCGCATGGAAATTCCTCTCAGTAGCCAGCTACTTTGGTGTTTTTGTGGTACTCCTCATAATGATTTTCTAGGAAAAGCCCAAGTACTACCTACAGTTGAAGCAGTCAAGGAATTATGTCCTCAAACACTATAGAATTGATTGAACTTAGTGTAAATTTGGTAAATTTTAAGGCTTACTCAGCGTCATGAACTGAGTTGGGTTAATTAATTGGTATGGTTTGTTGGTTTGCTTCTTTGTTCTGATATTTGGTTTGCAATATGGTTTATGAATTCATGGTAGAGTTCACATCATGGTTTTGTATGCAAACATAAATAGAAATTTGTAAGCAAATATGGTGATTAACCCTAAATCGTTGGCCTAACTAAGTGTCTACCTCTCAGTGGTATTCTTCTTCAACCAAGAGAAGGTGCTGGGCTCTCAACATAATGGGACTAAGCCCATATATAGATCCTCAGGTCACCTCCCAAGTGCTAGGTTGGTCAATAGGGAGGATGCTTAGTGCCATGAGAAGCCCTTCTTATCTACCCCCTCTACCTTCTACGTCACCTGGTTTTAGTGGTTTAGGAAAAACACCATGGAGTGCCTAGATCGATATGAGCTTTCCCTTCGTCGTATCCCAGAATACCCCAGAGAGTGATGACTAGGTAGAGGAGGAAGGGGGCAGAAAGATGGTTAATTTTGGGTTACTTTTAGTTAGGCTAAGTCATTTTATTAAACCTTGATGATTGATTTAGCATATACACTTTGTTCATGGATTTGTTTGCAAAAAATGAAAACTGAAATTAAAAGACACCTGCAATGGGGGATAGAGGTAGCTGGGCCGCACTAACAGTCCTCTGAAACTGAAAATTGCTGCTAATTAAACTCAAAAATAAATTCTGTGTGACAGGCTACACATTTCTGACTAAATCCCGGGAGGGGGCCGCTATATTTTTCCAGAAATGAGCGATGGGGTCTCACAAAATGGCAAACAGCTGCAACTTGAGCTTTTGGGCTGAAGTCGGGCCTGTCTAAGGATTAAGTGCACCCTGGGCACACCTGTTGGCAAATTAAGTGCGCCCTGGGTGCACCTATTGGCCAATTAAGTGCGCCTTGTCTCACCTTTCCCCCCGATAAGAGTGACCTGCTCCGAAAAGGGGTGTTTCGGTGGTGCAGGGTCAGATCTGGCCGACAGTAATTGGTAGTAGGGTCAGTATAACTTGGCACAACCTAGAAGAGGCTTTGGCACTGACAGAAATAGGAAATAAGGTGGATTTAAATAGATCTACTAGCATTTCTGAAGACTAGGGTAAAAACTGAAAAACTTGAAAAATCAAATTTTTTTGCCCAGGGATCCTATGGGATCGACCTAAGGGAGTCACCAAAGCTGTAGTGAGAATTTCTCCTGACTACATGGGTAAGAATGACTCCCTTGTTCCTATAAGGCACAAGGGTAGGTTCCTACCCTTAGAAAACAATAAAAAATGAAAGTAAAAATGATGTAAATAGAGCTGCGAATTGAAACTAAACTAATCTAAGAAATAACAAGTAAATGGAAGCTATTGTAAACTACATCTAAGAGAAAATGATAGAAAAGAAGAGGAGATGAAGAACTATTGAACCCCTCTACACACATTAGGTTAGGGTTCTGCCTCGAAAAACTACAAAATAAACCTAAGCTACCATGGGGAAAACCTGCAAACAATTGTTAATGAAAAACCTGCAAATGAAAATATAAGTTAGAAAACAAAATAAGCAAATAAACATAAATAGAAATGAGATTATACCTCACTTAGATGGAAATGGGCCACCATGCCCTAACTCATGGGAGAACCTCTCTCTTGGTTGGGAAGCAATGGCTTGATGAGATGGAGATGGAGGAGAGGGAGAGTGGGTGGTTTGAGAGCAAGAGGTCTCAAAGCATCCACCGGCAGCATAATAATATGCAAATGATGAGTGTTTTGAGAGTGACCCCCCACCCTCTTGATATAGTTTTTCCAAGGGGTTTTAGGGTTTTAATCCCTTCGTCAAGGCTTTAGCCCCTATTTTGAGCCTTTAGCCCCTTCCTCCCTAACTTTAGCCCCTTTCAGGGTTTTAGCCCCTTTTTTAGGGCTTTAGCTCCTTGGGGTCTATTTTGGGCTATTTTTGGGGTTTTTATCCCTTTTCTTCATCCTTGGGCTCTTTTGGAGGTGTGGGGGTCAAATGGAAGGTCATGGAAGGTCTTATGGAGTTAAATGAGTGTTGTGAGATGGTTTCCTTGGGTGGTGTAGGCCATTGAGAGCTGTGTGGGGGATTTTGGGGTTAACAGATTGCCCCCTGATGTGTGAGGGAAAGAGATCAATGTATGGCCGATGGACATCATAGGATTTGCTGTTGAGAGGTGGTGCTTCCAGGGCTGGGGAATGGTGGCTTTTGGTTTTGTATTAATTTGGTTCCCATCAATGGGTGAGATACAAAAAATGTGTGACATGTATATGGATGAGGCAAGCATCCCCATGCTCGTGACAATGTCAAAATAATCATTTGATTTATGCTCTAAAATATAAGAGCCGATCATATACAATTGATGTTACAATGCTGGTTGCCTCTATGTGAGGTTGAATACAATACTGATCTAGTTCATTGGACCCATGGCATTCATGGAATGCTATATCTTCATGACTGATGGTCTGCTGGATCTAGAAGGTTACATAGCTATATTGACTTGCTGATTGAGAGTCAAAGTCTCTATGGTACAAGTATGTGTATCAATCATAAAGGTATATCGAAGCACTACTGGGGCTTCTGATCACTATCTCCAATGCAACCTGGAAATCACAAGGGACATAACCTGTTTAGGTCCCTCGGGTGGACTCAGCAATGTGCTAGAGTCGGGTGACATTTGGGGTCTTCAACCAAGTACTGTGCAGAACAAACCCTGTATGAATCTCAACAGTGCGATGATGGAGTTGAAGTTGAGCATGTGAGAAACAACCATCCTGAGAGGCACTAAGGACTCCTCTCAAGTGGTCCAAGGAACTCATCAATGATGTTAATGAAACCAAGGTACAAGGAACTCTAGGTCTATCCTCTGGAATATGTGTGTTGGCGTCGACAGAGGGAGACCTACCCCTAGTCAAGGTAATGATGCTTCCTTGACCAGGAGAGTGAGGGATAACCGAAAGATGTGAAGTAGTCTGCGGACTAACTCACTGAATTGGGGGGGGGAGAGGGAAAAACTGAATAGGGGCAGGGGGGAAGTGGGAGACTCAAAATTCCTTTGTTCAGAGTATGACGATAGGGAAGACTAGGAAGAAAATGAAACTGACTCATGGGAATGGGATCATAGCTATAATGCCGGGAATGTCACTATAGATGGGAAATACTTGGAGGAGGTGGACACTTTCGATACTGATGGGATCCAAGGAAGACACATTATAGAGTACTCTGAACAAAGGCAACCCAATGTGGGGATGCTTCCAAACTGTTTTCTATGGGGTGGTGTCTAGGGAAACCATTGTGGTACGATCTCGTGGATTTTTGGTGAGCCCGAGAAGGTAAGTGCTCGATGGTGCTTTCAATTTTAGAGAGTCTAAAATCATGAAGAAGACTCTAGTCGGGGATATTTTTCGTTGGTAGTCTCCTGTGCTTGAAAAAGGATAAAAGTATACATAGGAGAGCTCGCCCATCCTGGAGGGGTTGGGAGACTTCTTTACCATTGGTAGTCCAATCAGGCCAGAAAAGGTTAAACCTATACTGTCTGGACGATCATTCAAATACTTTTATGAGCATGAACGAAACCAAGTTTGCTCGGTGATCGTTTCTTGTTGAGATGGTTGGAAAAGAGCTTAACGACAATCGGTGGTGATATTTTTCGTAAAGTATGGCCCCTCTGTCCAAGAAAGCACAAAATTATGTAGAGGGGAATGGTCTTGGCTTGAGTTTTCCAAGGAGATCCTTTTCATGAAATGGTCTACATGGTCTGCAAAAGGAGGTAAATGGGACGATGTAGACACCCTTTCCTATAATTTAGTGAGCGAGAAAGGAAGTAGTTGTGCTCGGTGATCTTTTCATTGTTTTAAGGAGTCAGGAAAAACCTTAAATGAAACTCCAATGTGGTCAACTGATTGCGGTGGCATAAGCAGTGCCCCCATGTTGGGACGGTGGAAAGAGGTCCCAAGGTCATCCGCACAATATGGATGGAGCAGAAGGCTCTCAAACATACCAATACATGTGTGGAATAGATCGCAGCCGAGGCATGCAAGATGGCGCGGCAGAGGCACAGAAACCGAGGTGGCTTTCGGACAAAGGTCAGGAGAGCGGGTGTGTGTGTTAATGTGGACGGACTTTACCACATGCAATGTAACTACAAGTTCGGAGGCATTTATATGCCAAATACATGCAAGAAAAGAAATCTTTTTGTGGACAATGGTCCAGAGGTCCGCGTAAGGTGCAGTAAAAAGGAAAAGACAATCTCTGTGTTAAAAATAGAAAATAAAAGTTAAAATTACATTTCTTAATGGGAAGTGGCCCGATGACACTTCTATGTCAAATACATGGAAGAAAAATAAAGGGTTTTGTGGATGATGGTCCAAAGATCCATGTAAGGTGCGGAGAAAAAGACAATTATAAATGCAAAAAGTAAAATTATAGTACAATCCTTAACGGGAGGCGGCCTGATAGCTTGTATGAGTAGCGGTTGGGAAGAGTGATATGAGTACTAGTCCGTAGACACTCGCATCATCATGTCATGGCTAGTGAATTGAGGTGACTTGTGGGAAATGGTCTCGAAATTGACTATTTAAACATGAGACGATGGTCTCTTAACTAGATAGAGGGTGGAATTCTGAAACCAGTGGCATGAATGGTGTCTCAAATGGAGTCTGTATGGTCTTGTTATGTTAATCGGAATAAATTAGGTCAATGCGGCCTATAAAAGGGGAGGGTCCACATGGTGAAGTGTCATTGTCACTGTTCATTGTGGAGTTGGAAAGGTGGGCCCTAATTCTTCATTTGCTGATTTCTCTTGATCTGATCGATGGTTTCATGAACCATGACTTGCAAGTAAAAGCTCTCACTGAACCTATTCATTTTGATGTATTTTTTACTGAATTTGACCACATGGAGCCCCCCCATGAGCTATTTGGGGTTTCTTGTGCGCTGGGTCACTCATTTTGAAGGGAAAGGTGTTCCCTGGGTGCACTTGTTGGGCCATTATGAGCACCATGGCCACTCCTTTTGCTCAGTTAAGTGCGCCCTAGCCTCCTTTGGGTGGGTTTTTGATGGTGGGGAGGTCTGACATCAGGGTTTTTGCTTTGTGGAGAATGGTGGAGATCAAATAGAGGGAGAGAGACTGAAATCCAGTCAAAGATTCATCATTACAAGACAAGGGTGTTAGAGATACACTGGATCGCTGTGGGTTACTGAATTTTATGTGGATTTCACTTATGTGGAGCTTGGGTTTGTTGATGCAAACTCTGATCAGTTTCTGGGATGTTATTGAGGAGGTGTTCCTCTTCTAGGGACAGCGTATCGAGATTATGCTGGAGGATGTGTACTTCATTACTGGACTCCCAATATTGGGATTAGTTGGTGACTTGGCTCCTGTACTGTCTCGGGGGGAGACATCAGATGATTTATGCAAGCGGCATTGTTACGCTACGACATATGTGCCTGGTTCTTAAATTCTGATGTGTGACATCAAGGATTTGTCCACACAGGTGGTGGGGACTTTACTACAGCGCATATTGGGTTCCATGGGGAGCCACAAGATTTCTGGTGGTTAGCTGCAGTTAGTCAAGCATGCCATTGGTGGCACATATTATGCATGGGGCTAGATGTACTTGCAGGCTATTCGGCGTCAAATGAACAAGTCGAAGACTAGTGGTGCTAGATTTTGCTTTGGCTCCTTCCCATGTGCTTTCTTCTTTGAGAAAGTACCTGCACTTCATTCTCATTGGGCTATGGGGGACAGTGGTCCGCGGGAGCCGAGAATGTATAGGTGGTGCTAGATGATGATTTCTGAGGGTGGTGATAGAGTGGGCCACTTCTTCATAGAAGAGTTGTTGGAATAGTGGCTCCAGCTGCCTATGGTGATCGAGGAGTACCCGTACATGAGTATGGTCTTCCAGGGAGATCCCGAGATGCCCCGACGTCCTGGTTAGGCTTAGGGACCAGCTGGTATGTATGCTTGATGTTTTTATCGTCATCTTTGTGCATAGTGTAGTTGAGTTGGTTAGTGATTTTCATATTGATGTATGTGGACTGATGGTGTCCTTGTTTGTGTGTGCAGATGTTGGTCCTCGCCTGCCACCTGGGCATTGGAGGCGGGTTGTTACTGCTCCTCCTGCGGAAGCTTCTGCGGCGGCCCCTTCCAGGAACTCTCGTAGGCGGCGGCAAGAAATGGATGGACTGGTACCATACATGGAGGAGGTAGATACTGGAGTGTTAGATGTTGGATGGAAGCATCTGAACACTAACTTTATTGCTGTTGTTCACAATCTTCCTCCTGAGCTGACAGGCATGATGAAGAAGATGGCAGTGGCGTGCGAGCACTTTCGCTGGACGACAAGAGGTGGTGTTCTTGCATTGGATTCGTCTTCTTCAGAAGATGACGAGTCTGAGTTAGATGATGGGTCTGAATCGAACTAGTAGCCTTGTGGGGCTGATCCTTAGTGCATAGGTGCACTTAGGGGTTTTTGTGCCATTTATCTATATCCTATTGAGAAAGCATATGTGGCTTTTCATTTTTGTATTGGACATGTTGTGGACATGTGACTTATGGATTTATATCTATATATAGTTTTGATGCACATGGATGCGCTTTCATGGTTTTATGATATGAGTCTTTTTTATTATGTTGTGGAATGCAAATGCCTATGTGATGTATTATTACACTTTGTGTGTATTTTTAGACATGATTATGCATTGTGTTATGGTTGTATGATTCCTATATGCTATTATGGATGTGCCGATTTAGAATATCATTAGCCATCTGATCTGCGACACTATTGAGGTTCTTGGGAACATGTGTGAATGTGATGGATTCAAATATTCTGACCATGTGTTTAGTGCGCAGGTACTTTCTAAAGAGGCAAGGATCGTGAAATCGGTAATGGTTGTTCAGTTCAGACACAAGCAGATGGGAGTCTAAGAAGACATCGATATGATGAATTCCTAATTATAGAGCGGCAGCCAAGAGGCCATTGAAACCATCATACTCCGCCTGGTTGTTGGTCACAGTGCCCATGCATAATCTATTGATGTGGATCATCTCGTGCAATGGGGAGTAGATTACCCATACAGCCGAGGCGAGGTTCAGGTACCATCTACTTGCTCCATCTGCAAATCCCATATACCGATTTGAGGTGTGCTCCATCTAAAGAAATGAGAGGAAACGATACATAAGACTTAGTCAAGAAAAATGTGTAAAACAAAAAATGAAAAGACTATAATACAATTTAGAATGCTATCACTCAAAGGGGTGACGTTAGGGGGAAATTCATTTGGACTTTCCTAGGATCAGTGGTCGTTCCTTTGTGTGACATGATGAATCCTTGGAGACGGCCCGTGGGGACACAGAACACACACTTGAATGGGTTTAGGTGGATCCTGTACTAGCGACATCACATTAGGACTTGTCGCAAGTATTCTATGTGTTGTGTG
Source organism: Pseudotsuga menziesii (assembly GCA_001517045.1). Taxonomy (NCBI): domain Eukaryota; kingdom Viridiplantae; phylum Streptophyta; class Pinopsida; order Pinales; family Pinaceae; genus Pseudotsuga; species Pseudotsuga menziesii. Next base: position 200,244 of record LPNX010103058.1, on the reverse strand, counting down.
TGGTTTTGTGACCGCGTGATGAGGTTGTTGAAACGCACCAACATGATGTGAGTGAGATCGCAGAAGCAGTGTGTCATGGTACGCTGGAAGAAGGCTCCAGCATTTTTGAGGCCAAAGGGCATGAATCACTAGGTGAATGTGCCCCATGGAGTTGTGAATGCCATTTTGCAATGGTCTTGTTTCCAGATTTGGATTTGGTTGTAGCCGGAAAAACCGTCAATGAAGGAGAAGGCCTCATGTCCGGCACATGTATCGATGATTTTGTTAATGAATGGGGTGGGGAAATTATCTTTGGGACATGCCCCATTGAGATCACAGAAGTCTGTGCAAATGCGAATGGTACCCTATTTTTTATTTATGGGAACAGGATTAGAAACCCAAGTTGTGTATGCAATGGGATAAATGAAGCCGGCTGTGCGCAACTTCTCTATCTAGGCTTTCACCGTAGCCACTTTGGATGGAGGGATGGGACATTGCTTCTGGCATATGAGTGCCACATCAGGCCATGTGTCAATGTGGTGTTCCATGATGGATGGATCTAGGCTGGGCATTTAAATGTATGAATAGGCAAAGATATCACAAAATTCTTGGAAGAGAGCGGTATAGGAATCGACTTCTTTCGGCAAGCAAGATGCCCCCAGCATGATTTCTTCAACAATATCAGAGTTGGTTGAGATGTCGATTTTAATGGTTGGAGAAATGTTCACCATGTTCCATTCTTTGAAGGAATTTGGTGCTGGGATTGGGTTCTTGAACCAATCAACCTTCCCATGGATGAAATATTTGGTCTCCATGGAAAGTTGGTCGGACAGCGACAAAAGCTCTTCCGGGAGGAAGAACAAGTGATGGTGCATGTCATCCCATGGGTATTCCAGGGCATTCAGAGGTTCAAGGATATCCTCATCATGGTTGAAGCAATGAAGTGACGTGTCTGATGGACCATCATTGGAGATGGGAATGAGCTGGTTAGGGGAACTAGACATCATGTAACTAGACATGGTTTCAGACGAAGGAGGTGGTGGTGGGTGAACTTCTTCGATCAAGGTGATCTCAGACTCAAGGGAATGGTGATGGAGGTTAGCAAGAGCCTTTTGAAATTTAGGTAAGTCTTGGCAATGGTGGGAGTAATGTCCATACAAGCTGCAAAGAGCACAAGAATGGTTTGTCCTTAATGCCTTGTTCTTTACTACTAGCGCGGTTGGGAGTTCAACCATGGGGATGTTTTCATTCATATCCATGGCATCCAGATGTGCATGGATCACTGGGATTTTAGGGCAATTTTGAGTTGGATGGCCCTGTTGTTCGTAGATGGCACAAGGTGGGACTGGTCATGGTTCTGCAGTGGCTTTGGTGTTCTTTCCACTGGCCCTTTTGGGTTGGGGTGGTGCAGGTGTGTGTGTGGTGGTTGTCTTATGCGGACCGGGTGGGGGGTGAGACTCAACCGCAATAGGCTGCACCGAAGTTAACACAACCTAGGGCATTATTGGTTGAGCTGGTGGATCTAAATACCACACTAGGATCCCCAATGTAAAGTTGGGTAGGCTTAAGGTTGCCATGACCGGCTTGCTCATGACACCAGTTTAGGGAAAGAGGAAGGGAATCGTATGGACCAGAGATGATCCCACATAACTCCCAGCTAGTTGCATGTGGCGGTGAGGTTGTGGTTGTGGCTACGCATAATGTTGCTGCTGTGGTTGATGTTATGACTGCTATTGGCATTGTGGCTACTGACGATGTTGTGATTGTGGTTGGGGATGCAGCTGCGGTTGTTGCTTGGGTGCAGTGGTGCTTGATGAGACCATGCACAAGTCCGTAGTTTGCTTTTGTGTCGGTGGTGGTGACACCAACAGGAAAGGATCCATCATGGTGGGATTGGTAAACAACACAGGGCCCACATTAAATAGTGGGGAGGCTGGTGTGTTTTCAGCCACAGCATTGGTTGCAGGGATGACGTTAGCGTGTGTGGTCGCCCCTTGAGGCTCGGTGGTGGTGATGGTAGGGATAATGTTGGTAGGAACTGTTAACCCTTGCGGATCATGGTAGGTGAGCTGGTCAATCATCACAATATTCCCTGCATGGGGGAACATCATGAGGCAGAGTATCGTTGATGCGATGGCTCGCATGGCGTACATGTAAATCCTCCCAAGGAGGAGGTTGTAATCTAGTTGAGCGCTAATAACCTTGATGTTGATCATGATTTTCTTCCCGGCTAACGTGATGGGGACATGGGGGAGGATTCCTTAGGCTTTAGTGGGGTGTCCATCATAAGCCCGCAGAGTCGTGGAGGATGGTTGCAGAATCGGTGATCCAAGATTCTGCCAAACCAAGGTAGACATGACACATGTGGATGCCCCCTCATCCACTATGCATCGGTGCACAACCAAGTTCTGGATAGATATCAATATTTGGAAGGCGATAGTGGAGGGCATGCATGGCTCTCCATTCTCTATGTCAAACATGATTAGCTTGGAATCAGAGGGGTCTATTGCCCCTAGATTGGCTAGTAAGGCTTTCCGCTACATTGGGCATGTTTTAAGTACCTCAAGAGCAGACATATTGGTGGTTGGCGTTTGGGTCAAATCATCCACAATGCTATAGCTGACTGCAGCTCTAGCTATGGCATTATTGGAAATTTTGTGTATTGGGGGGGCATGGAAATGGGGGTAACTAGAGAGGTAGGTTGGTTGTGTTAGACGTGGATGATGTGGATGAGTTAGCAGTTTCGATGGTGGTGCCATACCGATTTCGTCTAGTCTATAAGTTGACCTCTTCAGTGGTCATGGTCATTAGGTGATGAACAGTTGTTTTGGCTGTGGGTGGTGCCCTCGAAGCGTTGGGATTGGCCTGGGGAGGGGTAGCAGTTTCCACTAATCTTTGGACTGGTAGTGGGTTTTGTAGCACCATGGGAGGAGGTCCTTGTCGTGCCTGGTTTTGTTGGGCTTGGGTGGGGGCATTGGCGGCCTATTGGTCCTCATTTTGAATGGCCTGCTTAGCGCGAGCCATGAGGGGAAACTCAAATGTGTAATTCCCATAGACATCACAGAGTGTACAAGGTTGGTTTGTGTGTAACAGTGTGTTGCATCTTGGTGCATTCTGCCATGGGGGATTTTGGGCTGGCCGGTTTGCCGCGGCATTATTGGGAGGGTTCAGTTGTTGACTGCCTCCCTGTAGTTGGTTATTTCCCTGGTTGTGGGGCCGGTGGTTTCTAGCTTGCCCTTTTTAATTGTTGGGGGCAGGTTGGTTGGGACGGTTTTGTTGTGCAAGCACTTATTCCAATGGTGCGGGTGGAGTAGGTGGAGTGGGGGAAAGGGCTTGAACTTGTTGCACTGGTGGTGCATAATATATTTGTGGGGGTGGTGGGGCCACGAATGTGGGCATTTTCCCCATATACTGTTGTGTTGGCCAAGCCATGGCTTGATCCTGTTGCGGTGGCATAGGTTGTGCATAAGAGGTGGTTTCTCCGGACTGAGACATCATTCTAGCATAGTCCGGAGCTTGGTTTTTGTAAGCAACATTAGCAATGTTGCTTGGTTGTGGTGCCACGGCAGGTGGTGTTGGTTGAGGCTGTGGTTGTTGGGAGACTAAGCCTATGATGCCATCCGCAGCATGGGATGCCCTCGGTGCGTTGTGGTAAGAGGTACTTTACAGGGAGCATCTGGAATGATAGTATACAAGTATCCTGACTGGGCATAGATGAGGTCAAATTGTTGGGCCTTCAGTATGGCCTCTTCTTCAGATTGGGGACATTTAGATGCGATGTCCTTTGCGATGGGCAGGGGAAAAGTCTTGAGGAACCAATCCAAGAAGATCTTGTCATCAAGTTGGATCTTACACAACCTACGACGCCACCGCCACTCATGGATATGGTCAGTGATGTGGGTGGCAGTGCTTTGGCGACAGGATAGTAGGAGATCCACCCCCTCATCACATCTACCAGGGATTTGGAAATACTGTAGGAACATGAAGGCTAGGGAGTTGAAGTTGGGGTATTTGGCTTGTGGCAGCTCAATGTATCATTTGTCCATGGCACCTATAAGGGTGTGTTGGAACAGCCTCATCCTGATGGAGTCTTCTACAATGCTATTGGATGAGCACCATAGATGGAATGTCATTATATGATTTTGGGGACATTCCTGAGCTTTACCCTCAAACTTTGCGATGTCTGACGGCAGCTTCGTTGGCATAGGTGGCCAGAAATCTTGGTGGTGGATGGGATCATTCATTAATCTAGCCAAGTCATGCAAGTTTAGAAGAGCCATGAAGGGAATATTTGACCCCAACTTGATGTGGGATGGGGCTACAATGGGGGTGGGGTTTGTAGGGGCATAATGCATCTGCATGGCTGGGGGTGCTTGTGGTGGCACCATGGCAGATGGGCCAATTCCCCCAAGTGTTGTGGGTAGGATGGTGTGAGTGGCGGGGGAATTCCCCCCATGAATTGCGGTAGGGGCAATGTGGGTGGTCGGTGCACTGCGTCCCTATGTGGCAGGGGGGACAATATGTGTGGAGGGGCCACTGCCCCCATGTGTTACTACTGGGCTAACTTGGCTGGTAACTATTGGTGGTGGCTATTGGCTAATGATAGTCTACATGACTATGCTTGGACCACTTGCCACATTGTGGGTGACAGGTTGTGATGTGGACATGCGCCACTTGCTAATGTTAGGCCGAAAAATGGATCTGGGTTTGCAGTAGCCATGGGGCTAGATGGCGTGGTGTGGAGGTCTGGCTCAGACTAATATGGGTCTGAATAAGAATCAGAGGCTATGTGGCCCTCTAACAGTGTGGGAGATCACTAAGAACGACTACGACGGTGCCGACTGAGTGTTCCAAATGGTGGTGGTTTGTCTCTTAGGCATCAGGAAGATCGTGGAGGATCAATTGTGTTTGCTTTGGTCTATGAAACTGGTGGGTATCAAATTTGGAGCCTAGTTTCAATGGCTTCCTGCTGGCTAAAGGTGGTCTCTCAGCCACCAAGAATGCTAGAAGACAATACTTGGCTTGTTCCTCTTAGGTGATTCTACTCAATCGGAAGGGGTCGTTACATGTTTTGCTTGGAAATTCCTCTCAGCAGCCAGCTACTTTGGGGTTTCTGTGGTACTCCTCACAATCAGTTTCTCAGAAAATCCCAAGTACTTCCAATAGTTGAAGCAGTCAAGGACTTATGTCCTCAAAGACTGCAGAATTCATTGAACTTAGTGTAAATTTGGTAAATTTTAAGGCTTACTCAGCATCATGAACTAAGTTGGGTTAATTAGTTGGTATGGTGTGTTGGCTTGCTTGTTTGTTCTGGTATTTGGTTTGCAATATGGTTTATGAATTCATGGTACAGTTCACATCATGGTTTTGTATGCAAACTTAAACAAAAATTTGTAAGCAAATATGGTGATTAACCCTGAATTGTTGGCCTAAATAAGTGTCTACCTCTTAGTGGTATTCTTCTTCAACGAAGAGAAGGTGTTGGGCTCTCAACACAATGGGACTAATACCATCCATAGATCCTCAGGTCACCTCCGAAGTGCTAGGTTGGTCAACAGGGAGGACGCTTAGTGCCATGAGAATCCCTCCTTCTCTACCCCCTCTACCTTCCAGGTCACCTAGTTTTAGTGGTTTAGGAAAAAAACCAAGGAGTGCCTAGATCTATACGAGCTTTCCCTTCATCGTATCCCAGAATACCCCAGAGGGTGATGACTGGGTAGAGGAGGAAGGGGGAAGCAAGATGGTTAATTTTGGGTTACTTTTAGTTAGGATGATTCATTTTATTAAACCTTGATGATTGATTTAGCATATACACTTTGTTCATGGATTTGTTTGCAAAAAATGAAAATTGAAATTAAAAGAGACCTACAATGGGGGACAGAGGAGGTTGTGCACTAACACTCCTCTGAAACTGAAAATTGCTGCTAATTAAACTCAAAAATAACTTTTGTGTGACAAGCCACACATTTCTGAGTAAATCCCGCTAGGGGGCCGCAATATTTTTCCAGAAATGGGCGAGGGGGTCATACAAAATGCCAAAACAACCACAACTTGAGCTCCTGGGATGAAGTCATTCCTGTCTGAGGATTAAGTGCACCCTGGGTGCACCTGTTGTCCAATTAAGTGTGCCTTGTCTCATTTTTTTCCCCGATAAGAGTGACATGCTCCGGAAAGGGTTGTTTTAGTGCTGTAGGGTCAGATATGGTCGACAGTAATTGGTACTGGGGTCAGTATGACTCAGCTCGGCCTAGAAGAGCCTTCAACACTGATAGAAATAGGAAATAAAGTGTATTTAAATAGATCTAAACTAACATTTCTGAAAAATAGGGTAAAAACTGAAAAACTTGAAAAATTGAAATTTTTTTCCTAGGGATCATGTGGGATCGACCCAGGGGAGTCGCCAAAGCTGTAGTGAGAATTTCTCCTCACTACAGGGGTAAGGATGGCTCCCTTGTTCCTATAGGGAACAAGGGCAGGTTCCTACCCTTAGAAAACAGTAAAAAACGTAAGTAAAAATGATGTAAATAGAGTTGGGAATTGAAACTAAACTAATCTAAGCAATAACAAGTAAATGGAAGCTATTGTAAACTACATCTAGGAGGAAATGACAAAAAAGAAGAGGATATGAAGAACTGTTGAACCCCTCTGCACATAGTAGGTCAGGGTTCTGCCTCGAAAACCTGCAAAATAAACCTAAGCTACCATGGGGAAAACCTGCGAACAATTGTTAATGAAAAACCTCCAAATGAAAATATGAGTTAGAAAACAAAATAAGCAAATAAACATAAATGGAAATGAGATTATACCTCACTTAGATGGAAATGGGACACCCTTCCCTAGCTGATGGGAGCACCTCTCTCTTAGTTGGGAAGCAATGGCTTTATGAGATGGAGATGGAGGAGAGGGAGAGTGGGTGGTTTGAGAGCAAGAGGTCTCAAAGCTTCCACAGGCAACATAACAATATGCAAATGAGGAGTGTTTGGAGAGTGACCCCCCACCCTTTTTATATATTTTTTCCAAGGGGTTTTAGGGTTTTAAGCCCTTGTTCAAGGCTTTAGCCCCTTCCACCCTAACTTTAGACCCTTTAAGGGTTTTAGCCCCTTTTTGAGGGATTTATCTCCTCGGGGTCTATTTTGGGCTCTTTTTGGGATTTTTAGCCCTTTTCTTCATCCTTGGGCTCTTTAGGATGGGTGTGGGGGTCAAATGGAAGGTCATGGAAGGTCTTATGGAGTGAAATGAGTGTTGTGAGATGGTGTCCTTGGGTGGTGTAGGCCATTGATAGCTATGTGGGGGGTTTTTGGGTTAACAGGCCATTCTGACTTGGTGTTAGATATAAGGGCTACCACCATTCTTTGAATGGAGCTACCTAGTGAGGTACCAGGAATCCTCAGTCTAGGACTGAGAGCCATTTTGATGTGACTAAGGGATGTGTTCCCACATGATCAAATGTAAGTGTAGTGGCCTTTCCACAGATGATAGTAGTTTGAGTTCCTATCATGACGGTGGTTGTAAGTGCTGATCCTTTTCACAGATGATAGTAGTTTGAGTTCCTATCATGCTGGTGATTGTAAGTGTTGAGCCTTTTCACAGATGATAGTAGTTTGAGTTCCTATCATGCTAGTGATTGTAAGTGTTGTTCCTTTTCACAGATGGTAGTAGTTTGAGTTCCTATTATGCTGGTGATTATAAGTCTTGTTCCTTTTCATAGATGGTAGTAGTTTGAGTTCCTACCATGCTGGTGATTGTAAGTGATGTGCCTTTACACAGATGGTAGTAGTTTTAGTTCCTACCATGCTGGTGGATGTGAGTGTTGTGCCTTTCCACAGATGATAGTAGTTTGGGTTCCTATCATGCTGGTGGTTGTAAGTGCTAACCACTTTCATAGATGGTAGTAGTTTGGGTTTCTATCATGCTGGTGAATGTGAGTGCTGGGCCTTTTTGATATGATTATAGGATTAGTTCCTACATGATCAGATGTGAGTATTGGGCGTGCCTTTCTGACAAGTAGGTTAGATGTAAGTGCTGGGTGGGCCATACTGACTTAGTGTTAGATATAAGTGCTGAAGAATACCTACATGGAGGCTAGGCCTACAACCAGCATGAAAAAGGGTTGGATCTATAGAACTTCCTGTGACGAGAAGAATCATGAGATAGCACCCATGATGATCCAGATCGATTGATGATCCAAATCTAATGAAGATGATCTAGCAGTGATGATCTAGATCGAGTGATGATGTCCACTGATGATCTAGATCAAGTGATGATCCATATCCAGTGATGATGATCCAGATCGAGTGATGATCCAGATCCAGATGAATATGACTTGAAGACGAAGATGACTTGAAGAAAAAGATGATGAGAACTCAATGACGATCCAGATGATACAGAGAAGAAGACTTGTGCTGATAAATTATGTCGATCGAATACCTTCCTATTTAAGAGGGAGTGTTGATGTAATTGTAACTTCGCAATGTATTCAATTGTAATTTTTATCTATTGTAACCCGATCTTCATTCCAGGATGTATTGTAATGTAATTAAGTCATTTCATACCCCGATGTTTATTCCAAGAAGTTTCTATAATGTAAAATTCATGTCAAGTCATTGTGGGTAACCCTCCTATTGGTCAAGGGTTAAAGTCCCCACAGTTATGGGGCCCTTGGGTTATTAGACTATCCTAGTGAATTCGACCCTAAATGAGTAATTGTAATTCTGGGAAATAGTCCCCACCATTTTGTTAAGTCTAAACCTCCTTACTGGATGGAGGAGGCAAAGTCCCCACAAGTTTTGGTGCACTAGTTTTATTAGACACTCCTAGAGATGTCGGCTCTATTAAGTAATTGTTAAGTCAGGACGACATGTTTGAGTGGGTTCCAAGTTAAAGAAATAATATAAATAGAGGGTGAGATGCTCTCTATTTAATATACTCATACATGCACACTCACTCATTGCGGTGCATGAGTGAGAGAGGAGAATCTCTCTTAGTGTGAGAGAGAAAGAGACTGTTGCTATCGGGAGATCATCTTACTGTTTTCCAGTTTTACCTTTTTGGTGCTAATTTTATCTCTGAGCAAGTTGCGGGGTTTTCTCCTTTATGGTTTCCTCGAGGAAAATTCTTTGTGTCTTTTGTTTCTTTTGTTGTGCTTGTGTTTTATTGTTGTGCATGTTATTCTCTCAGTTAAAGATCCTAAGATCATAATGCTAGCTTGAATGATAAAAATATAACATTAGGATCTTATCTGAGAGAATAATAAGAACAACAATCAATCACAAGAGACAATAAACACAAAAAATTTCCTCAGGGAAACCATAAAAGATAAAAACCCACAACTTCCTTAGAGATAGAATCAACACCAAAAGTAAAACCCAAAGATAGTAATATGATCTCCTGAGAGCAGTAGTGTCTCTCTCTCTTGTCCCAGCTTCTTCTCTCTCTCTCAGTTATGCGCTACAACTGAGTGTGAGTGAATGTGTATGAATTTGTGTTAAATAGATAGGCTCTCTCTCTATTTATACTAATTCCTAACTTGACAATAACTCACTAGGACTGAATTCTCTAGGAGAGTCTAATAACCCCAGGTCCCCACAACTGCGGGGACTTTAACCCTTGATCAATAAGGAGGGTTATACTCTATGACTTTAAATGACTTGTTTACATTATTGAATCTCCCGATAGGAAGATCAAGGCATGAAATGACTCAATTACATTACAGATAATTCCCGGAATAAACATCGGGGTACAATTGATAAGATATACAAGTGAATACATTCCGAAGTTACAAATACATCAACACTCCCTCTTAACTAGGAAGGTATTTTCTTGACACAATTTATCAGCACAAGTCTTCTTCTCTGTATCATATGGACCATCATCAAGTCATATTTATCAAGTCAGGATCATCACTGGATCATCATCAAGTCTGGATCATCACTTAATCTGGATCGTCACGATATCATCATCAAGTCTAGATCATCACTTGATCTAGATCATCACTAGATCATCAATAAGTCTAGATCATCACTTGATATGGATCGTCACTAGATCATCATCAAGTATGGATCATCACTTGATCTGGATCATCACTGGATCATCATCAAGTCTAGATCATCACTTGATCTGGATTGTCACTGGATCATCACTTGATTTGGATCATCACTGGTGGATCATCACTAGGTCATCATCACTGGTGTTATGTCAATTCTACTCATCACAGGAAGTTCTACAGAGCCATCCCTTTTTTATGCTAGTTGTAGGCCTAGCCTTCATGTAGGTCTTCATCATCTTCAACACTTATACCTGACCATGGAATGAACCATGTCATAAAGGCCTTCCCAATGCTTACAGATAACCATGGGAGGAACACATCCAAGAACCATGTCAGAAATGCATGCTCTGCACTGACATATGACCATTGGAGGAACACATCCAAAACCCATGTCAGAAAGGCCTAGCATTCACATCCAACCGCATCTTGTTAGAAAGGCTTTGCACTTACATTCGACCTCATCATGTTAGAAAGTCTCTGCACTTACATCCAACCTCATCATGTCAGAAAGGATCTACACTTATCTCTGACCTCATCATGTTAGAAAGGCTCTGCACTTACATCCAACCTCATCATGTTAGAAAGGATCTTCACTTACATCTGACCTTATCATGTTAGAAAGGTGTTGCACTTGCATCTGACCTCATCATGTCAGAAAGGCGCTACACTTACATCTGACCTCATCATGTCAGAAAGGCATTGCACTTACATCCGATCATGTGGGAACACATCCCTCAATCACATCAGAATGGATCTGCACTAATCATGTAAGAACACATCCCACAATCACATCAGGATATCTCTACACTGATCATGTGGTAACACAACCAAGAATCACATCAGAGCATCTCTGCACTTATATATGATCATGTGGGAACATATCCCTCAATCACATCAGAATGGCTCTGCAGTGATCATGTGGGAACACATACCATAATCACAACAGAATATCTATGCACTGATCATGTGGTAACACAACCCACAATCACATCAGAGCATCTCTACACTTACATCTGACCATGTTTTTGTTCAGGATTAAGCACCCTTGTAACCTAGGGTCTAGGGTTACCAACTTACTACTAACCTTGCAGACAATCAGCTTTACCAGAGAATAGAAAGGAATAGGAAGAAAGTCTTGAGTTACCCGATTATCGACGGTTGATCCAATGTTGATCTTCTCCTTCTCCTCTTCTCTCCAAAGCTTCCAGGGATGCACCTCTTTCACCTATAAAGTGAAAATTCCCAAAGTAAAATCTCATGCATGTATATATAAAAAGGTTAGACAAACAATATGTCAAATACATAATCAAATATATTCATTCACCATGATACATGAAAGAGACTCAACACAATGTTGGAAGAATAATTCTCTTTATTAACAATCAGTGAATGAGATAAGAGTACAACCCATCTTCTGAGACAAGGACTCCTCTACAACCAAAGGACTCTAAGTTCTGTTGTTTCAAGACTTCTGAAGATATACCACTAGCATAACTTTGCTCTCTAATCTTGATTGATTAGTTCCCTCCCCAAGGACTCTATTTATACTTTGGGAAATAGAGTGATTTCAAAGGTTGGGGTGGTTGAAATAGTTGGGATAGTTAATGATTAGGGCCCAACTAATATCCATTAATCATGTTTTATATTTTTAAGGTCGAACTGAGGTGTATACGACTATCAATATAGGAAACCCATGTATGACACACGAGTTGCTTAAAGGAAACTTGTGTACGCTGATGTACGTGGGTTGCAATGCAGATAGTCACGTATAATATATGAGTTGCAATGAAGATAGTCGTGTACAGTATGCGGGTTGCAATGGAGATAGTTGCGTATAAAACTCAACACTTAGAAAAATTTTGTAGCAAGCTGGTTTAAAGGTAAATGCATCCCAAGTAATGCCCATCTATAGTGTTTTGGCAAAATTCAATCCTACTATGTCCTTTTGTGTACCAACATAAATAATGTCATCACTGAGACGGAGAAGTGCCATTTGGGTTGATAACAGATGCTCCCTAATGTTTGAGTTCAAAGGGAAACGATGGCCGAAATACATTATAATCATTATCTTGGAGAACTAAGAAGTCAAATGGAGAAGAGGAATTTCCTGAAACAAATACTTAGTAATGTCATATACAAAGTCATATTTGAGGATGCCATGTTCAATATACGGGAACACTAGCTCCTTTACAATATTTGAGTACATCATATGATACGGGTTCAAGACCATGTATATTACAAGGGTGGATAGAAGCCACAATAATGATGAGTCTTCAAAGATATGGAAGCTGTGTAAGTTATCACAACATAATCTTGCGCAACTTAGACCATAAAAATGAACCTAAGCTCTTCATCAAAAACCAAAAGAACCAGTACAATCTAGACCATGTGAATAGATTTTATTGAAGTTGAACATGGATAGGATTCAATAGATTGTCAACCAATAGGCGATAATTGACAACTAGAGCAAAGGAATTCACCAATAATGAAAGCGAATCCTAAGGTACGATCGTCAAAAACTCTAGGTCTTCATCATCAAGAAGTGCTGATGGGAAACCATACTGTGATGAGGAAGGCAATAGATCCTCCAATGGATCATAAGAGTGACTAGGAACTCAGTAAAGTAAGGGATATGCAAGTAATAACAGATAGGAAAATGATGGAATTAGGATATAGATTAGATGCAGGGATAAATCCTTGAACAGTGAGCATGACACAAAGATGACCCAAGGTAGATTTTTAACTTTTCATATAGTACAACTAGAATTATTTGTCATGTAGGAGACATGATCAAATTCCCCAGGTATAACTGACAAGAGGAGGAGTAATAAACTCAAATTAATAGCTGAACTGAAAGTGAACACTAAAACATGAGTATAAAAAAAAACAGAGAGTGCTATGTTCAAGGAAGACATGCTTCCACTGACTGGGAACCAAAAGAAAAATTCTTCGTTATCTTTCTTGTTAAATTTTAACGAGTCTAGGAAATTCAACTCAAGTCTCTCTTCATTTTTTGACAAGCTCAAAGAGAAGAGGGAATAATGCTTGATAATGTCACTGATTCATGGATTTTATGATCCTAAACTAGTACATGCTCACTTGGTGTTTTTAGTTTTAGAGAGTCTGAAAACTCTGAAGAAGACTCCAGGGAGGTCCTTAGTCATCCAATATCATCTCCTGATGCCGAAAAAGTATAAAACATACCACATAAGAACTCTCTTAACTTCTGTAGAAGAAAAGGTGAACCTCTTTCGTACTTAGTCAGGGAGGTACAAAAAAGGTTAAATTACCACCTACCCAATGCTCCTTCGAGAGCAACATATAGCTTGAGTTTTAAGTGTGTGAAGGAAAGAAATATGGAAAGATCCGTTTGAGTACAAGAAATGGGGCTTACAATAATAAACTCGATGTTTTCTTCTTAGTGTTTAATGAGCATGACAAAGACATGAAGTACACTCAGAATCTTATTCATGTTTAGGTCCAGAGCATCAAAAAGAGAAATTTGAGCTCATACCAGGTGTTCCTTTTTCGTAAATTGAGTCCCTTAGCTCTGGAAAAGTGATAAACCTATACTTGAGAATACTCTTCTTAATTCTACAGAAAAGAGAGTGATCCTTTCTTGTATTATTCCACATGGTCCAAGAAAGAGATAAACTACCACCAATGTGGATGCCCATTCACATATTATTAACGAGCTTGAATGGACAAGTATAGTTGGCAGTCAAGTCTATTTTGAGGAGTTAGACCTGGGCCTAAAGAAACTCCATAAGGATGGGGAGTCTTATAAAGGAATAGCTTGTAAAAAAAGACCAAAATGAGGCTCAATTTGGTGTGAAAAATAGCTAAGAAGACTCCCCTGAACCTATGACAACTGCAGCATGAGTATCGAAAAACAATAAGTGGGTTCTAAACAAGGATACTCATATGAGGAAAGTCCTATCCACTGAAGAACAATGGCATAAACAAGGTACTAATGGTTAAAAATACCATAGTCCGGGGTCAAAGTGGTAATGCTAGGAATAAGATGGATTAGGTATGAATGCAAAATGCATGTGAATGACCAAAAACCATCCTATATGAGTGAAAAAAAACTTTAAACAACCATAGACCTGTCACATTGAAGAAAAAGATATGGTATTAGTTTGATTTTTATATAAAAAGTATGAACTATAGGAAAAAACCCACTTTTAAAATAATATTTCTATAAATAGTTCAAAATAGAAATCAAAACTCACCATTTGATTTTTTACCCAAAATAGACAAGTTTTACCTCAACCTTTGATTGCTCATTCTGAACAACTCGATGGACAATTCTCAAAATCGCAAGTGCCAGGTAAAACTACACTCCGTGCTCTTTCATTTGATCCAAGCAAAAGTTAATTTTTGGCTAAATTTTCATGTTTATCAACATCCTCAAAGCAAGAATGTTTTGTACACGGGTATGGTATATCAATAGTCATGTACACGTGTTCTGTACGTGGGTTTCCCAAAGGCAAGTCGCATACAATACACAACTTGTCTAAAGGACAATCGCGTACACTGCGCGAGGTAGAAAAAAGCTATGTAGGGTTAAAAAATAAACTTTTTATATGAATTTAATGGTTGATAAATGGATTGTTATCAAATTGAAATATGGTGCTTGAGTGGAGGGAGAGGGAACATGAATACATGGACCAAGAAGCTCTACAATATGCCCCCACGGTAAATGCTTTGTTGCAAAGTGGGTTATTAAAATTCTTATGTACCTCACCTATGCAATCAAATGTCCACCTACTAGAGTTTTTGATAACCTACTGGGATCATGATCTTGATATGTTTGACCTACAAGGTGAATTTATAGAGATTATATTAGAATATGTCTACTTTATCTCTAGTTTATCATGCCAGGGAGCTCAGTTAACTTGGAAGGTACCTGCAGAGGCAGTGATATTCTAAGCATACAAAACTACATAGATATATACTCCGCTCTTGGTACTCAAAAGAGGGGTAGCTACATCCCTATTGTTCATATTTGCAGCTTTCCATTATAGGTGTTGGCGAGTACTATAGTGAGGGTTTCAGGGTCATCATCACTTCACCTTGCAAGTCAGAACCAAATGAGACTTGCAGTGGATTGTCTATAGGGAGCTCTATATGACTAGTGTTTGGGAGTAGCCCTGATAATGAGGAAGCAACTCTCTGACTGTAAACGAGGCTGGGGGAATTTTTTTTGTTATTCTAGCATATTGGTGGCTTTTTCTTTGAGAGAGTGCCCAGTTTGAGTCCTGTAGTACCACTACTAGTTTGTTCTCTTTGTTAGCCTAGACTGAGTAGGTGGGGAGAAATATTCCTCTACCAAGGAGGCGGTGGATCGGTTTAGAGCATATATGACGATGAATTATACTTTTGGTGGGAGCGACAAGTGATAGCACTGGAGTAGTTTCCATATGCTGGACTATATTTCTGAGGTGATACCGACGTTGTCCTCCCTCCTGGAGGAGCATGGGGAGAGTTGGGTATTTTTGTTTTCAAGTTTTTGAATTTTTTTTATGAATTTTAATTATAAAGATATATACATATGTATAAGAGTTTTTAATCCCTTTAAAATGTTATAATGCAGATATCGGACCAGTCCACACTACTGGGCATTCACACATGTATGTGTGTCCCATGGTGGGAGAAGACCAGGGTTTGATTAGGGTTCTTGAGGGAAATCTAGCCAGGCTTACCCAAAGAGTACCTACATTACGCATTGAGAATATCCCTGCCACCATGCAGGAGATAGTGGTTGGTATACCACCTATCTGGATATGCCTTATGAGGTAGGTAGCTATAGTAGTACTTTTATATATTGATGTCGTTGAGGCTCCTGTAGCCGAGGAGGCGGAAGAATCCTGAGAGAAGGGCGATCAGGATGATCAAGGGGGACCAAGGGGGACCAAGGTAGTCAAGCTTATACCTAGGAGCATTTTATGGAATTCGATCCATTTTTTGTATATTATACAGTTATGACTCGATCTGAGGATCAGAAAATTGACCTATATATATGGAAAAATATTCACACACACACACACACACACACACACACACACACACCCGCACACACATATATATATTGCTGGTTTTATTTACATGTGTTTTGTAATGTGTTTATTGTATATTTTTATGCGAAATGTGTTAAGTGCCAATCCAAGATATAATTAGCATACGCATTAGTTAATGAATTTTGATTTCTTGGAATATGATTGATTGTAATAAACTCAAAATTTCTTTCCAATAACCTAACTTGCATAAAGTGACATAGTAAAATAGGGCTCCACACCTGATAAGCTCGATTGAGCTAGGAAACCACCAGTTGAGAGTCAAGTAGGACTTCCAGCTGAGTGATACCATGTGACAAAGCATCCCATAAAATCTCAATAACAGCCCTATATTCAGCCACATTATTGGTTGCAAGACCTAAGCCAGTGACTCTAGAGGCAACTAGCTATCCTAAGGGCGAGTAAATGACCCTCGCGAATGAAGCCAGGTTACAAGTGTGGTGAATGGAACCATCAGTGAAACCTATGAACCACTTGGAAGACATCTGTAACAACCAACAGATGGTATAAAAAAACCAACCGATGAGCTATTGTACATAAAATACATACAATAAAAAACAGGAAAAAGCGCTAAGCCTAAGCATAGTACTTTTTCAAGTAGAGCCCATTTCTAGGATCAGGTAGCTTATTCCCTTCGAAATGTGTCAATTCATATGCACATTTCTTTAACACCTTTGACATGATGTAAGGTCCTAGCCACATAGACCTGAATTTTCCTGCTCCCAGAGGTTCTTTGTCCTGATCCCAGAGCAAGACAAGCTCCCCTTCAGAAAAAATCTAAGGCTTGACCAATTTATTGTATTGGATTTTTACCCTATTTTTATGAGCCTCGTTTGCTATCAGTGCATCTCTACACTGCTTATTTAGATGTTCTAAATGTAATGAATGTTCTTCCAGCTCAGTCGTATCAGGTAACACATGAATAGCAATATTGAAGGATGAGATTTCACATTCGAATGGGGTGACTTCTTCCACTCCATGAACGAGTTGGAAAGGACAAAACCCTGTAGCAGTTTTCACATTGGTATGATATGCCCAAAGTGCAAGATACAACATGATGTGCCAATTGGAATGGGCTGCATTAATAGTGCGCTTGAGAATATTCTTCAAGGTTTTATTTACAGCGTCGACTTGACCATTTGCTTGAGGATAGAAAGAAGATGAAATTTCTTGTCTAAACCCTATCATAGTGGTCAATTGAGTCATCATACTATTTTGGAAGTGACGGCCATGGTCAGTGACAATCTCTTTAGGGATATCGAATCGTGTGATAATTTGGTTGAAAAGAAAAAAAGTTGTAGTTTCCCCATCATCTTTATAGGTGGGCATTTCCTCTTCCCATGTCATGAAATAATCTATAGATACAATGATATGTTTGTGCGCCCCAGCTAAGATTGGGTTCCACATCATGTAATATATCCCCCACTTTGTGAAGGGGCCCACTGAGATAAGGAGAAATAACGAAGCAGGATGTGACCACATATTTCTTGTGTAAAGCTGACAAGGATGACAATGCTTCAGGACTTCCACACAATCTTTAAAGATCATGGGCCAAAAATAACTGACACGTAAGATCTTTTGGGTCATTTCTAACCCAGATAAATGACCCCCACATGCTCCACTGTGGGAATCATTTAGGACAATCTCTACTTCTTCGTGGATAAGACATCGACGCAAAATATAATCTAACCCCCTACGATATAATTTATCTCCAATAATGAGGTAGTTCTTGGCATGTATGCATAGTTTACATTGTTATTCCCTCGAGAAAGCTGCAGGGTACTTCAAAGTATGGAGATAGAGAAGTATATCTCCGTACCAGGGGTCAGAGGTGGAAATCAAAAATATATGTTCATCTACGAATGAGTCTTCTTCAATGGCTACATCTTCCTCTACTGAAAATTTTGTAATGAGCTTAGCAAAAAATAAGGATTTCTTGGATTTGGCGGATTGGAAATCTAAGTCAAACTCCTGAAGAATGACTATCCATGTATTGAATTTTCCTCCAATTATCCTTTGGGACGAAACATATTGGAAAGGATTAACATCTTCCACTACCATTGTGTTCCTCAGTAATATGTAGTGACGCAACCTTTGAACAACATACACAGCTGCCAAGGCCAACTTCTCGACATGGGAATACCTAAGTTTAGGGACGGCTAAAGCACGACTGAGATAGTAGAAGACATGCTCCTAGATCTTATCATCCTCCTGGACTAGTACTACCCCTATGGTTGACTCAGATGCATCCAGGTACAATATAAAATCACGAGAGTAATCTATCAGGTGCAATAACGGTGCCAACAACAAATATTTTTTAATGCCTCAAATGCAAGTTGTGTGATTTCATCCCATACAAATGGGGTGTCCTATTTCAACAGGCGCATGAAACCTTTAGTAATCTTGGCATAATTTACAATAAAACCTTGAAGGAAGTTGGACTTCCCCTGCAGGTTTTGAAGCTACCTGATAGAACGAGGATGAGGTAGATTTACGATGGCCTCAACTTTGAAAGGATCCACCTAAATGCCTTTGTTGGAAACAATGAATCCGAGCAATCTCCCTGAATTTACACAAAAAAAAAACTTGTGGGGATTCAAGCAAATTTTGTAGTATCTGCATCATTGAAAAATCAAATGCAAGTGATTTGGGTGATCGATCCTCTTACGAGAATGTGCTAGAATATCATGAAGGTAGGGTTAAATAATGGCTTTAATGTCATGAAAGGAAAAATTCATTACCCGCTGAAAGGTTGCCCCTGCATTTTTCAATCCAAAGGGCATTTTCTTGTATGCGAAAGTACCCCAAGGAAAAATAAAATTTGTTTTATGTTGGTCTTCTAGTTTAATTTGGATTTGATTATACTCAAAGAAACCATCCATAAATGAAAAAACTTCACTTCCCACACAAGCATCAATAATTTGATCTATAAATGGTGTGGGGTAGTTGTCCTTGGGATAGACTTTGTTTATATCTCGAAATTCAGTACAAACGTGTATAGTCCCTTGAATTTTGTCAACAGGAATAGGGTTGGATACCCATTTTTTCAAACCTATGGGGTAAATGAAACCGACTTTCAGCAGTTTCTCATCTTCATCCTTAACCGCTACCGCTTTACACGGGTTTACAGGTCTCAACTTTTGTCGAACAGGTCTAGAATCAAGGTAAGTTCGTATTTCATACTCGAATATTGATGGATCTATGCCTGGCATCTCCCTATATAACCAGGAAATTATGTCACGGAATTCCTTAAACAAGGTAGTATAGATCGCAATATCCTTTAGAGAGCAGTTCATGCCGATGTGTAAATTTTCCACAACGTTTGATTTTGTAGAGATTTTGATAGGAATCGTAGTGGAAATGTTTTCCATATTCCCCTCAACAAATATTCCTTCCCTTGGTAAGGGATTAACATCACTTGCTAGTCTCATATGAAACTCTTGGTTCTTGATGTTTCTTAGCTCTAGAAGAAAATATGATTGATGGTGAAGATCTTCGTATATTTTATCTTGTCTACACATGGCTTCCAGAATGGCTTCATCTGAAGGTAAAACCATATCTAAGCAATCTCTAGAATGTAAAGAGTTCTCTACCCAAGTAGGAAGATAGGCTTTTGCCGCCTCCTCTGAGAATGTGAGAGGGACCAAAATGTGATCAATAATGGTATGAACGATAGCTTGATAAGCTACTTCCGTTGTCGATAAGGGAACTTTAGGTTCATGGTGGGAAGGAGGAACCTAAGGATATGTTCTATCAACAATCGTTGCTATAGATTTCCCTACACTAGTAGAACCTAGATAATTAATCGAAGCTGGAATATCAAATGTTCCCATCAATGATGTGTACATTCCATCCCCTAAGCTCTCTGAAGTAGGTTTAACCTGATCAACCAATGATATGGTGGACTCATTAGTCTCCATGCGGCCTTTTCAAGTAAAACTGAGTTGGTCTACAGTGACCAAATTCTCTTTGTGTGGAAACAATACCACCCGAAATATGGCCGATGCAATAGTTAACATGGCATAAGTCCAACTTCTCCCTAAGAGAAAGTTATAATACAAAGGTACATCAATCACCTCTACCTCAATAGACACTTCTTTCCCTTCCAACTTAATTTCAAAATCCAGTAGGATACCATGTGGATGAAATGACCTTCCATCGAAAGCTGTAAGTAGGGTGTTCGATGGAACTAGCTCTAGATATCCAAGAGCTTTCCAACAAGACAGGGACATGACACATGTAGAAGCACCCACGTCGACAACTGCCCTATAGCAAGGATTTCACCTTGCTATAGGGGCAGGAATGGCTCCCTTCCATCTATAGGATGGAAGGGTCGGTTCTTGGAAGAACAAAAAGGAAAGCAAATGGACAAGAAACGACCATGAGCTCCTCTGCAAACAAGGTTAGGGCTTCACTCCGAGAACCTACAAACAACTATTAACTAGAAATAAACCTGTAAAACAAGATAAAGAGAAATCCTAGAAACAAATATTGGTTAGGAACAACTAAACTACTAAAGAAAATACATAATAAAAACTAGGTTATACCTTTCCTTTGGTGAAATGGGCCACCATGCCCTAGTTGGAAGAAGCACCTCCCTATCTCACTTAGCAATGGAGGAGCTATGGCTCAATGAGGAAGATGAGTGGAAGAGAGGGGGATGTGGATGGATTGAGAGGCAAAGAGTCTTGAGGAATCCATGGGCAGCATAACATTATGCAAGAGAGGTGTTGTTTTAGAGTGACCCCCACCCTCTGTTTATAGCTTTTTTTGGGGTTTTAGGGTTTTAAGCCCTTGGTCCTGGATTTAGCACATTTTTTGGGATTTTAGCCCCTTCCACCATAAATTTAGCTCCTTTTATGGTTTTAGGCTCCTTTGAGTGGTTTTATCCCCTTTGGATGCTTTAGTCCATAGGAGAGTTATTTAGGCTCCTTTTAGGGGTTTTTAAGCCCTTTTCTTCATTCTTAAGCCTTTTTGAGGGTGTGGGGGTCTAATGGAGTGATACGAGGGTCATGTATGGATGTCCTTGGGTGGTGTAGGCCATGTAGATTTGAGTGAGGGATTGTTTGGGTTAAAAAATTGCCCCGTGATGTGTGAGGGCAGGAGCTCATCGTATGATCGATGGACATCATAGGATTCGCTGTGGAGAGGTGGTGCTTCCGAGGCTGGGGCACGGTGGCTTTTGGTTTTTGTATTAATATGGTTCCCATCAATGGGTGAGATACAAATAATGTGTGACATGTATATGGATGAGGTTGGCATCCCCATGATCGTGATAATGTCAAAAGAATAATTTGATCTATGCTCTAAAATACAAGAGTTGATCATATACAACTGATGGTACGTAATGGTTGCCTCAATGTGAGGCTGAATACAATACTGATCTGAAGAACTGGTACATTGGACCCATGGCATTCTCATGGAATGCTATATCTTCATGACTGATGGTTTGTTGGATCTAGAATGGTACATAGCTATATGGACTCCCTGGTTGAGAGTCAAAGTATCTATGGTACAAGTATGTTGCATCAATCATAAACCTATATAGAAGCACTGGTAGGGCGTTTGAACACTGTCTACAATGCAACCCAGAAATCACAAGGGACATAACCTGTTTAGATCCCTTGAATACACTCCTCAATGTGCTAGAGTCAGGTGACATCTAGGTTCTTCAACCAAATATTGCACGGACCAAACCCTGTACAAATCTCAATGATGCGAAGATGTAGTTGGAGTCAAGCACATGAGAAACAACCATCACAAGAGAAACTAAGGACTCCTATCAAATGGTCCAAGGAACTCATCAATGAGGTTAATGAAACCAAGATACAGGGACCTTTGGTTCTATCTCTGGAATATGTGTGTTGTCGTTGACAAAGGGAGACCTGCCCCTAGTCAAGGAAATGGTGTTTCCTTGACCAGAAGAATGAGGGAGATAACCGAAAGGTGTGAGAAAATCTATCGACTGACCCACTGAATGGTGGAGGGGAGAATTGAACAGGGGCAGGGGGAGTGTGGTAGACTCAAACTTCCTTTGTTCAGAGTATGATGGTAGGGTGAACCAGGCAGCAAATGAAACTTGACTCATGGGAATGGAATCATCGATGTAATACCGGGGGTGTCACTACAGATGGGAAATACTTGGAGGAGGTATACACTTTTGATATTGAAGGGATCCAAGGAAGACACATTACAGATTACTCTAAATAAAGGCGACCCAATGTGGGAATACTGCCAAATTGTTTTATGTGTGGTGGTGTCTAGGGACACCATTGTGATATGATCTCGTGGATTTTTGGTGAGCCCGAGAAGGTAAACGCTCAATGGTGCTTTCAATTTTAGAGAGTTTGAAAGCACGAAGAAGACTTCAGTGGGGGATCTTTTTCTTTGGTAGTATCCTATGCCTAAAAAAGGATAAAAGTATACATAGGAGAGCTCGCCCATCCTTTGGGGGATGAGAGACTTCTTTACCATTGGTAGTCCAATCAGGCCCAAAAAGGTTAAACATATACTGACTTGATGATCATTCAGATACTTTTATGAGCATGAATGAAACCAAGTTTGCTCAGCAATATTTTCTTGATGAGAAGGTTGGAAAAGATATTAATGACAACCTATAGTGAGATTTTTCATAAGGTCCAGCCCCTTTATCCAAGAAAGCATAAAAGTATGCAAAGGGGAATGGTCTTGGCTTGAGTGTGCCAAGGAGGTCCTTTTAAATTGATTGTCTACATGGTCCGCAAAAGGAGGTAAATAAGATGATGTAGATGCCCTTTGCTATAACTTAGCGAGCGGGGGAGGAAGCATTTGTGCCCGGCTGTCTTTTCATTGTTTTTAGGAGTCAGAAAAGAGCTTAAGAGAAACTTCAGTATGGTCAACCAATTGCGGTGGCACAGGTGGTGCCCCATGTCAAGATGGTGGACAGTGATCCAAAGGTCATCCACATAGTATGGATGGAGCAGAAGGATCTCAAACATACCAATACATGTGCGTGATAGATTGCGGCAGAGGCTCACGAGTCAATGCGGCAGAGGTACACAAATTGAGGTGGCTCTCGAACAGAAGTCAAGAGAGTTTTTTGTGAGTTGTGGTGGATGGAATTGACTACATGCAATGTGAGTGCAAGTCTGAGGGAATTTATATGCCAAATACGTGCTAAGGAAATGATCCATTTTGTGGACAATGGTCCAATTGTTTGCGTGAGGTGTGGTAGATGGAGTAGAAAACTATGTGTTAAAATACAAAACAAAAAAGAAAAATGGTGACCCTTAATGGATGGTGGCCCGAAAACCCACATGAATAGCAGTAGGAGAGAGTGATACAAGTATAGGTCCATAGACACTTACATCGCCATGCTGTGGCTCGTAAATTGAGGTATCTTCTGAGAAATGGTCCCAAAATTTGTTTGTTAAGCATGAGACGATGGTCTCATAAGGAGATAGAGGGGAAAAATTTGAGCCCAGAGGTGTGAGAGGTGTCTTGAACAGGATTGGGTGACTTTGATTTAGTAGCTGATGGTGCTTCTCCTAGATGGGGGTCTTTGATTTGTGGTAAAAACATTACAAAACAAAAAAGGGAGAAAACTATGCTATAAGGGACTCACAGTGGTGGTATTAGGCATAGGATCTCTTGAGGTGGAGCCCGTTGCATAGGTTCTTCAAGAGTCGACCATCTTAGTCAGCAAAGAGGTATTCCCCCTAGCCAAGATGAAGGTTATTGGCAGTTTAGGATGATAGAATCTGGTCTTTTATGGGAAGAACCGATTCCACACTATGGTTTAAAGGGAATGGGGTAAAACCAGAGGTGGTTTTACAGATCTCTCCATCATTGCGTAAGTCGTGCCGTGATAGATCAAGTGGATCTTCTGCAACCAATGAGATGAAAGGGAAATTGGTGCTAGAGATCATGTAAATGGTATTGATTGTGGTTTTTATGGCCTTGCCCCCAGTCTCTGTTGGAGAAAGAGGGGCAGGCCTGGAGACAGGAGGAGTCTTTGATGGACCCGGAGGTAGGTGTAAGATTCTCTCAATTGGATGGACATGATTCAACACATCTTGGGGCCTCAGAGGTAGGGTAGGTGGTTCATAGTAGCACACAGGATCTCCTAGTGTGAAATCCTGTAGATTGTGGGTTTCCAAGACATACTTACTCACAATATCAGATGGTACGAAAAGGAAAGGGAAAATGAAAAGGAAAAGGAAAATGTTGATCAGGAATGAACCCCACTATTTCCCTGGTAACTGAGGTTGCAGCTGCACATGGAGCTGTGGTTGCAGAAACAACAGAAGAGATAGGTATGATGGACCATTGGTGATGGTGGAGATAAGAGGGTTTGTAGAACTGGACATCATGTAAATGGACATGGTGTCTGAAGAAGGAGGTGGGCGGTGAACTTCTTCGATTAGGGTGATCTCATATTCAAGGGAACGTAAACGAAGGTCAGTTAAAGTGATTAAGAATTTGGGCAAGCCTTGACAGTGGTGAGAATAGTGTCCATACAGACTGTAAAGGGAGCAACCATGGTTTTTTCTCAATGACTTGCTTCTCATTATTGGCCTGCTTAGAATTTCAACCACGAGGAGGTTTTCTGTTATATCCATGGTTTCCAAATGTGCAAGGATGAGTGGGATTTCAGGGTAGTTCTAAGTTGGATGGCCCTATGACTCATAGACAGTGCAAGGCGAGATCTATCGAGGTTCTATAGTAGCTTTCACATTCTTTCCCTTGGCCCTTTTCGGGTGGGGCAATGCTGGTGCGGGTGTGGTGGTTGGTTTTTCCAGACTAGGTGGAGGATGGGACTCGACTGCAATGTGATGCACAAGTGTTAAGACTACCTGGGGGATTGATGGTTGAGATGGTGGATCAAGATACCACATGGGAATTCCAAATGTAAAGTTGGGTAGGTTCAGGGTGGCCATTACCGGCTTTCTCATGACACCAGGTGGGGGAAAGAGGAAAGGAATTGTGTGGACTGGAGAGGAGCCCAGATAATTCCCTATTGGTTGCATGCGGGGATGCGGTTCTGGTTGTGGATACATGAAATGCTGTTGTTGTGGATGATGTTGCGGCTGATGTTGATGTTGTGACTATGGAAAGGGTTGTAGTTGCAGCTGGGGCTACAGCTGTGGTTATTGTTTGGGTGCAATGGTGGTAGATGAGACCATGTACAAGTACGCAGCCTCATTTGGTGTTAGTGGTGGTGACACTAAGGGCAAAGGAGTTGTCATGGTGATATCAGTGAAAAACCTAGGAGCCACATTCAATAATGGGGAGGCTGGTGTGTTGTCAACCATGGTGTTGATTGGCATGTGTGGTCATCCCTTGTGGCTCAATGGTGGTGATGGTAGGCATAATGTTGGTGGGTGTCATTAACCCTTGTGGATCGTGATAAGTGAGGTGATCAACCATCATGATCTTCCCTTCATGAGGGAACATCATGAGATGGAATATAGTTGATGCGACCGCTCTCATGGTGTACATATAAATTCTTCTGAGGAGAAGGTTATAGTCCAATTGAGCATTGATGACCTCTATGTCAATCAGTATTGTCTTCCTGGCTAATGTGATGGGGAAATGGGGGAGGATTCCTTGTCCTTTAGTGGGATGGCCATCATAAGCCCGTAGAGTTGTGGAGGATGGTTGTAGAATTGGTGATCCAAGTTTCTACCAGACTAGGGTAGACATAATGCACGTAGATGCCCCCTCATATACTATGCATCGGTGCACTACCAAGTTCTGGATAGAGACCGGGATTTGGAAGGAGATGGTGGATGGCGTGTGTGGTTCTCCTTTCTTTCAGTCGAATGTGATAAACTTGGATTTGAAAGGGTCTATGGCCCCAAGGGAGGATAGTAAGGATTTCTGCTACATTGGGCACATTTTGAGTACCTCAAGAGCAAACATGGCTGTTGGTGTTTGGGCCAAATCATCCACGATGCTATAGCTAGCTACAGCTCTAGTCCTAGCGTTATTAGCAACTTGGCATATGGGGGGGCAGGGGAAAGGGGGTAACTGAAGAGGTATGTTAACCGATTTGGACATATATGCCACTAATGTGTCAGCAGTTTTAGTGATGGTACCGTACTAATTCCTTCTGGTTTGTAGGTTAACCTCTTCAGTCGGCATGGCTAGCAGGTGGTGGAAACCTATTTCTACCATGGGAGGTGCCCCCGGAGCATTGGTATTGGCCTGGAGAGGGGGTGTGGTTTCCACCAATCCTTGGACTGGTAGTGGGTTTTGAAGCACCATGGGGGGAGGTTCTTGTGGTGCCGAGTTGGGTTGGGCTTGGTTCATAGCATTGGCGGACTGTTGGGCCTCATTTTGAATGGTCTTCTTAGCGCAACCCATGAGGGGACACTTGAATGTGTAGTTTCCATAGATGTCATAGAGTGTGCACGGTTGGTTTGTGCACAATGGGGCGTTGCGTCTAGGTGCATTTGGTCGTGGGGGGTTTTGGGCGGGTCGATGCACTATGACATTGTTTGGAGGGTTCGATTGTGGTTGGTTATTATCTTGGTTTTGGGGATGATTATTTCTAGCTTTCCCTTGTTTATTGTTGGGGGAAGGCTGGTTGGGACGGTTTTGTTGTGAAAATACTTGTCCCAATGGAATGGGTTGAGCAGGGCCAGGGGCTTGAACCACTTGCACTAGTGGTGCATAATAACTTTGGGTGGGCTGCAGTGCCACAAATGTGGGAATTTTCTCCGCGTACTACTGTGTTTTCCATGCCATGGCCTGAGCCTATTGCAGTGGCATAGGTTGTGCGTAAAAAGTTGTTGCTCCGAACTAGGACATCATTCTGGTGTAGTCCAGAGTTTGGTTTTGGTAAGAAACACTAGCAGTGTTGCTTGGTTGTGGTGGAACTGTAGGTGGTGTTGGATGGTGCTGTGGTTGTTGGGAGACTGAGCCTATGATTCCATTTGCAACATGGGATGCCCCTGATGCATCCTGGTAGCAAGTACCTAGGTAGGGAGTGTCTGGAATGACGGTGTACAAATACCCAGATTGAGCGTAGATCAGGTCAAAATGTTGGGCTTTCAGTATGGCCTCCTCTTCAGATTGAGGACGTTTGAATGCGATGTCTTTTGCTATGGGTGGGAGTAAGGTTTTGAGAAACCAATCCAAGAAGATATTGTCATCAAGTTGGATTTTACACAAACTACAATGTTGCCGCCACTCATGGATGTGGTCGATTATATGTGTCTCAGTGCTCTGGCAGAAGGATAACAGGATCTCCACCCCTTCTTCATATTTGACAGGGAGTTGGAAATACTGTAGGAACATGAAAGCTAAGGAGTTGAAATCTGAGTACTTGGCTTGCGGTAGTTGAATGTACCATTTGGCTCCCACAACTATGAGGTTTTGTTGGAATAGTCTTATCCTGATCGATTCATCTACGATGCTATTTGAGGAGCACCATAGATGAAATGCCATAATGTGATTTTGGGGACACTCCCCTGCCTTGCCTTCAAACATGGGAATGTATGGTGGCAGCTTGGTTGGCATGGGAGGGAAAAAGGTTTGATGGCAAATGGGGTTGTTTGTTAATAGATCCAAATCAAGCAAGTTAATATGAGCCATGAAAGTTATATTTGACCCCAGGTTAATGTGAGATGGGGCAGCGATGGTGGCGGGGTTTGCAGGTGCATAGTGCACCTGCATGGCTGGGGGCAGTTGTGGTGGCACCATTGTATATGGGCCAATTCCCGCAAGTGTGGTCTAAGGGACAGTGTGGATGGAAGGTGTTATTTCTAGAAATTGTTCCTAGACTACAAGAGAACAAGCCAACACAATCTCAATAATCACAATAAAGTAAAATAGGGTTTTTAGGGTTTTCAAGGTTTTTGGTTGGGCATTTTGAAGACAAGAGGGAAAACGATCATAAAACCAAAGTAAACACTAAATCATGAGAATTTGAATGATTGAGATGTATAACACATAAACCATAATCCAACAGAAAACACAATACTAAATTTCACCCACAGTTAGCAAGCATTCCAAGCATAAAAACATTAAACAAGAAATGAATATACCAGTTGAGTAATTAACACAAATTATAAATGAAACCGGTCAATAATCTGAAGGGAATATAGTGCATATATTTCATATTTTAGTCTTCAAAAAACACGTAAGAGTTTCTACTTAGCTCATAAACAAATCCTGATAGCCTCCAATTGTCACCAAAAAATCAAACCATTTGTCTTCGTTCAGACTTACATTTATCCTATTCTTCAAAATCAGTTGAATAACTGAACCCTAACTGTTTTAAGACTACCTATCGAATAATTCAATCTAAATCATCCTTACAAAAACAAAATAGATTTTCAAACTTAACTAATAACTGATTTTCTTGACTAACTTTACAAATCTTTAGCTGCTTCAGCTAGTAAGGCAATTCCTTCCAAGGCTTGAGCTTTCCTTCTCACCTTCAATTGGTCTGTCTCCATGTCTGCAATCCTCCTTGTTAGATATTCATTATGCTATTGCAGGTACTGGATGGTTTGTTTTAACTCTGTGAACTGGCTTTCTGTTTGCCTGTTCCTTTTAAGTGCCTCTCTGGAAATATTCTTTAAGTCTCCTGTTTGCAGTAACTAGCCCATCATTGGCTTCATGCATATATTCAATCTGATACTTGTATTGCTTAATGCTTCTTTGTATATTTTTTTTTCAGAATCAATACATTTGTCTCGTACTATTGTTTGCATCCCTTCTGGTGTCCATGGGATTTTCATTCTTTTATAGATTTCTTCATCTTCATTCATAAGTTCTATGGAGGTCACAGGAAACTTTGGATGTTCTTCATTTTCAACATTGCAGGGAACTTCTTCTTGATCAATCTCCTTCTTCTATAAACATGAACTTTTTACCTCACTTTGTTGCTGTTCTTGAAGCATTTGATTTTGAATCTCCAGAAATATATCAGAGATCTTGGTATTAGTCATGACAGATTTTCCTTTTGATTCTATTGGTTTTTTTACCTTTATTTCCATCTTCACTATCATGCAATTTTTCTTCAGATGATGAATCCTCTATAACTATAACCTTTTCTTTAACCAATTTAGGATTCAGTAGCTTTTTCATGTTTAGTCTAAGTTTGTTCTTCGGCCTTGTTTTAGGTCTCTAGACTGCTGCAATCTCTCCCAACATCTTCAGAGTCTTTCCTTGATGAGTTATCGAGGAAAATTCAACAACCTTCATTTTTTTCCTTCTTAACACTATTTCCTCATCACAATGAGTGTGAACTTCTTGCTCAGCACAAACCCTAGCTTCATTAGTAAGAGGAATTATAGCCTCATCAAATAGGTATTTTTCATCCTTCTCCGATAGTACTATAATAGGGATTTCATTTTGCTCCTCAATATATTGTTTTACATTTTGAATTGATTCTATGGGTAAAACATCTACAACAAGCTCAACTTCTTTAATTTATGACTGTAAAATCTTGCTATCCTCATCATTAACTCGTTGCTCAAATTCAAATTTTTTATTTTCCTATTTTGAAGCTTCTTCTGGTTTATCATTTTCTTCACCCTTGACTGTTACCTTTTTTCTAAGATTCTTAATCAAGGTTTGACCTTTATCTACTTGTCTTCTCTGAGATTGTTCCTCCTGATCAGTCTTGAAACCTGACCAAAAAATGAAATGCTCCCAAGTCTTCTCCCTTTTCTGCAATATAGTACTTATGATGAGCTTAATGTGTCCATGGTGAAAAATAGATTGCTTTGTATGATCTTGGTGCTCTCTCACCCTACATGACATCTTTTGTTAGCTTTTCAGAAAGAAGAAAGGTAAAGTCATTTTAGACTCATTACTGAGATGCTGGAGGAACCTAAAGTGATGTTTGAAAACAAAGGCAAAGCTACCCTCACAGGTGACATAGCTCTGCAAGACTTTAATAGGCTCAATCCACTCAGGTTTAAAATTTTGAATTGGGACACCTTTTCCCCAGTCTGCAACTACACTAGGAAGCAAGTATCTTTGAGCATTAAAGGTGAAAGGAACCTTTTTGAACCAAAACTCTCCTTGATCCAAAATCCTTGTTGCTTCATCTTTTAACTCTCTAGTTAATTTGAACTTCAAGATGTCAAAAGACACTATATCTTTGTCTACACATTGAGCAAATTTGTATGACGCCTCTGAATGATGACCTTCAATCCTTTCGAATAACATTAACCATCCTGCATCTACAAACAACTGTGCACAATCTGGAAAATTCTTTACCCAGCTTATGTCTGAGGGTTCTTCCCTGTTGGTTTTTTCTCTCCTTTTCATATTTACTATGGTTAAACAACTTCTGTGAATACACCACAAGATGACTGTCTTCACATCTTAACAAACTGGCCTAGAATACAATACAGGGACCTCCAAAAGGCTCTACTCTAAATTCCTCTATTTAAATGATGAATACTTTAAATTTATTGGTTAATAATTCATCATTTAACATGGATTAGGTCTAAAACTAGTATTCTTCCTTCGAATCTGTCATTAGTCATTTCTTCAAAAAAATCCCCAAATTAAAAAAACCCTGGTAATGGAACATAGACTACCTATTAAAATGACCAATTCGAACGTTGGAAAATGGTTATTTCATCTGTCAGGTGTCGAATTGCATGCTCCACCTTTCTCAGACCGCTTAGACCACTCCAGTTGACCGCTCCTGTAGGCCCTAATTCTCACTCAGTTTCAAAATCTTGATTATTAAGCACTGATTTCTCACCACGATCTTCAATTACTCTTCATGCAATTAAAATAAAAACCTCATTCCATCCATCTTTGTTCTATTATACTTTGCATATCATTATTATATTAGCTTCTACAAACGACTGCCACGATTTCACCCTTATGATAATATTCCACCTGCCTTAGTGATTAAGCTACAGAAGACACGTATCAAAACCATCATACAATGTGATTGACACCTCAGGTGTGAGAATCTCGAAGAAATTGGACCAAAAAAATGATGATTTTGACTTGCGCGATTTTCTTGTAGCGGTCTTGTGCATCTGTTTTTGTCTTGCACTACAAGAAAGTCCAAATTAATGATTTCACAATATTAAGCTAATGATAAGAGTTTGAATTTGTTTTAGGAGTATTAATTTAAATTTTATGCTATTTTTAGACTTTTTAAATCCATATATGCCTTATATAAGCCCCTCAATCATCAAAATCAAAGAAAAACTTGTAAAAATAAGCTAAGAAATCAAACATTACGAAAGTTAAAAGGTAAAATTAACATTATCCCTATCAACAAAATTCTCTAGAAACAAAAAGTAAAAGCAAGATTCAAAATATGAATACAAGTATAAAAAACAATGGAAGACAAAATATGACCTAACATCTACCTCACGCTAGGGGATGAAGTCCTCCTTGTGAGGCTTCAAGAACTTGCAGACCAGTGCCTTCTGTACTTCTATCTACTAGTATACAAAATTTACATTGGGTTATGGAGTCCTTATTCTTTTTATTCACACCGATATATACAATGAAAATCTAGAATCCATTCCAAAACTGTAAAAATGCTTGAGGAATCATCCATTAACTGAAGTAGACAACTCCTCGCCCTCCAAGGTCTGTAGAACAAAAGTATTGTTTTCCAAAAACTTTGATACTATGAAAGGACCAAACCAAAGGTTATCAAACTTCCCATGATTTCCTTTTTTCTCCTTCCGAGCATCCCATCTCAAAACCATGTCTCCTACTGAAAAAGTATTTTCTTTGATCTTCCTATCA
The DNA here is from genome assembly GCA_001517045.1 of Pseudotsuga menziesii. Taxonomy (NCBI): domain Eukaryota; kingdom Viridiplantae; phylum Streptophyta; class Pinopsida; order Pinales; family Pinaceae; genus Pseudotsuga; species Pseudotsuga menziesii. Next base: position 168,411 of record LPNX010103058.1, on the reverse strand, counting down.
AATCTTTCTTTAATCTTTAACCTATACAACTATGCTTTTTCTTCCACTTTTTCTTGTTTTTGCTGTAACTCTATCATTGCATAAATTCTTCTTTGCATATCATTAGGTTCTTACTAACAATCTTGAAAAAACTTCATCACTGGGATACCCAACTGAACAGGAAAAACTGCATCTGTACCATATACTAATTGGAAAGGAGAATTTCCAATTGCTTTCTTAACTATTATTCTATCTTCTCTTAATGCATACTTTAGCATGGAATCCCATGATCATTTATTATGCTTCAACAATTTCTTGATACTCTGAATGATATTTTTATTTGATGACTCAGCTAAACCATTACCCTGAGGATAATAAGGAGTTGATTGTTTCAACAGGATACCATTCCTTTCACAAAATGCCCCCATAGCCTTAGATTTAAAATATTTTGCATTATTAGTTAATATTCTCTGTGGACATCCAAATATACTAAGAATATTTTCTTCAATAAAATCTATGATCACCTTATCTGTGGCATTCCTTGTGGGAATAAATTCCACCCACTTAGTAAAGAAATATGTTGCAGTCAAAATCCACTTATGTTTCCCTAAGGAACATGTATTTATCTCTCCTATGAAGTCCAAACCCCACTGCTAAAAAGGGGCATTTACTGTAATTGGTTTTAAAGGTAATGACAACAGCTTTTGTTTACCAACAAATTTCTGACAAGGGATACATACTCTTACCTGCTGATATACTTCTGAAAATAATAAGGGCCAATAATATCCATCTCTTAGAGTTTTATATGATGTTTCCTTCCAATACTTATGACCTTCACAAGCACCTTCGTGAGATTCAGAAATTACTCCAATTTCATGTTTATCTAAGCATCTGAGTAGAATACCCCCTAGATCTTTCCAAAACAGCTGGTGTTCTACCAAAAAATACTTAGTAGTTTTTAACTTCAAATACCTAGTAGCTTTTTTATCTAAGTGTTTTGGACATTGCAAGTACAACAAAAAATATACAATTTATGCATACCATGTAGATGCTGAATAGAAATCCATAATCTTCTCTTTCTCCAGGTTTGCTTGATTTTCTTCTTGTGCTAGCTGTTCTGCCATCGAATGTAGTCCTAAATATTGGCAATTTGCATTAGCTAATAGTTTAGCTAGGCCTTGTCCCTTTACTAGCTTTGTAGGTCTGATATTCACATCATATTCCATGATTTTAGCAATCCACTTTCCTCTTTTTCCCTCACTATTAGGTTGAGTCAAAACATCTTTTATGTTAGCATTAGGTACATAAGCAATAACTTTGGAGTGCAAAACATAGAATCTGAAGAATTTCAAAGCTTTTACCAAAGAGTAAGCATGTTTCTCTAAAATGTTGTACTTTAGCTCCGAATCTCTAAGAGTTTTTGTAACGTCCCTAACCCTCCGACTGGCGAAGAGGATGCTACCATGGCATTAACCATCCGGGCTACCAGCCCCATGAGCATGTGAATTCATAAAAATGTTGAAACATAGTGCATTGAAGTAGAACATACACAGATGCAATTATTATCATACACAATGGAAGCAACATACATTCATACAAGAATTCATTCAACATGTTCATCATAATCATTAACAATAAATATGATTGTAGAAGTAAAATAGACAAGGTTACTTATCTTATAAGAACTCATTCTGCAACCAGCTACGTCACTGCAACATTCCACCCAACCATATGCTAGAGTGCTCCTTAATATCTTAGTAACGCTACCACCCCCGAGCTAGGCATGATTCTCCAAGGAATAAGGAACAAGCAGGCTTACACATAGCGAAGGATACACAAAACACAGCCAAGTCAACATAGTTGGGTTTATCATGCCATCAACAAGACAACCAAGACAACATGGTCAGGTTTATCATGCCATATAGGAGTTGGGAAAGGCTAAATGCTAAGCTGGTGAGCTCATTACAGAGTCAGGAACACCTGCACAAAAACTAGCCTGAATTCTAAGACACCCACATACACCCAACACAAGGAATTGTTTCCTTCTCTACTACATAGTCCCTCAGGCCTTGAATTCCCTTCTAGTGCTATTCAGGGGTTGTGGAGAATAAATCCAACCCTCTAGCTCTGTCTGTGTGGTTTCCAAACACACCAGGTTTGTCAAGCAAACCAAGCCCCCATCTCTGCTCCCAACACAGTCTGAAGACCAACCAATGCACAAATGCAATCAATCAGCTATTAAAGCTTAACAAGGAAAATGAGTCCTGAGTCGTTCTTGGCCCTATCATGGAGAAAACGAATCCCAAGTGAATTATAATAGGCCCAAAACGTATTAGTAAACACAATTCACAACATGGGGAAAACAACAGTCTGTCCTAGGCAATGAAGTAAGCAGAAAATAATTACACAGGATGCACTGGGGAAGAAGATACAGAATCTCAACCTGTGTGTGAGGGAAACTTGCACCAAACCCCAAAATACAGAGGGAAAACACACCAGATTCCACTCTATGGAAAAAACGTGAATGACAACTGATAAGCGGCTCCCCTCCTTGCTGCGTGAGACCCAACATAACAGATGCCTGTGCATGAGGATGAACAGATTCCGATCCCTAAATGTAAATAAGACCCCAATAAAACACACTGTAATGTAACAAATACCATAGCAACCCATGAATCAGTCTGTGAGGAAAGTACACACCCACTCCATCCACAAAATCCATAGAGGAAAAAATGCGTGAGTAAAACCAGGAAAATCCTGTGTGTGGGAATGAGCAAGAATCCTGTTCCTGCACGAGGATGAACAAATCTTCCTATGCATGAAGATGAACAGACAATGGAGAGGATGCGTAGTAGTTTAAAGTACGTGAGTGTTTCAGCACCGTCGTGGAGAGAATGGAGTGTCCGCTGGAGTGATGGAGGTGGTTTTGCTTGCCATCGTGAGGTCAACCATGCTGGTGGAGTGTACGTGTGGGAAAGGGCTAATAGTCCTACCACAATCCACTCCCAACCATAACTTCCCCAACTAACAACATAGTTTTCAATGGTGGTGGTTGGATAAGACAAGGTGGTGACACATGGGTTTTATCTCATGGCTCAAGGTTTGACATCCCCCGCTTTTATCCTTGTGAAAATAATGCCCCTTCTCAATTTAGTTGCCACGAACATAGATGGTTGGGTTATTTAATTAAAAGTGTTGGGCTTTGGGCACACCCAGGTTCCTATACTTTTATCTTCGCACCAACAAAGAGACCCATAGTGTTGGCCCTTTCGGCAACAACCTGCAGACAGGTTGCAGTCTCACCCGAAACAGCTATGGAGTGCCATAGAATCAGGTTTCTGGAGGAAAAAGAGGGATATCAATATACCTTTATCCTTAACAAAGAATAATCATACAATACAGAGATTTGATATTCACTTAAATAGCTTTGCAGTTTAGATAAAAAGACAGTTACTTGCTTAACCCTTAACTGGGAATTCAGAGCGAAGTTAATACTTAACAGTTTCTCTTACTTTATCATTCATCTACTTATTAAATGCATAAAACATAACATGAACAAAATAACAAGAACCACCACAACACAAGATATACGTGGTTCACCCCCAGTGTAGGGGCTATGTCCACAAAACTGCATTTATATTCAACACTTTACAAAACAATAGTTCTGATTTACACACTCAGCTGCAGAGGTTGTCCATGCACTTAGCTGGGACTTAAACTTTCTTCAAAACCATCTATGCACTTAGTTGCAGAGGTCATCCACACACTCAGCTAGGACTTAACCTTAAACCTAAAAAATAGACCTTAGCTTCGCATCACATCATACAAAAACCTTCAAAAAAGCTTTTTTCTCCTTTACATAAGTGCCTATTTATACAAGTGCACTATTACAATACCATGAGTTTAAACCATGGGCTTAAAAACCATGGGTTATTTACAAAAAGAGGGGCTTTGACCCAAACCCGAAACCCTTAAGACTATTTTGGACTGCAACTCCGCTTACAAGCTTCACACCAAAATCGTAGAGTTGCCATAATTAAGGACCTTGAAGGTCCGCGGCCCAACAGGCCCCTAAGACTCACCAGTGTCCCATCCCGGGACACTCTGCTACTTTTCTGGTGGAATAATCTTGTTGGAGAAGATAGTGAACTACTTGTTGAGGCCGCGCATGATATCTTCGGCTGCTTGCTTCTTCTCCACTATCTCCCGCAATGTTGCTGTAGATGCTTCATTGGCCTTTTCTTGTGCAAACGCGTCATACTCCTTCAAAACTTTGAGCTGGTTGTCTGCGGCAGTGCTCAACTCCAAGGCCTCATTAATAAGGGGCTGCATAGAATTCACCAATAGTGTTTCTTTCCTTCCACAAGCTTCAATTTCTCACTGGAGCTCATTGCTATGCTTCACCTTAAGCATCTTCTGCATAGGAGGCAATGTCTTGATTTCAGCTTTAACTGCGTCTAGCTCTGCTTGTCGCTGCTTGATGGTTTCTTGCAGCTTTTCTACTACTAGGTTGTCCTAAAAGTTTTCCCAGGCCTCGACACTTTCGTCCAGTAGCTTTCATGCACTACTCACAAGATCTGAGATCTTCATTGCTGAGGCCTGAATATCTCTATGACGTTGTTCCCTGACCTCTGGTGGACTCTCAGGAGTGATGCGAAGTTGAAGCTTCGTAATCTGAGCCTCATGTTCTACTTTCAGCTTCTCTATCAGGCTCCGAGACTATTATACATAGTCTTTCAGCTTGACGATTCTCTGCTCTGGTTCTTCTTCAGCCTGCATGTCGAAGTCAGGGAAACTTCGACATGCCTCATCCAATACTCATGTTAGTGCAGCCTGCTTGCTTTCTGCTTCTCTCTTTTTCTGCTCAGCTTCTTCTAACTGCGCTGTGAGGCTCTCGCTCTGCTTCATGGACTTCTCTAACTTATTGTGTGAGTAGTTGTCGCATTCTCGGATCTCGTTCATGATTGCCAATTGACAAAGATGTAGCTTCGGCATAGACAACTTGGCGTAGTCTATCTCAACTGTCATACTCATCTGCGACCGAGAGGCTACATCAGTTATTATAAGGGCTGCACTTGGTACTTGCCCTTTATTGTTTCTGGCTAGACATTGCCTCATATCTTGCTGTGTGCCTACTGGGGTACTGCTTGCTGCAGCACCAGTCACTGATATTTCTGCTAACACCTTAAGTTCTTCAATTTGTTGTGCTACGCCAACGAGCGCATCAAGGTGTGTAGCTGCAAACTCTGCCCACTTGCTGGATAATAATTCTGTGGACTTCGTCAGAGCCTAATCAAGCTCTTCAATCATCAAAGAAGGCTCTTCGACGCCTTAGCTTTATTTCTGGGCGAAGGCTTCATAACTTCCTCCACTTTTGGAGACTTGCACTTATCTAGGCGATTAGGGTCGAAAACTGTCTTTACTGATTCTTCTTCTTCATAATCAGCTCTGTCATCACCACCATAGTCATCTCCGCTCTACTATGACTCATCTTGTTCTTCGCTTTCTTCTGGTGGGTCACTCTATGGCGGCTGACTAGGACCTACGCCCACATCTGTCACTGGGGGGACTGGTATATTGGGCCTTGTTCCCACGTCCTTCATCCATTCGTCCGGCCATTGCTAGACTACTATGACAATGTCTTCCTAGTTCACTACGTATGGCAACTTCTAGCATGTATGCTTCTTATCTGTGCGGGCCTGGATGAATACATTGTGCATGTCAGCCTTGAAGTTGGCCACTCCATCATACTGAGAGAATAGCTCATTACTGAGCCATGGTGTTTTTAGGATCTCATACGAAATGTTCATTGCATAAAAGGTGAACACGTAGTTCATCATCTGCTTCAAGGCCTTATCCTGTGAGACCCAAAGAGATGCATACCTTGTTGCACCAGGAATATCCAGAGGCAAGGCCTTATGAAAGGGTCTACCTTTATCCTGTGCATCGCAAACATCTTCGAGGAACTCCCTAGCAATGTATTTTCCCATTTGTAACTGTAGCCTTTGGTATAGTTTGTAGCAATACTGACAATCAGGGCATGTACTTCATTCGGTCTGCACTTCTGCATTAATTTGCATGCTAGGAGCTCTACAGCGAAGTGAATGTTTTGGTGCCGAATTGTCGAGGTTTGAAACCCTCGCTTTCCTTTCATCAGGCTGAAGCGGTCCTTCATGTGCTGCGCCAGCTTCGTATCCTCGTGTTTTCCGACAAACTCAATCCTAGGATCAGGCCCTTCCTTTGGCAAGCCTACAATCTTATGAATCAACTGTCCATCAATGGATATTTTCTGGCTTCCTATCCATAGGTGCCCATCATGAACCAGTGCCAATAGCTTCTTGACCACCACAGTAACCTGCGTGATGCGATCTAAGTGGGGGACATTTAGCATCTTCAACAAGCTAGCTTGCTCCAAGCCAAGAGCCCATTGTTTCACTTCTAGTAGTGTCGTACCAGCCTATGGATAATGGACAGAGTGCAAGTATTTCCCAGGTACGAACTGCAGAAATTTCCCATGATCATTTGTATTGTGGTCTGCATACTTGAGCTGATCTATTTTTCCTGTCATCGTTCCGACAAACTGCACACCCCATGGCAGCGAAGGGGTGCGTAACATGAACTTGGATGTCCATTGAGGTGGCTGAACTCCTAGTCGAACGGGTGGAAGATATGGTGGACGCTACGGTGCAATTTTCTCATCCTCACCAAAGTCTTCAAATTCTCCAGGAGGATTCATCACGGGATCCTCTGGTGTCTTTCCTGATGGCTTGTTCCTTTCTTCGTTCCGCTTAGAATGAAATTCTTCCTTATATTTCTTTCTGGTTGATCATTTCTGCATTGGCTGATTCAGCGCTGGGGGAGTTTCTTCATGAGGTTCAGATGCAGGTGGATTTCTCATAAGGTTCTGCAGACCCCTCGCTTTGAATTCGCTCAACAATTCCTAGACTTCGCAATCAGCTAACATGAACTCAAATCAAGAAAATGCGTAATGCGAAATTCGTAGGCCTGGGCGTCTTCTTATAGAATCCAATGACCAAATCTGCCATAAATATGCATTAAAGACACCAAATCTAATAGAGCAGCTGTAGATTTTGTCCAAACGGCGCTAGATTTCCCAAAATCTCATCATTACAGGCAGTTAATACAGTTAACGTACCGGCGCCGCCAAATCTGATTTTTTCCAACAGTCGCATTTGAAGGTTCGACATACCTTTCATTTTCAGCACAACCACTAACTTCAGCTTCGCCACAATAAGGACCTTCAACATAGTACATACCTTCGACCCGTCCTGACACAAGCTTCAACAGAACTTTGAACTTCGACCCATGATAGAATTTTCTTCCACAACCTTCGATACTTCCACGATCTGCCAAATCTTCTCTAAGAACAGCTGGATTATAGTCTAGTACCCAATTTCAACTGTTCTTGGTACTTAGACTCTTCTTCTTTCCATTACTTTGGGTCAGGGGGGTATAGGCCCGTCCCTGTACTTCTTTAATCTACTCCCATTCACCATGGAGGGAAAAATTTCTCCATTCAATTTAGCTAACTAAACTGTGCCACCGTTGGTAACTTTCTGAACTATGTAAGGTCCTTTCCAATGTGTTTTGAACTTACCTAGGAACTTTATGAATTTACTGTTGTACAAGAGCACAAGATCACCATTCTGGAAATGCTTCTTCTTAATGTGTGTATCATGCCATGCTTTTTCTCTAGCTTTCTGTACATGCTACTGGAAACCTGGAATGAATCTGTCTTCTTCTAGTTCCAGTATCTTCGCCAGCCTTTCATTCAACATGACTGGATCATCCATCCCTATGAAGGAAGATATTCTGAGGCTAGGAACAATGTACTCCATGGGCATAACTGCTTCTTGTCCATAGAACAGCTTAAAAGGTGTGTGGCCTATCAACTTCTTGCAAGTGGTTCTATAAGCCCATAATACTGCTGGAATTCTAAGATCCCAATCATTTCTATTAACATTGCAAACCTTCGTCAAAGAGTGCTCAAGGATCTTGTTAAAGGCTTCAACAATTCCATTTGCTTGAGGATGGTAGGTAGTACTCTTTTGACGATATACTTGAAATTATTCGGTCAATGCTTCAATAGTCTTATTCAGAAAATGTGATCCTTGATCACTCATAAGAATTCTAGGACATCCAAACCTAGACAAAATATTATCAAATATGAACTTCGCAGCTGTAGCAGCACTACAATCCTTTACTGGTTGAGCTTCGGCCCAACGAGTAAGGTAATCAGTTGCTGTAATAATGTATCTTGCTCCAGATTTCTTTGCAGGGGGATTGATTGGTCCAACAAAATCAATAGCCCACTTGTCAAATGCTTGTAAAGTTACATGTGGAACCAAAGGCATCTCATCCCTCCTAGATGGTTCACCTGTCCTCTGACAGATATCACAGCTATGGCAATACTCTCTTGCATCCTTATGAATCATAGGCCACCACAATCCAACTATCAGAATCTTCTGTGCCATAGCTTTTCCTACATAATGACCTCCTTCTACTCCAGAATGTGCCTTAGCCAAAATTAATGGCTTTTCATGCTCCAAGACACATCTGCGCAGTATTTCATCTAGTCCCATCTTATATAGCTGTCCTTCTATCAAGGTAAAGTCAGCTGCTCTAACCACCAGCTGCTTCTTCTGCTATGCTGTCGTCTCAGAGGGTGTAAACCCTGTAGACAAGTACTGAAAAATATCTTGAAAATAGTCATTAACCATATGGATGGAAAACAACTGCATATCAAGAATACCTTCGTCCAAACTAGTGGGCTCTTCTCCTGACTCGAGCCTCGACAAGTGGTCAGGTCCCAAGTTAAGTCTTCCTAGCTTAACTATGATCTCAAAGTCATACTCTTGAAACAAAATCAGCCATATGCATATCCTTCCACCTAGCATAGGCTTGTTAACCAAATACTTCAAAGTAGAATGGTTAGTGAACATCTTAAAATGAGATCCTAACAAATAATGTCAAAATTTATGCAAAGCATAAACCATAGCTAGACCTTCTCGTTCTGTCGTAGTATAATTCTTTTCTATTGTGGACAATTTTCTACTTGCAAAAGCAATAGGGTGATCAATATTACCTTCACCTAACTGAGCCAATACTACACCTAAAGCAATGGAGGATGCATCAACATGAACATGAAACTCCTTATTCTAGTCAGGGAATACTAAGATAGGGGCAGTTACCATCTTTTCTTTCAAAATGTCCAAGCTTTCCTGACATTCAGGTGTCCATTCAAACTTAATATCTTTCTTCATTTTCTTTTCCATAGGGGCTGTAATCTGAGCATATCCTTTAATGAATTTCCTGTAATATCCAGTATGACCAAGCGTAGTGCGAAGTTGCTTAACAGACTTTGGAGGTGGCAAGTTCACAATAATGGCTACCTCCGTAGGATCCACCATCAATCCTTGCTTGCATACAATGTGACCTAAAAGAATTCCAAAAGGTGCACAAAAGATACACTTCTTCAGGTTCAATGAAATCTGATGTTGTCTACACTTGTCCAGCATAAGTCTTAAACTGGCTATATGATCTTTCAATAAACCAAAGATAGTCCAATCATCAAAGTAAAATTCCAAGAACTTATGAATGAAATCCTTAAATACAGATATGACTACTCTAGAAAACATAGCGGGTGCATTCTTCAATCCAAAGGGCATAACAGTATACTGAAAAGATCCCATTTCTGTAGTGAAGGTTGTTTTATGTTGATCCTCTGGAGCAATTCTGATCTGATGGTAACCTGAAAATCCATCAGTGAAAGAATACACTTCTTGACCTCCGACATTGTCTAAAACTTCATCTGTAAAGGGAGTAGGAAAAGGATCATGTAAACAGGCATCATTCAGCTTCCTTAGATCAACACAGATTCTGATTTCTCCCTTGGTCTTCTTTTCTTGTACCACCATAGGGCTGACCCATTTAGACTCTTTGACAGGCTCAATGATTCCTGCAACGAGCATCTTATCTAGTTCCATCCTGACTTTTTATTTATACTTAGGATTCATCCTATAAGGGCGCTGCTTCATAGGCTTCGCATCAGCTTTCAAATGGATTTTTATCACTCCTATATCACCAAGGATACCTTTCATTTCTGAGAAATTCGTTAGAAATAAGTCCTGATACTCATGGAGGAGTTCAGTCACTTTGCTTACCATTTCTTCGTCCCAATAATCTGCAATGGTAGCGTACTTAGGCATTTCTTCTGATCCAATGTTTACTTTCCTTGTTTTCAAGGGCTGAGTTACTTCAGGTGATTCGACTACTGGTCCATGTACTTCGCAATGTCCTTCTGACTCAGGAATATTAATGTTGTGAGGGTCATCATATTCATCAATGGCGAAGTTATAACATTCTACTGCATTAGCCTCTTGTCCCTTCCAATCAAGTTGGTGCTCGGCTATTTCTTTATCATCAAACACCTTAGTATGGATCACCCTAATAGCTGCGTCCAAAGCAGGGAAATCCTCATTAATAGAGAATGTGAGCACAAAACTATCGATAAGGATAACCCAACTTACAGTACCATGGAAAAGCTCCACTTTCACATACCAATTCTTTGCTACAAGTTCCAGAGTGTGTACAAACCTATGTACCCATTCTTCACAAGGTACATGCTTCCATGCTTCATAACACTGCTCCAAATGTTCCTAAGGGCTAGTCTTACCATTAAATCTGCTTCATACCTCCTAAGGTTGATCCATGAATCTCAGGTGAAGAAACTTTTGGAAAGCTCTCCAACTATGAACATACGTTTTATGACCATTCCACCATCTGGCAGCTATGGCTCTGAATACTGAATCTAGAGTCTCCATTTTCTGTGAATCTGGTACTTGCTCTCATAATTGTACAATAAAATTTTCTGGGTCTATCAAGCCATCAAAAGTAGGTAAGATTCTTGGCTGTGAGCCAACCCATCTCATAGACTTGGTAATTCTTTCACATCGATGTCCATGTAGCTCATAAAGTCTATTCTGCCAATTCTCTAGGCCTTCGTCTGAATCAATCATGCAAGAACTGTCACACTGCCAATCCATTATACCTTTAGCAGTAGGGTTAACATAGTCTTCCTCTTTAGTTGTGATGTTGTAAATATGATCTAAAACATCCTGATCTTCATCTCTGAGTGCCTCTGTATACCTTTCTCTTTGAGAAGGGTCCAACGGTACTATGACTCTCAAGCCTTTTCCTTCAAAAGTCATTTGTCTATTCTTAAGGTTGATTACTGCATAATTGTCTATTTCCCACTCAATTCCTAGCAATGTGTTGGAGCAGAGTCCTGCAGCTACAGGAAAATCTTCCATTTTGGTGGATAGATAGTTTGGTGAAGACAAAGAGATAAGGTGAAGCTATGACGCCGTAGAATGTTTCTAAATGCAGAGCAGAGACGGAAACTGTGACTGTTGGAACAGAAAAGTCAAGGAAGACGACAATACCTGAGCGACCGAGAAGAGAGAGCTCAACCACTGCATTGAAGGAAGCGGCAAAGACAGGAGGGCTCATCTACCCTCATAAAGGAAAAGGAGCAACGAGGCCGAGGTATTGAAGATGAAAGACAGAATAAGGGAAGCGGTGCATAGTATCCATGGTCAGCACCGTGAAGCATGGAAGACTGCAAAGAGCAGTGGTGTGATGGAAAGCGGCTATCCCAAGTACATATACGCTAACTGTCACTAGTTAGGGTTTGGGTTACTGTTGGGACAGGCCCACAGTGTTGTAATGGTGAGACCTTCGGGCTGCCTATAAAGGGATGTATTTTGTATTGTAAAAGGTTGGCATTTTGGGCATTTTAGGCCATCCAGCTAGTCAGATTATCAGTAGTCTATTAGCTTACTATTATTTTGTATTGTAACAATCCACAAGGATTGATAGACAGAGAGAGAGAGAGTGAGAGTATATTGTAAGATGGAAATATAGAGATAGAGAAGAGATCTAGGAGAGAAGGGCTCCAGGATGAGTGCGGAGTTACCCAGAAGATCTCTAGCTACATATGCGGTGCAGCAGAACTGTGTACCTCTCTCAAGTTATAATATAGAAACACAGTTCTATCGATGTACCTTCCACCCTAGAAGTGAACCACGTAAAATCAGACTGTTATGTGTTTGACTCATGTGATTTTAGTTACTTTCTATATCTTTCATTCATTACATGAACTTTGCTTACATTAAATATAGGTCTATGTTATTCAGTTCACGGCATATTACAAGGATAAATGCAAGTTGAAGTCTTTAGGTATTCTGCATAAGAGGTTGTCCAAGTTTCACTTGAGACAGTTAAGAGTCATAGTATAAAACAACCCTGTGTATTGAGTTTTGTGAGTTGAACACCAGTAAGATAAGTACGCTGAGTCGCAGCTGTAGGATATCGTAGGGAGGCAATATCGCACCATCAGAGCAGCTGCGGTGCACGATACCATGGGTTGCGGAGTGAGCATAGGAGAGAGTTAGGTGTTTCCCATGGTGAGGCAATGCGATAGAGTTTGGATTCATTGCAAACAAGAGGAAAATGCACATCGCATCATAGAGAGGAAAGAGCGGTATCGCGAGCTAAGAAGGGCTGCAAGACGCACATAGGATGCCATACAGAATCTGGTCGAGACACTGGAGTCCTTGACCAACCCATTAGAATCAATTCAGGTGAGACTTCAGACCGCTCCATGGTCTATCGTCGAAAGGGCCAGTGAGCTAGGGGTGTTGTTGGTTCATTATAGTAAACCTGGGTCTGCCCAGACGACCAACAAATGGTTCCATTGCCAGTTTTGAACAAACTGAGCACAGATGTTCTGCTGGCATCCTACTAGAGACGAACTCAATGAGTGGGTTGTGTCTACCAAGAAAGAGTTTGCTAAACGAGAGAACAAGAGTCCTATACTGAGTACAGAGGACTGGTTACAAAAACATATCGTTACAGACCTGCATGCGATATTTTTTGCGACCTTTGGAAACGAGCTTTATGACTGGTTATCAAAGTTGAATGATAAGAACATATTCAAGAAGAAAAGACACATTGTCTGGACACTAGAGCTGATTCAGACCGTGAAGAACCTTGATAATTCCATTATGAGTACAGTAGACTTCTGGCTTGCGAGTGTGCTAGAAGGCTTCATCACAGAGTTTGCAGTTGACCAGAGCAAAAGCTTCAGCGAGGCTAAGAGGTACTTCTTCAAAGGATATCGTGGTAAGTACCTAAAATATTTAAACTTGTCCATTAAGATGCTATTATATGAAAAAGGAAGAATGGATCTAGTTTCAGATGAATAAGTAAAGATAGTAATGTCACAAGAGTTTGAAAGTGATTTTGATGACATTGGACATACATGTAGTGGAAAGAAATACAAAGTAGATTTCAGCTCTCCCATATTTGAAGATAGTTCAGATAATACTAGACAATAGAGTCACAGTACCACAGAGAGAACAAAAGGGGGTATCCCTTACCATCCTTATACCCCATAGAAACTGTTCAGGACTCAGAACAATCCTGTAGGAACTCCATCTAGTAGCTCGCAGACAGTACATACTACCGCTACATCACCTCCACCTACACCGCCGAGTGGTAGTAACACAGCAAATCAACATCCACCACGTAGAAATAGAATGGGGGATGATATGAAGCTACCTATATTTAAGGGTACAAGGGCAGAGGACCCAGAGCAGCATTGGTTTCTATGTGAAGCCGTGTGGAGCATTAAAGCAATCAATGATGATAATAGTAAACTTGTATAGTTGGTCACCACACTGAGAGAACGAGCCTTAACATGGTATATGAAGTATACCTCAGCGGTACCCAGAACACTTTTCCAGGTCAGGACTGCCATGATTAAAGAGTTTAAGAAACCTAAGTTTGAGTCATAGTGCATTACAAAGCTCAAAGATGACAAACAGTTACCTACAGAGTCAGTGTGGGACTTTGATCAGAAATTTAAAGCCCTTATAGACCAAGTCAGCTTTGAGTTTGCGCCGGAGTAGCATAAGGAATGGTTTATTGTAGCACTGCTCCCTCACATCAGACTACCATTAATGTAGCAAAAACTCTAGACGTAGGACGACGCGTTGGAGATGGCGATGAAACTAGAGGCTTCACCTCTAGCTGAAACTAGCACATGTATGACAAATCTGCAAAACCAGTTGGCTAATATCATGATAAAGATGCATGAACTTAAGAAAGGGAAAGAGGTTGTGCAATAAATTTGGTGCATAAAGTGTAAATCACAAGGCCATACTAAAGATAACTGTCCAGTCTTTGTAGAATATCTAGCAACCAGGGCTCCTAACCCCTTACCATAAACCCATGGGCTGTGGTGTGAAATATGGAAAACAAGAGGACATCTACCTCACCAGTGCCCTCTACTTTAGAAGTACGTGCAGACACCTAAGAACTTATACTGCATCTTCTACAAGTCTATAGGCCATGATGAACATGATTGCCGAGCCTACGATCTCATGGTCGGGAGTAAGCAAGACCTGTACAGAGTCCAATCAGAAACACAGGGTCAAGTAGCAGGACCACAGCATGATCCGGATTATGTTGGCCATGGAGGAGGATTCAGAGGCTTTGGCCATGGAGAAGGCTTTGGCCATGGTCGTGGACCAGTCACTTGTTACAACTGTGGAGTTGTAGGACATTGTGCTAGGGACTGTCAGAGCCCTACCACCACATGTAACTATTGCAAATCTTATGATCACGCTATAGAAGACTGTCCTACCTTGATAGCTAAGATCAGAGAACCTAAGCTAGTAGTACACCAGAACATCCAGTTTATTGCTACTGAGTAGGAAGAACTAGAACTAAGAGTCAACATTGTGACTCGCAGTGGTGTTTCCACCAATGAGACATCACAGGTTACTGAAAAGACCATAGGTCAGGAGTGGGTGTGTAAAGCTCCTAACAAAGCAACACCACTTGACCTACAAAAGAACAAACAGACATTTCAGGAAGCTAAGAATTTATTTGATAACCCTATGCAATCAGGATCACAGGTACCACCGTCTAGGGGCATATCGCAGCAACACCTTGTGGCGTTAGCCCTGACCAAACATCGCAGGCTACCACATCGAGCGCTTGCGACAAAGACGAGTTAGCAGGAAGTGTACAATCCTTCTTGCGCAGTTGTTTAAAACTCATGAGAAATGAGCAAGCTATTGGAGAAATTCAGCGCATCATATATCAGTGTCAACCATCTTCTCCCATGAGCAGTGCACAATGCGCTGTTCATAGTATTAGGGGACATACAAGAACAGGAAGAGAGATGTGACTCACAGCACAGGTTGGAGAATTTGAAATGGATGAGGTCATCCTAGATCTGGGATCAGAGGTAAATGTTCTAACTGAGCAGACATGGGAATAGATGGGTAGCCCTAAGTTAGTCAGATCACCTATCCATCTGAGATTAGCTAATCAACAGCGGGTATCACCCCTGGGTCAATTATCGCAGGTGCCAATTGACATTGACGGAGTTCACAGCTCTGTAGACTTTGAAGTTATATAAATTATTGGCGATAGTAGACCATATCTAGCACTACTAGGCATTGATTGGGCGACAGTAACATGGCCGTTATTGAATTAAATAGAAGACAAATGACCTTTGAGGATGTGCAGATCCGAGTCATCGCACCGTTAGATCCTCTTCAGGGTCCTAGATACATTGAACCTATCCGAGCAGAGGAAGAGGCACGTAACATGGATAGTCTCTATCAGATGACTACAAACCAGAGCGACTACATTAATCCAACCATAGAAGGGAACATTAGTTGGCGATGTGATAGCTCATGCGCATCGGTTTCGGATGTTTCTCTAGAGAACTGGTAGAATAGACTTTACGAAGTCTTAGCGCGCAGATGTGTGTATATGACTAAGTCACTACGATGGATTGGTGCAGAGATCAACGAGATTCCATCATTTCATGGTATAAAAGACATCTAGGAATTTCTCATGCAGTTTGAACAACAAATCCCTCACGAGCAGAGGATCGTAGCTATGGATCTTGCAGTACGAGCCACACCTGCAAGATGGTGGTATGCACATAAAGAGAATATCGCATCATGGAATGATCTTAAAACATTGATGACGATCAGATTCTCTACCGACAGAGAGCATATCCAACAGAGATACACAGGAGAAAGTGACCCCAGGACACACATTCAGACATGTGAACAAAATTGGTTGGACATTCTAGCGGATGAATGGGTTCACCGATTCATTCACACTTTAGACCCAGTTCCATGGAACTGGTACACAGAGACTGAATTATGCAAGGGAACGATTACATGGCCACTTCTAATAGATATCTTTCTACTCGCCTTCACTTTTGAATCTGAGTATCCAAATGTTGATCAGGCCCTAGATGTAATAAAGATTAATATATTTGAGGATTGTACACTATCAGTACAAACTCAACCTGAGTGGGCCATCTAGTTAGAAGATGCGCTTGAGTGCTACAATTTTGCATTAGAACCAGAGGAGGACGATGAGGATCCTTGCAGCATCAACATTCCGGAGTTAGAAGGGACTCGTGATGTTGATGGACCGAAGCTACAAAATCCAGAAATCATAGAGCCACTCAAGATTAAAAAGATCAATATTGGCACAGACACAGAACCAAAGTTTGGCTCTATTGGAGACTAATGGACCGATGAAATAGTTGGACAGATTGCAGACTTGTTACATGACTATCAAGACCTATTTCCCATCAAGTTCACAGAGATGAAGGGAATAGTCGAATACCTGGGAGTAATGAGAATACCACTGAAAAAGGATGCTATACCAGTCAAGCAGCGTCCATATAGATTGAATCCACGCTACAAAGAAAAAGTTAAGGATGAGATCGATAAGATGCTAGCAGTAGGCATCATTGAGCCCATGGAAGAGAGAGAATGGGTTAGTCCCATGGTCATGCAAGAGAAGAAAACCAAAGGAGACATCAGGATCTGTGTCAACTTACGTAAACTCAACGATGCATCACTTCATGATCCATTCCCGACACCTTTCACTGATGAAGTATTAGACAATGTGGGAGGACAGGAGGTCTACTCCTTCACTGATGGCTTTTCAGGCTATCAGCAGATCAGGATCCACCCAGAAGATCGCCATAAGACCACATTTGCAATAGAATGGGGCTCATTCCAGTATACGGTAATGCCCTTTGGTCTTAAGAATGCACTAGCTATCTTTTCCAGAATAGTAGTTGCTGTATTTAAAGAATACATCCATAAATTCCTAGAAGTTTATTTTGATGATTGGACTGTATTTGGATTAATTGATAAGCACATAGGAGATTTAAGACTGATGTTAGAGAAATGTAGGAAGTACCAGATTTCTCTGAACTTGAAAAAATGTATATTCTGTGCGCCATTTGGTATTTTGTTGGGTCACATTGTTTGCAGGCAAGGATTGATGGTAGATCCCGCAAATATTGCCATCATTGTAAATCTTCCAGCACCCAATTCAGTCAAACAATTGAGAATAGTACTTGG
Organism: Pseudotsuga menziesii; assembly: GCA_001517045.1. Classification (NCBI taxonomy): domain Eukaryota; kingdom Viridiplantae; phylum Streptophyta; class Pinopsida; order Pinales; family Pinaceae; genus Pseudotsuga; species Pseudotsuga menziesii. The sequence continues at coordinate 150,934 of LPNX010103058.1, read as the reverse complement.
TCATACCGGGTACTACAAAAAATTCATTAAGGGATACGCAAAGATTACAGCACCGATGGAAAAACTATTAAAGAAAGATGTAAAATTCCTATGGAATGAAGAATTCCAGCAGAGCCTAAACACACTTAAAGAGAAGATGGTTACAACACCCATATTAGTATTCCAAGACTGGACTAAGCCATTTCATGTACATGTGGATGCATCTGGCATCACACTAGGGGTTGTTTTAACGCAGCCAGGAGAAGGAGGTATCGGTCATCCTATCGCATACTCCAGCAGAAAGCTATCGACAGCAGAAAAGAAATACACCACAACAGAAAGAGAAGGCTTAGCTATGGTGTACATGCTACAAAAGTTTAGGCACTACTTTTTGGGTGCCTTCTTCAAGATGTTTACTGACCATTTTGCATTGAAGTATCTGGTCAATAAGCCAGTGTTAGGGGGAAGAAGCTGCAGATCATTACTCCTCTTTCAGGAGTATGATTTTGAAATCATTGTCAAACCAGGAAGATTGAATGCTGGACCTGCTCATCTGTCGTGAATAGACTTAGGAGAAGAGCCAAGTAATCTAGAGGAAAATTTTTCATATGCGCAATTGTTTTCTATCCAGATCCCAGATGAGTACTATGCTGATATCATTCACTTTCTCACTACAGGAAGGGCACCTGAGGAGTTTACCAAGCATCAAAAGAGGCACTTGGTTGTTAAAGAAGCAGACTTCACCCTGATCGTAGGGAAACTATATAAGTTAGGTCCAGATGAAGTCCTGCGCAGATGTGTGATGCCACATGAAAAAGAGGCTATTATCAGAGAAGCACATTTAGGTACCGCAGGAGGTCATTTCACAGGAAATCCGACTGCGTAGAAAATCCTGACTTCAGGATTATGGTGGCCCACATTACACAAAAACACTAAGGACTTTCGCAGATGCTGTAATATCTGCCAGAGGGTAGGAAAACCTTCATGACGAGATGAAATGCTACTGCGACCACAGGTTACGTTGCACACATTTGACAAGTGGGCTATAGATTTTGTGGGTCCTATCAACCCACCGGGAAAATGAACTGGTGTGAGATATATCATCACTAGAACAGAGTACCTCACCAGGTGGGCAGAGGCCAAAGTAGTAAGAAATTCTGATGCTGCTACAGCCACACAGTTCATTTTTTAAAACATCATCACTAGATTTGGATGCCCAGTAATTTTGATGAGCAATCAAGGCACACACTTCTTGAACCACACCATTGAGGCCTTGACGGAAGAATTCCAGAGACAACACCATAAGAGCACTCCCTACCACCCGCAAGCTAATGGTACAGTGGAGGCCTTTAACAAGATTTTAGAAAATGCTCTTACTAAGATATGCAACAGCCAAAGGAATGATTAGGACCTCAGAGTTAATGCTGTATTATGGGCATATAGGACTACATGCAAGAAACTTACAGGACACACACCTTTCAGCTTGGTGTATGGACAGGAGGCTATTATGCCTATGGAGTATATCCTTCCCAGTTTAATAATTGCTCAGATCACTAAAATGGCTGATACAGACATGGTGCATTAGAGGCTAGCGTAGCTGCTTGCCTTAGAGGAAGACAGATTCATCACTGGATTCCATCAGAAAGTGCAGAAGGCACGAGAAAAAGCTTGGCATGACAGGCACATTAAGAATAAGACTCTTCAGATTGGAAACCTAGTACTCCTCTATGACAGTAAATTTCTTAAGTTTCCAGGGAAGTTCAAGACGGATTAGTTGGGGCCATATCAGATACAGCAAGTCACAGAGGTAGGAGCCGTTCAGCTCAACAAACTGAATGGGGAGCTTCTTCCCACGATGATCAAATGAAGTAGGCTTAATCTTTATAGTGACAGCCACTCCACCTCTCAGCCCTAATTCAGAGTCACGGATGGTGCAGATGTCCAGTGTAGTTGAAAGGAGGCATCGCACCAGGAATTAGTCTAAACCGGTAGGTATTCTAAGTATAAGGAATCGCATAAGGACGGTTCAATTTAAAAAAAAAACCATGTAAGTTTGTTTTGAGCAAGTGATGCAGTGTGGCATCGCAGTAGTGCGATGCTTCTCCGTGCCACGTACCCCGCTTTTGTAATGAGATAGAGGGATATTCAAGTCACCTTCTGATAGGTAATTAATGAGGAAATGATCGGTATACCTTACCATAGATTTGGCATGGCATAATAAATTTTTCCAGATTTGGAAAATCTTCGATGAGACTGGCACCTGCACACACATGTTTCAATGAAAATTGATTGGATTTCAACATTTATTGAGGATCGGAATGATGGGTGTGGTCTCGTCCAAGAAATTAATACGACTGATGGGTTCAGTCTAGATGACCATTGCGTCTGGGATTACCGCCTTCAATATAAAAGAAGAAATTATTCATTCGGAAGGGTTACTTTTGCAAAGAGCTGAGAGCTATAGAGTGCAGTGTTAAGTTTTCCCTGTCTCGAGCTAATTTTGTTACAGAGTGCTGTAATTTCCAGAGTTTGCAGCCATTGACAATCCAAAGTATAACACTGAGTGGGTTCTGTCAGAGGACGAACCTCTAGAAGCGATTTTGGAAAGATTCGAGCATGGAGGCCTTACAACTGCTATGACCACGCCAAGTTCATCATAGACCGGATAGCGACCAGGGATGAGGAGCCAAACTCACATAAGAGAAGAATCCAGTCTGGAGATGGACTAAGAAGTTCATAATGCAACAGACTACATCATACCACGAGTTGATGGTGCACCAGAGGTAAAAATTCCCAAGAGTGGCAAGTTTCCTGTTCCTATTCCACAGATTGATTCTCGAGTAAAGGAGGATGGAGAGCTATTAGGATATCCATGTATTTATAAATTTGTAGATTATAAACTGGGTGATAGTAAGACATACCCTCAGTTCAGGCTAGATCAGTACCTTACAATTTAGAAGAACCCAAGGACAGGTGTAGATGAATATGTTCCCATGGCACATCTCCAGATTCTTGAGCGCTCAGGCCTGCTCAATCTGTTAAGAATACCACATTTTGGATGTGGCACAGAGGTTAATGGCGTGGTGTGCATCTTACTTTCATGCGTACATGGGGGTTACCTCTGGCTTGGCAGCAAGGTCAACCTGAACATCGACCTGATACACCGCATCACCGGGCTATCCGAGACTGGTCAATACCCGAAGACAAATATAATAGAGAAGACCAAGGATTCCAAGCTATCACCAACCCTAGTCGCCAAGTATCAACTGCAGCGAGGAGGTAGGGCTTACAACATTGCAAGCTTAACAGACAATACCCTTAGATTTACAACTAGTCTGCTTGCAGGTAGATTGTTAACCAAGGTTCACCCTAAGGAAGTCACGGGATCATTAATTAACCTGGCCATACAAGTTGCAGAGGGGGAACAGTTCAATTGGTCTTTATTTTTGATAAATATGTTTCAGAAATATTGTTTGTAAGCTCAGGATGAGGCAACCCACCCATTCCATTTTTCTTGGTTGCTGATACTCTGTGCATTTGTCTGATGGAAGGAGCCGCCCCATACACAATTTCGACAGCTAGCGAGTGGCGAGCCTAGAGGTACGCGCTACACAAACTTATGGGAAACTAGTAGCCGTGCCAAGAAAAAGGTCAATGCGATAGTATTCTATGAGTACTATAGGCTGCTGAGGAACGTTGTCGAAGAAACACCATGGATCAGTAAGGAGGTCGTGGACATATATGATGATCGGCTTGATTTTATGGTGGACCTCCATAGAATTTACCTGAGGCCAAAAAGGACCCAAAGGGATGATTGGGCTAATGGTTGGTTCAGGATGAAAGTGAAGGATATCGAAGGCATCATCAAGGACTTTAATGACAACTGGAAACAAGCACTAGAAGATACCACACCCCTACCATCAGGCACTGCACAGATGGACCCATCGGGAAAAGGCAAAGACAAAGTGGAGACCCAGACGCAAGATGCCACACAAGTACCACTACCAGGACAAAAGAGGAAAGATCCACCGCAAGTTCCATCAGAGGCACAGACGATGAAGGATGGAGAACAAGGGACACCAGAGACATAGATGACAAATGATGGAGAAGAAGAGATACCACAGGCACAGAAGAAGAAAAAGCACAAAGCCACAAAACCCCCTTCGAAGACTGCACTGACAGAGGATGACTATGAACTCATTGCAACAAGAATGCATGACTCGTTGAAGGACTCATTTGAGGCGATGCAGAAATCGCAGGCAAAGATACAGAATGCGGTAGAAAAGCATATTTTGGACTTAAAACTCATTACTGAGAAGACTGCCATGATACAGGTCCCACCAGTAAAGGTGAGCGCAGGAGAAAGTTCAACACAGTCGATTTCCCATGAATAAATATTCGCAACAGATCGTATCAATACAGTTTTGATACCACCAGGGAGCATCCGATTCCCTGTGTCAATGAAGGATGTACCAATGCATATTAGGAAACCTGTCGAGGTTAACCTCGCAGAGTTCCACATTGATTAGTTACACATGATCGAGCAGCATCTAACCACAGAGCTCAGAAGTAGAGAGCTCGCGACTTATAAACAGAACACACAGCTGAAGCAGCAGAATGCAGCACTCACCACCAGCTATCAGAAAAAGGCAGATAAGTTAAAAACATATGAAGCAAGAGAAAATGATCTCTCTCAAGTCTTGTAGAGCATCGCATTGGAGTTACCCCAATATAATATCGAGTTCACCTTGCCCATCCCGCAGAAGGTAACACGAGTTGCAGATAGAGCAAAGGCTGTGGAGGAAAGAGTAACCAAGATTGAAGAAACAGTGATCAAAATGGAGGAAGACCACAAAGCGCAGATTGCTGAGCTTAAGGATAGACCACCGGGCACCCCCCAAGCAGACAAAAAAGCCAGAGTAGTGGCCTTTTGACTCACTTCCGCGGAGATAAAATATCGCATAGACGATGCACTGTTGGTGCTAGATGATGCAACGAACACATGGTCAGAGTTAGATGAGCCTCCTGAGAAAGTAGAAATCCATAAAAGTATTAAGCAGATAGAGAACACCACAGCAGCAATGAAGGAAGAAATCAAGAGCTTAGCAACTCTTCAGAAGATGAGAAAGACAACGGAAATGAACCGCTTGTAGCAGGAAGCGCAGCGATTGAGAGAAAAGGAGATACACCTCAATGAATTGCTTCAACCATATCAGGAACAAATCACAGAACTAGTCGATGCGATTGAGCAGAAAGTTGGGGAGTTCACTGCCACCAGAAATGAAATTGATGCAGCAGAAGACTCAGGTATTAGTTAAGCTATGCTTGACTCGGAAAAAGAGCATGTCGTAGCTATGGAGAATGAAGTCGCAAGACTTTGGGACAAGCTTCAGCGAACTTCGCAGGAAGCCAAGGAAAAGCTACAGCAGGAGAATCCTGTTGGTAGTGGCTCGGGGACGAGCCACAAGTAAGTGTTAGGAGACTGTTGGAGCAGAGTTCCGTAGCTACAGGAAAATCTGCCATTTTGGCGGATAGATAGTTTGGCGAAGACAAAGAGATAAAGTGAAGCTACGACACTGTAGCATGTTTCTAGCTTCAGAGCAGAGCTGGAAACCATGTCTGTTGGAACAGAGAAGTCAAGGAAGATGACAGTACCTGAGCGGCTGAGAAGAGAGAGCTCAACCACTGCATTGAAGGAAGCAGCAAAGATAGGAGGGTTCAGTTACCCTCATAAAGGAAAAGGAGCAACGAGGCCGAGGCATTGAAGATGAAGGACAGAAGATGGGAAGTGGTGCATAGTATCCATGGTCAGCGTCGGGAAGCATGGAAGACTGCAGAGAGTAGTGGTGTGATGGAAAGTGGCTACCCCAAGTACAGATACACCGACTGTCACTAGTTAGGGTTTGGGTTACTGTTGGGATAGGCCCACAGTGTTGTAATGGTGAGACCTTCAGGCAACCTTTAAAGGGATGTATTTTGTATTGTAAAAGGTTGGCATTTTGGGCATTTTAGGCCATCCAGCTAGTCAGATTATCAGTAGTCTGTTAGCTTACTATTATTTTGTATTGTAACAATCCACAGGGATTGATAGATAGAGAGAGAGAGAGTGAGAGTATATTGTAAGAAGGAAATATAGAGATAGAGAAGAGATCTAAGAGAGAAGGGCTCCAGGGTGAGTGCGGAGTTACTCAGAAGATCTCTAGCTGCTTATGCGGTGCAACAGAACTGTATACCTCTCTCAAGTTATAATATAGAAACACAGTTCTATGGACATAACTTCCACCCTAGAAGTGAACCACGTAAAATTAGAGTGTTATGTGTTTGATTCATGTGATTGTAGTTACTTGTTATATCTGTCATTCATTACATGAACTTTTCTTACAGTAAATGTATGTGTATGTTATTCAGTTCATGACATATTACAAGATAAATGCAAGTTGAAGTATTTAGGTATTATGTATAAGGATTTGTCTAAGTTTCACCTGAGACAGTTAAGTGTCACAGTATAAAACAACTTTGCGCATTGAGTCCTGTGAGTTGAACATCGGTAAGATAAGTACGCTGAGTCGCAGCGGTAGGATATCGCAGGGAGGCAATATCACACCAGTAGAGGAGCTATGGTGCGTGATACTATGGCTTGTGGAGTGAGCGTAGGAGAGAGTTAGGTGTTTCCTAGGGTGAGGTGATGCGATAGAGGTTGGAGTCATTGCGAACAAGAGGAAACTACGCATCATGTCGCAGGGAGGAAAAAGTGGTCTCACGAGCTAAGAAGAGCTGCGAGACGCACATAGGATGCCATACAGAACCTGGTTGAGACACTTGATTCCTTGACGAACCCATTAGAATCACTTCAGGTGAGACTTCAGACTGCTCCGCGGTCTATCGCCGAAAGGGACAGTGAGCTAGGGGTGTTGTTGGTTCATTATAGTAAACCCGGGTCTACCCAGACGACCAACACAATGCTAGATAGGGGTTTCTATCATCAATTATTTCAATGACTTTAAACTATGCTAAGGTACTGACTCCATCAATATCCACTAGTACACTAGGGAATCCTCCCAAGGGAACAATCTTCTGCTGATTGGCTAATCTCAACTGTATAGGGGACCATTCAAGCGTACGTCTTCCCATTTGTTCCCATGTCTGCTTAGTTTGGACATTCACTTCTGATCCCAGGTCTAAAATGATATCAGTCATGTCATAATCTCCTATCTGAGCATGCAATCTCATTTCTCTTCCAGTCCTTCTAACTCTATTAACATTTTTTCCTCTATCAGAGCTTCACTGAGGTTCACAAGACTGAATAACTTTCTGTAACTCATTCAAAGAATTCTGATTTATTAATAGCTTCATACAACTCTGTAAAAATGATGTTAGTGTACTTACTTGATCCGGAGAAGATTTTTGAAACTGTAACTGCTGTTGGTGTTGTTGCGTAGTTGCTACTTATGTTCTCGGATCAGCAAAGTCTTTTTTAGCTTCCATAAATGTTCCTTTTTCTCTTCCAACACCAAAGGCTAGAATTTTCTCTAGGGTCTTACGGACCCAACCTTCGTCAGTCTGTTTCTCCTTATTCTGCACCTGCGTCGTAGTTCCACTCCTTGTAACAACATTAATGGCTGGGACTGGTCTTTTCTCTATAGCAATCATCTGAAGATTCTGAGTAGGAGTGCCATTTCTTTCTTGTATCTTGGCTATCAACTGTGGGAATTGCTCAATCACATGATCGACTGCTCTGCAATATCGACATGTCATAGTTAGGTTCTGACAGTCTCTAGATACATGTCCTTCCTGATTACAATTATAGAAAATAACATGGCCTCATCCTCTTCCAGGAATACCACCACGACCTTGACCTGATGCACTACCATTGTAACCATATCCATCATTTCCTTGTGCATTGGGTTGTACCCTATAAGCATCATAGGTTCGCTCTCTCATGAGGTCAAATCTGTGACATTCATCTTCGTTGTGTCCAAGTGACTTACAGAACTTGTAGTAGGGATTCTTAGGTACTTGAACATATCTCAGTAGTAGATATCAATCTTCAGGTCGATGCTGGCCAGTTGTTCTACAGATTTCACAATATAGGACATTAGGGTTAAACAGGTTCGGTGCACCAATATTCAAATAATTTCTTAATGCACGACACTGTTCTTTGTCATGACCTTCTATCTTACATCGTGTACACCAAACCTCTTCTCGAATAGATTTCCCTTTTTTCATGTCACGAAGCTCCAAAGCCATTTCTGCTAACTGTTCCTGTATTTGGGTTATTCTAGAATTATCTCCAACAGGAGCTATTTCAAGTTTCATAGCAATTTCCAATGCCTCTTGCTGATCAGCAACCTTCTATTGCATTAGTGGAGTTCTGATATGAGGCAATAGTGCTGCAATAGACCATTATTTATGCTTTTCTGGTCCAATAGTAAAACTAACTTGATCCAAGAGAACCTTGAACCTCTGATCAAAGTCCCATACTGATTCACCTTGCTTATGCTGAATTTATTTCAGTTTAGTTATACACTATGACTCTGATTTAGGCTTCTTGAATTCTTTTATCATTGCTTCTTTAATATCAGCCAAGATATAGTTATGAGTACTGGAAAACTTCATAAACTAGGTCAAAGCTCGGTCTTTGAAAGAGGTGACAAGCTACGTTGTTCTTGTATTTTGATCCATAATATTCTTAGCAGTCCAAACAGCTTCGCATAAGAACCAAAACTGCTATGGATCCTCTGATCCAGTTCCTTTAAAAATTGGGAGCTTGATATCATCATTCATATGGGCAATATTGAATCGAGGGGGGGGAGGAGGGGGAGGAGGAGGGGGAATACTGGTAATAGGAGGAAGGGAATATTTCCGTGGTAGACTGAACTGCGATAGGATTACTCGGGCTAGGGTTACTTTCAGACTGCGAAGGGTTCTCAAGGATAATAGATCTTCGCTGTGGAGTTATAGGAGGGTTTCTAACAAAAGGGGCTTCTTCAGATTAAAACTCTTCTAGGATTAATGAGGTATAATCGGTATTTTGGCCTAGGGTATAGGATCCAAGAGTTCTCTTGTATCTTTTACCGTTGCGAAGCAAACCACTTTGCTCGTCGAAGTCACTTTCACTTTCAAACATAGTTTAGTAGCAATAAATCTAGCAATCTGATTGGATAAGCAATATGCCTTTCTCAACCAAGAGCATTTTAATTTTCAGACTTAATGAATTCAGGTACTTACCCCTTGGTCCTTTGAAAAACTACCTTTCTACTTCATTGAAATAAGTATGTGTGTCGATGGCGAACTCCGTCACAAATGCTTCAAGGGTTCGCATTGTCCAGAAGTCAACAGCTCTTGATACCGCGTTGTTCACACTTTTCAACAGCTTAATTCTTTCAGGGGTCCAGGAAGGAGACTGATCTTCTTTGAGGTTTGTCTTTCTTTCTGTCAACCTGGATAACCATTGGTGCAATTCTATGTGGATACTACCAAAGAAAATTTCATAAATATCAGAAAAAATGTACCTTTGCAAGAAGTCATCTGTGCTATGACGAGGATCCTTATTCTCTTGCTCAGCAAATTTCAGATAAGTATCTCCAACCCAGCCATTTATTTCTTTTACTGAGGGCCTCCAAAACATGTCCCTCCAGGTACGACGTAGATACCTCTTGAAGCAGATACTGGTTCAACCGGAAACAGAACCAATTTGTTGGGCTTAGGGAAAACCCGGGTTCTTATACTTTTATCTTCGCACCAACAAAGAGACCCACAGTGTTGGCCCTTTTGGCAATAACCTGCCAACAGGTTGCAGTCTCACCCGAAACAGCTATGGGGTGCCGCAGAATCAGGTTTCTGCAAGCAAAAGAGCGATATTACTGTACCTTTAGCCTTAACAAAGAATAACCATACAATACAGAGCTTCAATATTCACTTAAATAGCTTCGTAGTTTAGATAAAAATACAGTTACTTTCTTAACCCTTAACTGGGAATTCACAGTGAAGTTAATACTTAATAGTTTATCTTATTTTATCATTCATCTACTTATTAAATGCATAAAACATAACAGGAGCAAAATAACAAGAACCACCACAACACAAGATATACGTGGCTCACCCCCAGTGTAGGGGCTACATCCACAGAACTGCGTTTATATTTAACACTTTACAAAACAACAATTCTGATTTGCGCACTCAACTGCAGATCTTCTCAACAACCCAAAGCTACGCACTTAGTTGCAGAACCTTTCTTCTTAAATCCTCTGTGCACTCAACTGCAGAGGTCATCCACACACTCAGTTGGGACTTAACCTTTCTTCAAAACCCTCTGTGCACTCATCTGCAGAGGTTGTCCATGCACTCATCTGGGACTTAACCTTAAACCTAAAAAATATACCTTAGCTTCGCATCTCATCATACAAAAACTTTCGAAAAATCCTTTTTCTCCTTTACATAAGTGCCTATTTATACAAGTGCACTATTACAATACCATGAGTTTAAACCATGGGCTTAAAAACCATGGGTTATTTACAAAAAGAGGGGCTTTGACCCAACCCCAAAACCCCTAAGACTATTTTGGACTGCAACTCCGCTTACAAGCTTCGCACCAAAATCGCAGAGTTTCCAAAATTAAAGACCTTGAAGGTCTGCGCCCCAACAAAAAGATGCATATTTACATGATGACAAAAATTGATGTGTATGTTTCATGCCCCGATATGCCATCGGTGACAATTTCAACCTGAAACCTAGCATAACCAATCGATGGTCGGGCCTTGGCATTTGGCTCCTCACCATGATTATTACAATATATACATCATGTACATTTAATGCAATGGGGTCAAAATTGGGGTGTTACATTCCCCTCCCCTTTCAATAGCATTGTCCTCAGTGCTTTACAAAATTTGAACAAAATGCTACAATGGTATCACCTCATGTTCTGCAGAATTGAACAAAAATGGATGTGCCAATCGCATGGCATCCTCCAGCTCCCATGTAGCCTCTTCAGGTCCGTAATGCTCCCATTGCACCTTTACCTGCCCTATGGCCTGGTTCCGGAGCATTGTGACCGTCCTGTCGAGGATGCACATTGGATCGATTCAGAACTCTCCCTTGGGTTCCACCAAAATCACATCCCAATTTATCACATGGTTAGGATCATGTACATATCTCTTAAGCAAAGAAACATGAAAAACATTATGAGATCTAGTGCTAGTAGGCAATGCAAGTCTATATGCAACTGGCCCTATTCTTTCAAGCACTTCAAATGGCCCACAATATCTAGGTGCTAGCTTGGCAAAACTTCCAAGCTTCAAGGAACTCTTCCTTTCCCTCACTCTGAGGTAAACATGATCCCCAACACTGAACTCCCTGTTCACCCTATGCTTATCTACATAGCTTTTCTGTCTATCCTATGCTTCTTTTAGATTCTGCCTGATCTTTACAATCTCTTGCTCTATTTCCTTAAGCAACTTTGGTCCAAGCACAACCTTGTTCACTGGGTTATCCCAAGTCATTGGTTTCCTACACCTTCTTCAATACAAAGCTTCATACAGACTCATCCCCAGGGATGCCTTTTGTCCATTGTTATAAGCAAACTCTACCAAGTGTAAGTAATCTTCCCACTTAGTTGGTTTGTCCATCACGTACATGCAAAGCATATCCTTGAGCACCTAATTAACTCTCTATGTTTTCCCATCTGTCTAAGGATGGTATGTAGTGCTGAAGTTTAGCTTTGTACCCAAATCTGCAAACAACCCCTTCCAAAAGTTGGAAGTGAATTTGACATCTCTGTAAGAGACTATTGCCTTAGGAAATCCATGCAATTTGAAAATCTCCCTCATGAAGATCCTTGCAATGTCATCAGTCTTATGCATAGACTTAACTGGTATAAAATGTGCTGCCTTTGTCAACTTGTCTACCACAACCATGATGGAATCATGTTGTCTTCATGTCATAGGCAATCCTGTAATAAAATCCATGGAAATAATTTCACATTTCCATTCTGGAACTGGCAAAGGCTGCAACAAACCTGCAGGGTGTTGATGCTCAACCTTTACCTGTTGACATTTCATACACCTTGAAATGTATTCAGCCATGTCCTTTTTCATTCCTAGCAAAAAGTACTGCTTTCTTGCTATTGCAATTGTCTTCTGATACCCTGGGTGACCAGAATATGGAGCTTGATGGATTTCATCCATAACAACTCTCCTCAAACCCGCTACATTCAGAATATAAATTCTACCTTTATAAGTGAGAAGTCCATCTTCTTCCAATTTATATCCCTCATACCTCTTCTCAAGGCCTTGCTGTTGCAATTTGTCTCTTACCTACTCATACAATTCATCTCAAGTAGCATGACTAACAATTTGCTGCCTCAAACCTGATTGGAAAATAGTAAGAGATGCCACATGCATTTCTTGCATCTTACTACTGAGTACATCAGCTACCTTTTTCTCCTTTCTCTTTATGTCCTTGATTTCAAAATCAAATTCACATAAAAACTCCAGCCATCTCGCTTGCCTTGCATTCAGGGTAGGCTGATCAAATAGATACTTTAGACCACAATGGTCTATTCTGAGCTCAAATCTTCTACCCATCAATTAATGCCTCCACATCTTAAGGGCATGTACTATGGGTGCAAGCTCTAGATCATGAGTGGCATAGTTCTTCTCATGCTCCTTCATCTTTCTTGACTGATAACATATCACGTAGTTATCCTGCATAAGGAATCCTCCAAGCCCTTGTCCGCATGCATCAGTACACACCACAAAATATTTTTCTGGATCTGCAACCTTCAATATTGGTGCACTGGTGAGAAGTTTCTTCAATCGCTGGAAACTTTCTTCACACCTTGATGTCCATTCAAACTTCAATCCCTTCTTTCACAAAGAAGTGATGGCATGTGCAACTTTGGAGAATCCCTCAATGAACCTCCGATAGTATCCTGCAAGTCCCATAAAAGATATTACGTCTATCACATTTCTTGGAGTAAACCAATTCATAATTGCTTCAATCTTTTCAGGGTCCACAGATATACCCTCATCTGAGATAATGTGACCCAAATACTAAATTCTATCTCTATAGAAGTCACACTTACTCAGTTTTTCATACAACTGATGCTCCCTGAGCAATTTTAGTGTCAATCTCAAATTCTCTTCATGCTCTTCCTCATTCTTAGAGTAAACAAGAATGTCATCAAGGAAAACAAGAACAATTTTGTCCAAATATCTGCTGAAGACACTATTCATAAGGCACACAAATGTAGCTGGTGCATTGGTGAGACCAAATGGTACCACTACAAACTCATAATGCCCATACCTTGTCCTGAAGGTTGTCTTATGAATGTCTTCATCCTTGATTCTCACCTGATGGTAACCAGACCTCATGTCAATCTTGGAAAATACCTTTTCTCCTCTCATTTGATCAAATAGGTCATCAATCCTAGGCAAAGGATATTTATTCTTCATAGTAACCTTGTTCAATTGTCTGTAATCAATACATAACCTGAGTGTACCATCTTTCTTCTTTACAAACAGAACTAGTGCTCCCCATGGAGACACACTCGGTTGGATATACTTCCTTTCCAACAACTCTTGTAGTTTCATCTTCAATTCTAGCATCTCTGGTGTACTCATCACGTAGGGTTCCTTGGACACTAGTGCTGCTCCTAGCACAAGTTCAATAGTGAATTCAATGTCCCTTTTTGGAGGAAGCCCTAGAATCTCATCAGGAAACACATCCCTAAATTCCTGTAACACCTAATAGTCCTCCAACCTCAGAGTTTCATTTCCTGATGTCTCCAAATGTGAGCTACATACAACTGGAAACCCTTCCGATAGAACTTATTTAACTGCATTGTTGAAACCTGCCTTACTGAAATCACCTTCGGAATACCTTTCACAACTACTACGTTCCCTTCTTCATTCATGCATTCGAAAGTCTTATTATAGTAGTCAAGATTTATCCTATGAGCTTCTAACCAATCCATTCCAATGAGAACATCATAGGAACCAAGTGGTAGAACATTCAAATCTACATAAGTGACCAATCCATCCAGACCAATGGACATTTCTCTACCACTTCACTGACCTTTCTCTTAGTTCCAGTGGCTAGTTGGACTAACCAATACTTCCCATACTTTACTTTCATAAAAGCACAAATCTCCACTACTCTAGGAGTAATCTAATTGTGAGTAGAACCAGGGTCAATCAAAATAGAAACAGATTGCTCAACAATCTTACCTGCTACCTCAACCATAGTTGACTGGTGATCTGCCTAGCGGTCCTCCAGTGCTGCATAAATCCTAGGGGCTTCCCTTACTACTTGACCCACTATTTCTTCTTCTTGAATGTTATAATCTGGTCTTGCACTATCATTCTCGAGTGGACAATTCCTGTGCATGTGGGGTCCTCCACATTTCCAACATTGAAGTGGCCCTCTATTCTGTTGTGGATCCTTTGGTTTTTCTCATGTCATTCCAACTGGTTTACTCGCAGCTTGAGATGGCTGCTTCTGCTGATTCCTGAAGTTAGAAGGTTTGAAACCTTTCTTTCTTTGGTCAAAATTCTCATTCTTCTTGTCCTTCCATGCCTTATGGTAATCCGGCTTACCTTTGCTTTGCTCATAGCAATACTTAGCCTTCCTTATTGCTTCCTTAAGAGTTATAGGTTCATAAAACTCAATTCTATCTTTGTAAGACTGAGGTAATCCACTCATTAAACACTGGACCTTCACTTTTTCATCTTTGATGTACCGGACATACCTCAACAGCTCCAAAAACTTAATTGCATATTCTTCCATGGTTCGTTGTCCCAATTTCAGCTCATGGAACTCCTTAATCTTGTCATCATAATACCTATCAAAGAGGTATTTCTGCTTGAAATACTTCTTGAACTGTTTCTACTTAAGTCTTCGTTCAATGATCCTGTTTACTTGCTTGAAGTGTTCCCACCAAATGGATGCCCTTCCATTCAGACTAAATATGGAAACTCTTGCCTTCATGTTTCCCGAATAGTCATGCACTTGAAATTACTTCTTTATCCCAAGAATCCGAGCTTCAACCTCTTGTCCAATCTTTACCTCACCATCAAATGTAGGAGGTTTAGCCTTCTTAAATTCATCCCGAGAGCAATCCCTATGGTGCCTCTTTATTTTTCTTTTATGAGAATAAGAGCTCGAATCCCCACTGGATTCTTCAGAATCAGATGATCCACTAGAATTCCTTATCCTTCTCCTAGTACTGCTCTTACTACCTTCTGGCCTTGCCGTACCTCATCCAGAGTCCATTTTTCTTTGTAAGTCTATCAAACTCTGCAACATAGTAGCATTCAACTGATGCTACTCTTCATGGTCTTTAATCAAGCTTCTCATGGTGGCTGCAACATCTGACGGTGTCTCTTGGAATCTCCTTCCATTAGACTCTATGTCATCATTTACGTTATGGAAATTTTCTCCCATGGCATCTCACGCACGCTCGTAGGAATCCCGAGCATCATATCCATCATGGGTTCTCATAACTAAACCACCACTTACTTACCAAACTGCACTACCTGGAATATTTCCCTCGAAGGTGACTATGATTCTGCAAACGTGTTAATAACAAAACTATTAGATGGATAATATTGATATAAATCAGAATCACTTACCTTCTCTTGGAATAATCATAAAATAACAATTTTCCCAAATACTAGATTTTCTTCATCAAAGAACGTTTGTCTGAGTGGCATGACGGGGTTCAAGGGCAGCGCCCTTGTTTTTTTTGTTTGTTGTAAATCTATGATTTTCATTCAATCCAATGCATAATATCACTGCCACTTTCTCCTTTTTAGCCCTGAAAATCCACTGAAAAACCGTTGAAAATCCTACTGAAAAAAAGCAGAAATCTGCTAAGAAATCCCATGGAAACTCAAAATTTCCTTGTATAGGATTGGGTCTCATCCCAACCAACAGTTTTACATTTCGGTGATCAGCATAACTAACTTCCTCCACTGTTCATCGGTGACCAAATCCACTAAGCGCTACCGCGTCGGCGATTGAGTCTTCTAACCTACGAAAGAATAGTCCATTAGACAACTGCAACGGCAGACGTTCAATCCACTAACTTCATCCGACGTAGCTCATCAGCAACTTAATTTACCTAGGTGTCGGCAATGTGTTCAACTAACCATCGCCAATGGCCGATGATTCCCGGACTTAGAGAAATTTTTGAAATTTTCCCTTTAGTCTTCCCTTTCGCTGCTTGATCGGCTCAATTCTCTTCGTTTTATCGGTGAAATAGTTCCATCAACAACCACAATGGCGACCCATCATCTTTGATCTTCTCTTGATCAGCGACCCAATCTGCTGAGTCATAACCTAATCAGTATCGGTAGTCTTTTCTCGTCGGAAGGCTAGTGCTCTCGGCTTCCAAAATGTCAGGCACACGAACCACTTTCTCCTTTAGATGGCTGATGTTTTCGTTACTTAGAAATATCTTGAACTTTCTTTACTACGTCGGTGGTTGGAGGCCTTACCCATCGGATGTGTAGTTATCTAGCCATCTGCAATGGCGGGCGCTCGATCAACTATGTTCCACCGACGGATGTCGAACTCTTAGAATTTTTTTTTCCGCACTTTTCCTTCCAACTGTCCTTCACTGGAGGTTCTTCCACCTAGCTCTCTGCTACATTGGAAGTCCGTCCCACTAAGTGTTCTGATGAACCGATAGTTCAAACACTTAGACAAATTTTTAAATTTTCTAGTCATAACTTCTGATCTCTGTAGTGCAGAAAAAAATCCTGCCTCTATCACTGCATCTTTCATGGCTCATTCAGGCCCATGCTACAACATGAACTCTAATACCACACTGTAACGTCCCTGACCCTCCGACTGGTGAAGAGGATGCTACCATGGCATTAACCATGTAGGATACCACCCCCATGAGCATGTGAATTCATAAAAATGCTGAAACAGAATGCATTGAAGTAGAATAGACACAGATGCAATTATTATCATACATAGCAAGAGAAACATACATTCATACAAGCATTCATTAAACATGTTCATCATAACCATTAACAGTAAATAGGATTGCAGAAGTAAAATAGACAAGGTTACTTATCTTATAAGAACTTGTTCTGCAACTAGCTACGTCGCTGCAACATTCCACCCAACCATAGTCCAGCGTGCTCCTTAATCTCTTAGCAACGCTACCACCCCCGAGCTGGGCATGATTCTCCAAGGAATAAGGAACAAGTAGGCTTACACATAACCAAGGATACATAAAACATATCCAAGCCAACACAGTTGGTTTTATCAGGCCATCAACAAGAAAACCAAGCCAACATGGTCAGGTTTATCAGGCCATGTAGGAGTTGGGAAAGGATAAATGCTAAGCTGGTGAGCTCATTACAGAGATAGGAACAGCTACACCTGAACTAGTCTGACTTCTAAGACACCCATGCACACCCAACACAAGGAATCAGTCCCTTCTCTGCTACACAGTCCCTCAGGCCTTGCATTCCCTTCCAGTGCTATTCAGGGGTTGTGGAGAATAAATCCATCCCTCTAGCTCTGTCTTTGTGGTTTCCAAACACACCAAGTTTTTCAAGCAAACCAAGCCCCCATCCCTGCTCCCAACATAGTCCGAAGACCAACCATTGTACACATCCAATCAATTAGCTGTTACAACTTAATAGGGAAAACGACTGTTGATTTGTTCTTGGCCCTATCGTGGCCAAAATGACTCCCAAGAAAATTACAATAGGCCCAAAACGTATCAGTAAAAACAATTCACAACATGGGGAAAAAAACAATCCATCCTGGGCAACGAGGTAAGCAAAAAAGACTTACATAGGCCGCACCGGGGAAGAAGATAAATACTCTCAACCTGTGTGTGATGAAAAGTTGCACCAAACCCCAAAATACAGAGGGAAAACACACCAGATTCCACCCTATGGAAAAAAATGTGAATGACAACCGATAAGCAACTCCCTTCTTGGCTACGTGAGATCCAATAGAACAAATTCCTATGTGTGAGGATGAATAGAATCCCATCCCCAAATGTAAAGAAGACCCTAAAAAAACACACTGTAATGTAACAAATACCACAACAACCCACAAATCAGTCTATGAGGAAAGTACACACGCACTCCATCCAAAAAATCTTTAGAGGAAAAACTACGTGAGTAAAACCAAGAAAATCCTGTGTGTGGGAATGAGCAAGACTCCCGTTCCTGCGTGAGGATGAAAAACTATTCCTATGCATGAAGATGAATAGACAATGGAGAGGATGGGCAGTAGTCGTAAGTGCATGAGTGTTTCAGCACCGTCCTGGAGAGAATGGAGTGTCCACTGGAGTGATGGTGGTGGTTTTGCTTGCCATCATGAGGTCAACCATGCTGGTGGAGTGTGCGTGTGGGAAAGGGCTGATAGTCCTGCCACACTCCACTCCCAACAATAACTGCCCCAACTAACAACATAGCTTTTAATGGTGGTGGTTGGATAAGACAAGGTGGTGACACATGCATTTTCTCTCATGGGTCAAGGTTTAACATCCACCCCCTTTATCCTTGTGAAAATCATGCCCCTTCTCAATTTAGTTTCCATGAACGTAGCTGGTTGGGTTATTTAATTAAAAGATGCATATTTACATGATGACAAAACTTGATGTGTATGCCGCATGCCCCGATATGCCATCGGTGACAATTTCAACCCGAAACCTAGCATAACCAATCGATGGTGGGGCCTTGGCCTTTGGCTCCGCACCATGATTATTATAATATATACATCATGTACATTTAATGCAATGGGGTCAAAACTGGGGTGTTACAGTTTTACTGAAGAATCTAATATGCCCTTCAAGACCGTCCTTATTCTGCTGCAATAAAACAACGGCCAATGTATCTTCAGATGCAAAAGAAAAGGTTAGAAATTCTTTTGTAAAATATGGACTTACTAATACTGGATCTTCAGTAAGAGCCATCTTAATTTTTTCAAATGAATTCTTTGCTTCTATAGTCCACTTGAATTCTTGATCCTTCTTCAGCATGGCTGTAATTTGTTTGATAGTCTCAATGAAATTTGGTATAAACCAATGCAGAAAATTGATTTTACCAATGAAAGATTGTAAATATTTTTTCTCTTGGGAAGACTTATTTTCGGTATTGCTTTCACCCTTTCTGGATCAATCCTTATGCCATCAACTGAAACTAAATGACCCAATAGTTTACCCTCCTACACAACAAAATGTGACTTCTTTGGATTAAGAGATAAACCATATTTTCTGCATTTCAGAAAAGTTTGTTTCAAATGTTTTAGATGTTCATCATCCGATTGTGAAAAGACTATAATATCATCTAAATAAATTACTACAAACTTGTCTCTTTCCCCAACAAAGGCTATATCCATAGCTCTTTGAAAAGTTGCTGCAGCATTCATTAATCCAAAAGGAATTTTATCATACATGAAAGTTCCCCATGGAGTAGTAAAAGTTGTTTACTCTTTATCATCAGGATGCATAGCAATTTGATTATATCTTGAAAAACCATCAACCATAGAAATCCTTTGTGCCCCAACTACCTTCTGCAATATTTGTTCTATTTTAGGTAGAGGATAATTATCCTTTAATGAAGACCTATTTAGATTTCTAAAGTCAATACACAGTCTGATTTCTCCATTCTTTTTCCTAACATGAACTAAATTAGCAACCCATGAAGAATACCTAAGAGGAATAATGATGTTGGCATCTAATAACTTCTTCACTTCTTTTTCAATAACATGAAACAAAGCTGGAATTATCCTCCTTAATTTCTGTCAGAAAGGTTTGACATTTGGTTTTAAAGGTATTTTATGTTGTATAATCCCAGTATCATATGTCCTCAAGTCTTCATAAGACCATGCAAAAACATCAACATGTTCCTTTAACAACTTAATGTACTTGTTTGTCTATTCTGTTGTGAGTGTTTTTGAATTCTTCACCATTCTAGGATGTTCTAGAGTACCAATATTATAGTCCACCACATTTTTCTTCTAAACACTATACAACAAGTTTTAAAGGTGTATCGTCTTTTGAAAATATTCTTTCTAATGGCACCAAACCTTTCGGAATGAAATTACCTTTAAGTTCAATAATCTTGTGGCCAACAATCTCATTTTCAGCAATATCTTCAAAATCTTCATCCTCATCATCTTCTTCTTGATCAATCAGGGAATTGGAAAACTCATCAGTGAGCTCTAAAAATCTTTTTATTTCAATGTCATCTTAAAAAACTTTCCACTACCTTACGTTATCAGGCACAGAAGGTCTGTACCTAACCTCAATAGGATACTTTAGCTGTGTTGTTTTGGGGATTCTAAAATGTGTGGCTGCTAAGGACAAAGAATCAGCAGTTTGGTTATGGTCCCTAGGAATATAGGTAATGTTAAAAGCCACAAAATAATTGTCTATCACATCCCATACTTCATTATGATAAACTTTCAGAAAATCTTGTTTCACTTGATAATTTTTTCTCACCTATTGAACAACCAACTCGGAGTCGCCATATACATAAATTCATTGAATGCCTAAATATTTTGTAGCTTTCAAACCTAACAACAAAGCTTCATATTCTACAGTATTATTGGTGGTAACAAATTCTAATTTATACATTAGCTTTACTGTTTCACCACCAGGAGATATTAAGAGAACCCCTACTCCAGCACCTTCCTTACAAGAAGATCCATCAAAGTATAACTACCAAAATATTCCCTATTGCATTTAATTGGCTTTTCCTTTTCAACCTGTAACAAACCATAGTATTATCATCATCACTAAAATGTAACATACAAGTACCCAAATCTTTATCAATAGCCTATAGGGGATAATTTGTAGGGTTCTTGTCATCTGCCACAATATAGGAAAACTGTAGTTCTCTGTACAACCTTCTATTTTCTCCTCCAAATACAGGAATAGTGGCATATGTTAGATCCATTTGTAAAGTTTCATCGACTTTCTTTGCCTAAGATATAGATGGGAGTAATCCAAATTTAGGTGTAATGTCTGTTACTACCACATCCCTAATCACACTCTTCATTGGTAGCTGAGCCAAACTGACAACCATATCTTTAATGACTCCCAAACATTTTACAACTCGTGAATCAAAAGCATACAAATCATGATAGGGTTTTGTTATACTCAAACCTAGAGCCTCCATGACGGCCTTTGGCATTAGGCTATGTGATGCTCCTGAATCCAAAAGACATTTTTGTATCATCTGTTCATGAATAGTTAGTGTGATGTAAAAGGAAGGTGATGCACTAGCTTCATTCTTAGTTTTTTAAGCTAAACATGATCCAATAAAGATTTTAGGGCTTTCTTCTTGAAAATTCACTGTATCAAAAAAAGGCTGACTGTTTGCTGAACCAATCATTTTAAGAACTGAATCTTTGTAAGAAGTATTTTTCATTAACTTAGTAAAAGGCATAGGAATATTAATTTTTCCTAATTCATTTTCCAGATTAAAATTATGCACACTTTTGTTTACTTCCTCAACTTCCACATTATTCTTTTGTTTATCCTGAATTTGTTTTTTCTCTAACATGGGATCAGATTGTTGTTTAGTAGGTAGAACTACCTTTTCCTTTGGATTTTGAATTACTTGCTTTGGACCTGACCTCAAATTCAAAGTTTTATTTGGCTCAGTTTGATATGCATCAGTAGTTACAACAGTCATTTCAAGATTTAAATCATTTTCTATTTCGAACATATCAACATCATAGTATTCTGAATTTAAAAACTCTTCTTCAGTGACAAAACCCTCAGTTAACTGCTCTCCAAAATAATTCATATCTTGGTATGTATCCTCTAAGAACACTTCCTCTTCAATTTCTTCTTCATAAACAACATTATTCTGAAGTGGGGGTTGTACTCTTTGATCCTCAGTTTCTCTCCTTTCTTACTGTATATCATTGTTTCTTCTTTCTCTAGGTATGAAACAAGGTGCAACATTAGAGGAATTTTGGGGTCTAAAATCGGCCTCCTAAGGAAAATAATAAAATAATAGTTAAAATAATAAAATAATAGTTAAAATAATAAAATAATATTGATTAATCTTGGAGGAAGAAAGAAAAAAACTACATTTTGTGTTTGTATTTTCGACATATCTCCCTGTGTTTTTACTCAAATTTCGATCGGGAGAGCTCATTGGATGTGGAATTTGATTCCACATCCAACGAGTACCCACACTGCATACGTTTGATGGACACCGCTACCCCAAAAACAAGAAATACCTGAAAAAATGTGATGATGATGTCATCATCACATTTTTCAGGTATTTGTTGTTTTTGGGGTAGCCGGGTCCATCAAAAGTATGCAGTGTGGGTACTCGTTGGATGCGGAATCAAATTCTGCATCCAACAAGCTCTCCCGATCGAAATTTGAGTAAAAACACAATAAGATATGTCAAAAATACGAACAAAAAAAGTAGTTTTTTTTAATGACAAATATGTCAATTCAACCATTATGGTTGACATATTTTTTTGAGATTCTATTGGTTCTTGAATTCCAACTCACAAAAAATTATTTTGGCACGTTTTCTTATAAGGCCCATTTTAGACCCCAAATTTCCTCTAATGACTATCTTCTGAACTGGTTTTGATTGTTGCCGTTTCTCTCACCTTCTTGAATAGGTATGATTGAATTCTTTTCTAGTTCCAACTTGTTTAATTTTGCAGTCAAGATCTTAACTAGCTTGGACATTTCATCAATTTTACCTTTTACTGAGTGAGATGTTGAAATCCCTGGAACTGCCTCTTTCTTACCTTTCCTGTCATATATCTGCTAAGCTGTATTTCCATTCAATCTATTAGAAGCTAATGTATTAGACTCCACTTCTAATCCTACATCCTACGTGTTCAGTAAAGAAACAGGTCTTCTTTCTCTTAGAAGTAAGGAAAATTCATGATCAAAGGCATTTGCATATGTGAGTTTTGCAGATGCTTCTGAAGGTTTTATTTTTGCAGGAATTATGCCATACATTTTATTGAATCTATTTGAAAAATCAGCTATGGTTTCATCATTCTTTCTCCTAAGGGTTCCAAACTCAATTATATAATAGGTATGATACTTGGTGTCTCCCCATTGTCTCATGAAAAGGTCATGAAGTTATTCTATGACAGTGATAGAATTCCCAGGCAACTCCTTGAACCATTTTCTGACATATTCATCAAGACTCTGTACAAACATCCTCATCCATACATCCTTAGCTTCAATATTCTGATTATCAGCATAACTGAGAAAGGCCTTCCAATGCTCCTTGGCTGTAGTTTCAACTTGTCCATTAAACCTAGGCAGGTATTTCTGGTAATCACCTCCCAAAAATGCATTCAAAGGCTGAGGAAAAACTAAAGGTGCATACCTAGCTACAACCATTCGGTCCATCATATCTAATGGTTGATTTTGGGCCGCCATTTTTAAGTTGACTGGTTTTGGTGATGGAAAGACTTGACTGGAACTTGGTTGAAATGGATTTTTACCAACTTTTAGATGAAATAGAGGAGTTTTACCAGGAGATATTATCTTTTCTTTCTTGAAGGATTGAGGATCAGTGAAAACTTGAAAATTACTGACAGGAATTATAGGCTTCAACCAAGGTGAATTTTGTTCTTCTCCCTTCAAAGTAGATAAAGATGATGAAATATCTAACTGATTAGGGTTACATAGGGTTGGTGATGACCGAGACCTTTTGATTTTCCTAGTTGTTTTCAGTATATGTTCTAGGTTTGAAACACCCAACTGTAAAGGTAAACTAGGACTGTTTCTTGTCCCAACAACCTTAGTAGCCACTATGAAATACTGGTGAAAAGTAGTCTTTAAGATTTGCTACCTTAAGTTCACCTCTTACAAGCAGTGAAATTATAAGTATCCCAGGGAAAAATAGGTTTTCAAATTCGTTCCTCGGCAATGGTGCCAAAGATGTTAGTGCCAGAAATTGTTCCCATACTACAAGAGAACAAGCCAACACAATTTCAATAATCACAATAAAGTAAAATAGGGTTTTTAGGGTTTTCAAGGTTTTTGGTTGGGCAATTTGAAGACAAGAGGGAAAACATTCATAAAACCAAAGTAAACACTAAATCATGAACATTTGAATGACGGATATGTATAACACATAAACCATAATCCAACAAAAAACAGAATACTGAATTTCACCCACAGTTAGCAAGCATTCCAAGCATAAAAACATTAAACAAGAAATGAAAATACCAGCTGAGTAATTAACACAAATTATAAATGAAACAAGTCAATAATCTGAAGGGCATATAGTGCATCTATTTCATAGTTCAGTCTTCAAAAAACACATAAGAGTTTTTACTTAGCTCATAAACAAATCTTGATAGCCTCCCCTTGTCAACAAAAAATCGAACCATTTGTCTTCTTTCAGACTTACATTTACCCTATTCTTCAAAATCAGTTGCATATTTGAACCCTAAGTGTTTTAAGACTACCTATCAAATAGTTTAATCTAAATCATCCTTACAAAAATAAAATAGCTTTTCAAACTTAACTAATAACTTATTTTCTTGACTAAATTTACAAATCTTTAGCTGCTTCAACTAGTAAAGAAATTCCTTCCAAGGCTTGAGCTTTCCTTCTCGCCTTCAATTGGTTTGTCTCCATGTCCGCAATCCTCCTTGTTAGCTCTTCATTATGTTGTTGCGGGCCCTAGATGGTTTGTTTTAACTCTGTGAACTGACTTTCTGTTTGCCTTTTCCTTTTAACTGCTTCTCTGGAAATTGTAATCAACTCCTGGTAATGACTGTTAACTTCTTCCAAATCTTCTCTAAGTCTCCTATTTGCAGTAACTAGCCCATCATTAGCTTCATGCATATATTCAATCTGATACTTGTATTGCTTAATGCTTCTTTGTAGATTTTCTTTTTCAGAATCAATACATTTGTCTCCTATTATTGTTTACATCCCTTCTGGTGTCCATGGGATTTTCAGTCTTTTAGAGATTTCTTTATCTTCATTCATAAGTTCTGTGGAGGTCATAGGAAACTTTGGATGTTCTTCATTTTCAGCATTGCATGGAACTTCTTCTTGATCAATCTCCTTCTTTTCTAAACAAGAACTTTTTACCTCACTTTGTTGATGTTCTTAAAGCATTTGATTTCGAATATCCAGAAATATATCAGAGATCTTGGTATCAGTCATGAAATATTTTCCTTTTGATTCTATTGGTTTTTTATCTTTATTTCCATCTTCACTATCATGCAAATTTTCTTCAAATGATGAATCCTCTATCACTATAACCTTTTCTTGAACCAATTTAGGATTCAGTAGCTTTTTCATGTTTAGTCTAAGTTTATTCTTCGGCCTTGTTTTAGGTATCCATACTACTGCAATATCTCCCAACATCTTCAAAGCCTTTTCTTGATGATTTATCGAGGAAAATTCAACAACCTTCATTTTTTTCCTTCTTGACATGGTTTCCTCATCACAATGAGTGTTAACTTCTTGCTCAGCACAAACCCTACCTTCATTAGTAATTGTTAGCTGGAATATTTCACCTCCTGCGGACAATAAGGTGTTCCACTGGTCTGAATGGTTCAGATCTTGAACAAATAGAGGACAGAGGTTGAATACTCTCCCTAGACATTGTAGATATCTGGAATACAAGGCTTTGACAGTTCACCTGTGTACCTACAAAAAACGCTCAACACGAAATGAAACAAAGAAACCAGAATACAATCTACTAGTCTATGCTAGTGACAAAGGAATCTAGCAACATATATATATGTGAAATCACAACAACAACATCATATGTGGGAAAAAAATCAACTTGCATTAGAAATATGAAGAGTTTTTCAACCAAGCCTTAGTGTTGACATGCATCTCCATGAAACCATCTCTTCATCCTGAAATTTTTTGAATCTAGCTCTCTATGCTCTCTCCAACTGATCTTGGGCCGAGAATCAATTCAACAGCATAACAATAACTTCAATGTTCTCCCCTAAACCATGGCTATGAGCTCATATTTATAGGTATTTAATGGATAGAGATGGTTCATAAATTAGTGGGTGAGGTGGCCTCTACGATCCTAGGATGAGGGATCTCAAGCTCAACCAACCCACAGCAGTAGGGATAAGGAAGTACATGAGGCTTAGCATCTAGAAGCCTTGAGAAAATTCTCTTTTTCCCTTTTTACCCAGGGTACTGTGCTTCTCCTTCTATGACGGAGTGGTTTTGGTAATAACCGCTTATGGACCAAGGGCAATGGGTGGTGGCACCAGTTGTGGACAACCGATGAAAGGTGGTGCGAGTAGGGTTACCACTCTTGGATAAAGGGGCATGCGTGGTGTTAGGAATTTGTATGACAGATTGATAAAAAACCATTAAGTTTCCACTCCAGAAGCTAGGATTCAGAGCAAGTAGGTATGTCAAATTTCTTATCACATGATGGTGACAGGATTTTGGTATAACAAGATGCCCCCCAAAGAATGAGTCTTAGAGTGATACGATAAACGAGAGCTTTGAGAACAAGTCATCACCAGGAGATGAAAATTTTGGCTCAATCGAAGTATGTAGTCAAGTAGGCATCTATAGTACATCAGTATATTGACTCATAGACATAAGTAACAAAAATCATAGCTGCAGACCAATACAAGGCAGATCCATGAGTGGAATAAACAAGCATGGCTACTAGAATATAGGGTAGATCCATGTGATAGAGGACTCAAACTTGGACATAGATACCAGACATACAACGTAGATATATGTCATACAGACAGAAATTTGAGCATTGCCACAACCATACAAATGTGGATCCATGCTAGATATACAAAACTCCATCACAACCTAGGAAAAAATCAATGAGCACTTTTAAAAAAATGCCTAGGGTCTTCGTCTCATCTTCCATAAAGTATGATTCTATCCATGTGATTACAATGATCTGAAGTCGAACATGGTAGAAACCACTTAATTACCAGCCAATGATGTGAACCATTAACAAGTGCGAGGGAGATCTCTATTAATGTCAATGATTCCCAAGGTACCCTAGTACAATCTACTGAGTGCGAATATATGTCCTGATTTCAAACACCCATTTGATTCTATCGATCAAAGGTCAATGATGTGAACCTATGTCGAGAGTGAGAGAATCTATCATTAAGGCATACAGATCTCAAAGTACTAAATATTGTTTCTAAGACTATTTCCCGAATGATGAGCTAATGTCAATGGGAATAGTCGCATCGAAGGAGGGCCATGATGAGTCCCACATTGACGACACAGAACTTGAAACATAGTTCTGGAATGATGTGAGTGTAGTAACCATATGACTAACTCAAAGATACTGACACAAAGATTGTGTAGAGTGCAGAGGTAAAACTTCTTCAGATCCCCTTTGAACACCGAGCGACACGACAAAATGACTTGCAGCATGACTAGACAGAACAGATACACAATGCGACACTGGATAATGCATTCTTTTGAAAGACTCAAAGGATTGACATGACTCATGAAAGGGGATCATCACAGAGATTAGATGAATACCCAATTGACTGACATGATTGTGCAGACAAGTGCCATTTTCAAAGGTAACGACAAACAAGTGCCATTATTTACAAAATGATTCCCTTCCCATTTCCCCTATCATGATTGATGAGTGCCTCTTTTTGGTTTTAAGAGTTCAAAGAGGGTAACAAACACTCGATATAGCTTTTCAGAAGACAAGTCTAGTCTCATATGTTTTACGAACCTAAGAGAGGAGGGGTTCGTTCCCAAAATGGGTCTCTCAATGTTTAATTTAGTGATTCCACTGAAAGAAAACTCGGTATCGTTCATGTTTAGAGAGTCTGAAATAATAGAGAAGAAAACTCCATAGGGGTCCTTTTTCGTATGATTTAGTCTCTAAAGCCCGAAAAAGTGTAAAATCATACCTTAGAGAACTCTTCCAGTCATGATTGGCTAGAGTGTTCCTTTCTCATAAATAGTCCTATCCGAACTGAGAAAGAGATAACCTACCGTTGGATGGACGACTCTTCAAATACTTTAACGAGCATGAAGAAGTCAAGATTGCTCGACAATTTTTTTGTATTTAGGGAGCCTGAAAAGGGTTTAAAGAGAACTCCATGAAGTTTCTTTACACAATGTAACTTTTTATCAGCCTGGAAAGATTCAGAAATAGACTCGATGACTTTTTCATGTTTAAGGCTCCTGAAAAAGAGGTGAAAAGAGAACTCCATGACACTTCTTTACATAATGTCATATTTTATGATCCCGGAAAGAAACTTGATACTAGATTTTAACAAGAGTGACAAAGTGTTGCAATAAACGCTCGACGACCTTTTCCATTTTGTGAAAGTACGAAAAAGCCATAAACAAACTTTCCAAATCTTCTTACTAAATTCAACCTGCGGATGACTCATAAACAAGTGTTAAATGCATTCAAAATCAACATTAAGGGATTATGACAAATAGATTTTGACTAGAACATGATGTAATATCAAAACTATAGTAAGTCAGACCCAAAAATGTCTATATAAGGCAAGTAAATAGTAAAAAATCAAACATTTCATTATTTACCTCTAGCAGAGAGCACTTGGAGCATTTTCTAGCCAGATCTTCCACAGCTGATACCAGGAGTTTCCACCATCTGTTTTCAGTCTCGTCAGTTGCAGGTAACAGCTAAGATCCTCATCTTTCATTTCATAGCTTCTATTTTGGGATTTGGTGGGGTTTTGGGCCTATTTGGAAAGCCCTAAAATCCAATATGCAGGCACTGTGGCTACCCCTTATAGGATACAAGGTACCACCTGAGAACCGCGCCAAGAATACATTGGACAGGCGGTGCCACCACCTATCTCTAATGGGGCACAGGCGATGCTGACCGTGGAGAAGTTAAACAAGTGATATGGGAAAAATTCATTCATTCTTTTGATTTGCAATGACTCAAGAATGATATTAATACATACCATTGTTGTTTTTGGCAGGCCTAGGATTCCAAAATATGGTGATATGGAAGGAAATAACACATGATGATGAGGGTGCTACTGCTGAAAGGAATTCAGTTTTCATTACCGCACTCTGGGACTATGGGCTCTTAAAATTATTTTGGACAGTAAGCATGGTGTCCCATGAGAGATTACTGGAACACATACTGAGAATGTGGAATCTAGAACAACAGTATTTCAAGGTGTGGGCACACATACTTATAGTGGAAGTAGAGGATATCTACTTCCTGACTAGCCTATCAAGACAGGGTGCTCCCATCTCACTGATAGGTTCCCATGGTGGGGACATTACCACCATAGAGCGCATAGATAGAAACTGTGTACCAGGTATAGGTACATCCAGGAAGAAAATCCCCCTCAGGGTAGTGACAAACAGGGCTCTACGGATTGTCCTATTCACCATGAAGAGGGTGGCAGGGAGCCAGGGTGTGCATCAGGCTTCTAGGGCACATATGATGTACGCCCTAGAGGCTATGGCACCTATAGTGTTCAACTGGGTGGAAGCATTACTTCCAATATTCAAGGATCAGCTGACTAAATGTCGGCAGAGAGAGCTAAAGCAGTTCATCTTTAGTTTCATCTTAGCTTGCTTCTTCTTCGAGTGGGTCCCACAAATGAGGCCCCAAGTGAATTTTTGGATTCTAGGAGCACGCGACCTTCGTATGCTGAGGTGGTCCAGGTCATGGCTCGCACAGGAGCGGGTAGGGGCAGAGTGAAGTTCAGTGATTCGTTCTTCAGATGGTTGTGGGATCAGATGCTCATGGTCGAGGACTATGCCTATGCAGGCACATATTTTATAGGTGATCCTGACCTACCACTCCCACCTAGAGGGTAGTGGGGTGACATTGGTAAGAAGCAAGAAACCCTAATAATGGAAAATGTTTTTATGTTTTATATTTTTTATGATAAGTGATGATACCTATTCTTCTTCATGCAGATGTTGAAGCAGCGAGGCATGGAGGAGCATCTCCATTAGATAGGTGAGCCAGAGCTCGCTTTGTGCCATAGGATGATGATATTAGCAGGGAGCTGGAGGAGAACCTAGAGAGGCTGACTCTGGACATCCTAGATGCTAATATAGATGAACTCTCGACTAGATATTAGAGATCTATGGTGAGAGTACCAGGACGATTCAATAGGCTACTATGTAGGGTGTCTTGAGCAGTGATATGCTAACATGAGCACCATTAGTGCAGGAGATATGTATACTGAAAGTTGATAGCTTCAGGATTTTTTGTATCATGATTTTGCCTGAAAGCCTACATGCTTCAGATGAGGTCTTGGGACCTATTTTTGTAAAACTTTTTCGTATGTATATATATACAAACTTTTACACCGTGTTTATATGTATCAAATGGATAAATGTATTTTCTATGAGTTCTATGTCTCTTCAAATGTTTATTTACAATATAGCATGTTTGATTTGACATCATGAATGGGCAATATGCCAATCTAGGATGTAATTAGCCAATGACTCAGCAACTACATTATGTTCCCTAAGGATACGCCTATAGGTAATGGTTCCAAATTATCTTTCTAACAAATGTACCCTTCGAAAGAGGTGTGTTGGTTCTATGGGAAGACCCGGGTTTACTGCAATGTACCAACAACACCCCTAGCTCACTGGCCCTTTCGGCGACAGATCACGGAGCAGCCTGAAGTCTCACCTGAAGTGATTCTAATGGGTTGGCCAAAGACTCAAGTGTCATCGACCAGGTTCTGTAGCATCTTGGGGTCTCGCAGCTCTTCTTAGCCAGCGAGGTCTCTCTCCGTGACGCGCAGTCTCTATTCCTTGTGGGTTCTGACAGGGGAAGGACTCCTATCGCATCGCAGTGACTCTAGCGATGTGCAAATCTCTCTTCCTCCTAACCTACGATCTTTGCTATCTCACACTGCAACTACTCTGACGATGCAATATCACCTACTGTCATTGCAATATATTCTATAATACATCCTACTGCAACCCTCACGGTCCAAAGGCTATCGCACTGGGTGGAATGACTTGGCTAACTTTCAACAAGATATTAAAATCTCTGACTTGAACTTCCACAGTTCAACACATTCTAACCCAACTATACTTTAACTAGCCGAACAAGTATACTAAAAACACGTTAACAGACTTACTTATTACTGTGTGAAACTTATACTGATAAACTCATATGCAGATGCTTAATGCATGTAAATCCACCTTTATCCTTCAATAATGTTGTAATTGAATGAGGACATACAGACATTTACTAACTAAAATACAACATTGATGTAATAGATAACAGATATTGACTAAGTAAAGCACAATCACATGAAATAATCACATAACACATTGGTTTTACGTGGTTCACTTCCAGGGTAGAAGCTACATCCATAGAACTGTGTTTATTATATCTTGAGAGAGTACACAGTTCTGCTGCAACCTGTTGTGCAACTAGAGATATTCTGGGTAACTCCACACTACTGCCGGGAGCCCTTCTCTCCTAGATCTCTTCTCTTTCTCTATATTGCCTTCTTACAATATTCTCTCTCTCTCTCTCTCTCTCTCTCTCTCTCTCTCTCTCTGCGGATTGTTACATACACGCTTCTATGAGCCAGCTACTGGTTACAGTAAGATGCTACAAACTGAGTACAGAACTAGAGCTCGACTCTATTACAATAGAAAATACTGTGACCTAATAGACTAACTAGCTATCTGAATAGCTACAAGTTATCTGACTAGCTAAAAGGCCCAATGACTAACTGGCTAACCTTTTACAATACAAAATACATCCCTTTATAGGCGGCCAGAAGGTCTCACCATTACAACACTTTGGGCCTGTCCCAACAGTAACCCAAAACCCTAACTAGTGACAGTCGGCGTATGTGTACTTGGAGTAGCCGCTTTCCATCACAACACTGCTCTTTGCATTCTTCCATGCTTCCCGGTGCTGACCATGGGTACTGGGCACCACTTCCCTACTCTGTCCTTTGTCTTCAATACCTTGGCCTCATTTCCCTTTTTCCTTTATGAGGGTAGCTGAGCCCTCCTGTCTTCCGCCGCTGCCTTGAATGCAATGGGTGAACTCTCTCTTCTCGGCCGCTCAGGTACTGTCGTCTTACTTGACTTCTCTATCTCGATAGTCACATTTTTCGGCTCTGATCTACAGCTAGAAACATGCTACGGCGTCGTATCTTTACCTTATCTCTTATATCTTCGCCAAAACTGTCTATCCACCAAAATGGCAGCTTCTCCTGTAGCTGCGGGACCCTACTCCAACAAGGTGGAGGAGCATCGGGTTCCTAATGGTGTATACATGGTTTAAATGACAAACCATGAGCTAAGAGTCCATCAAAAATACTAGATCACAGACATCCTGGGAGGCAACTTTAGTCAGAAGACCGATGACTACTTCATATTCGGTGATGTTATTAGTAGTGGGACCTAAACAAACTGCTCTTGAACTGACCAAATCTTTAGCTGGGGAATAAAGAACCCAAGTAGCCAAGGATAGATTCAAGGCGTGGAAGCAAGCACCACCAACGAAGCCATAGAAATCCATCTGCATGACCAAAACATGATATAAATAGATGCGGGCACTAAAAATAAAAACTATATTGAAAATACTAAAAGCACAGTGAAACTCAATCAATATACATATATACAAGATACCATCCAAGACAACCTAGGCATAGTTCCTTTTCAGGTACAACCCATTGCGAGGTTGCCCCAAAGGGATTCCATCATAATTGACTAACTCATAGGATCCTTTCTCTAACACCTTGGAAATAACAAAATGTCCATACCACATGGAATTGAACTTACCCTTCCCTAGCTTGTCAAATCTCTGGTCATAAGTCAAAACTAGGTCACCCTCATTGAAAACATGACGCTGGATGGATTTATCATACTACGCCTTGACGCTTTTCTTATGTGCCTCATTAGCCAAGGAAGCATCTCTACGAGTCTCATCAAGGTTATTTAAGTACAAAAATCTCGATTCCTCTGTGGAAGTGTCTGGGAGAAGTTCAACAGTAATTTGTAAAGATGGAATCTGACATTGGATCGGCAAGACAACTTCAAGTCCATAGAAAAGATGGAATGGCATGAAACCAGTAGCTATTTTCATGGAAGTTTGATAAGCCCAAAGAGCGGAAAAAAGAATGAGATGCCAATTGGATTTATGATCTCCAACCATCTGACGAAGCATAGTTTTCAAAACCTTGTTAATGGCCTCTACCTAACCATTACCTTGTGAATAATATGATGTAGAGTTTTCATGGCGAAAATCTAGCTTGGCACTCATATCTTCCATCATTTTATTACGAAAAAGAGATCCGTGATCAGTGATGATGGACTACGGAACTCGAAATATACCTATGATATGATTGAACAAGAAGAGAGCCACAGTCTTACCATCTTCTGCATATGTAGGCATCGCATCAGCCCATTCTATGGAATAATCCATGGCTACGATGATGTAACCTTGCCCCTCGCCTGAGGTAGGCTTACAATGCATGAATTCAATCCCCCATTTGGAAAATGGGCCAGCGGAAATGATGGGGTGAAGCAGAGCAAGGTGGGTGTGCTTTTTGGGATAAAAATGTTGGAAAGATGGGCATTTCTTAACAGCCTCATGACAGTCTTTGAAGACAGAAGGCCAGAAATAGCAGCACGAAGGATTTTCTGGGCTATAGCCATCCCAGATCAATGACCGTCACATGCTCTAGAGTGGAAATCATTCAGTACATGTTCAGCCTCCTCATGAGTGAGGCATCACTGGACAATGGAATCAATCCCACGTCGATACAAGGTATCATTTAAGATAAGATAGTACTTTGCGTGGTGATAGATGTGGTGATGATCATCATGAGATAGATGTGGCTAAAAATGTTGGGTCTGGAGATAAATCAGCAAATATCCATACCAAGGATTAGTAGTGTTAATTAGGAACAAGAATTCATCTGGAAATGAATCACCAGGCTCAGATTTGATGGTAGCACATGGAAGGTCACACTTAAGCTCATCAAAAACCAAGGATTTCTTTGATGTAGCCTTGGCAAACTCAAGATCGAACTCCTAAAGGATGACGATCCAATGGGAGTACTTGCCCCTAAGTAGCTGACGAGTCAAAATGTAGGACATTGGGTTTTGGTCTGCCAATACAGTGGTAGTGCAAAGCAGAATGTAGTGATGAAATTTTTGCACAGTAATGACCATGGCTAAAGCTAGCTTCTCCACATGTGAATAATGGGTTTCAGAATTAATAAGATTCTTACTGGTGTAATAAATCACATGCTCCTGACCGTGGAGATTATCATGCACTAAAACCATGGTGACGGTAGTAGTAGAGGAAGAAATATACAAGAGAAAGTCCTTTGAATAATATGGGGGGTGTATCATGGGTGAATGAGTCAGAGCCTGCTTAAGATTATCAAAGGCACATTGGGCTAGGTCATCCCAGAATAATGGAGTGTTCTTCTTAAGGAGACACATATAACCGTGCGTTTTCTTAGCGAAATTGCACATGAAACGATGGAGAAAGTTTTCTTTCCCCTACAAACTTTGGAGTTCAAGGATGTTGGTTGGGGCTGGTAAATTAATGATAGCGGAAATCTTCAAAGCATCAATCCAGATGCCATATTTAGATACCACAAAGCTAAGCACACGTCCCGTCTCAATGCAGGAAACACATTTATGCAGATTGACCATATATTATAATGACGACATCTCAGGAATATGTCTTTAAGATGACCAGTATGGTCCTCCCGTCACTGTGAATGAGCAGGGAGGTCATCAAGGTACGGTTCAACAATATGTTTAATGTTGTGAAACGCATAGGACATCGCACGGTGGAATGTGGCTCCGGCATTTTTCAAGCTGAAAGATAACTTCTTATATGCAAAGGTTCCCCATGGGAAAATGAATGCCATCTTATGCTGATCGGAGGGCAATATCTCAATCTGATTATAGCCAAAGAATCCATCCATGAATGAAAAGATGACACTTCCAGCACAGTTGTCGATAATCTAATCGATATGCAGGGTAGGAAAGTTTTCCTTGGGACAAGATTTATTTAAATCCCTAAAGTCGATGTAGACTCTAATTGTGCCCTGCTTTTTATTGATAGGGACAATGTTCGATACCCATTCCATCAGAGGTATAGGATATATAAATCTAGCTTCTAGAAGTTTCTCAATCTTAGCTTTAATAGCTACGGCCTTCCTAGGATGGACTTGCCTAAGTTTATGCCTAATAGGTTTAGCCGTGGGATAAGTTTTAATCTTGTGGACCACAATGGAAGGGTCAATCCCTAGCATCTCTTCCTAGGACCAGGAAAAAATATCACATAATTCCTTAAAAAGTGCCTTATATGCTTCAGATTCATCTGTGGAGCAGTTCTTCCCAATATGAACATGCTCAATAACATCAGGCTTGGCTGATATGTCAATTGGGTTCATCTAAGTAATGTTGCAAAGGTTTCCTTCAGAATGCGTGTCTTGCAACAATATAGGACTTTGCAGAATGTTGACAATATCAGTAGGAAACAAGGATGCAAAATCATGGTTGCCCGAACTGGTATTGGAGAGGAACATGGATCTATGATGGTGATCCTCCCAAATGGATTCATTTGTGTTCATGATCTATATAATGGACTCATTGGAAGGAAAAGTATTGGAGAGATAATATAGAACTGGAAGGGAAGGTTCTAACCAATATGGTGAATGGTAAGGATCCAAAGCCACTAAACGAAGGTCATAAATGTGATCATCGGAACAAGTTTGAATGGTGTCATACATAGCTTCATATGGGCTCAACAAGCTGTACTCAACAACAATTGTGCCCTAGGGCTCAAAATCAAATGAGGCGCTCATATGTACTATCACAGTATCTGTGCTAGGAGGAGTAGAGGGAAAAATCCCCATAAGGGATGAATCTTTTGGCATACCTACCCTAATCGACTGGTAAGGAGGAGGGTACTAACCTAACATGGGGATGTTATTAGCCATGGGAGTAATAAA
Organism: Pseudotsuga menziesii; assembly: GCA_001517045.1. Lineage (NCBI taxonomy): Eukaryota > Viridiplantae > Streptophyta > Pinopsida > Pinales > Pinaceae > Pseudotsuga > Pseudotsuga menziesii. The sequence goes on along the minus strand of LPNX010103058.1, from coordinate 115,009 downwards.
ATCTAGCGTATAGAAATCAAGCTGGTTAATGGTAACAACTCTCCCAAGATGCGGGAATTGGACCATTCGAAATACTGTTGAAGCAACAATAGTCATGGCATAGAACCAATTCCTTGCTAAAAGGAGGTTATAATCCAAAGGGGCATCCACCACTTCTACTTGGATGGAAATGGTTTTTCCCCCTAGCTCGACCGCGGGGGCTGATATGAGACCATGGGTGTTGGGATAAAGGGCAAACCTGGGTTTTATACCATTAACTTCGCACCAACAAACAGACCCACAGTGTTGGCCATTTTGGCAACAACCTGCGAATAGGTTGCAATCTCACCCAAAACAGCTATAGGGTGCTGTAGAACCATGTTTATGTAAGAAGAAGAGGGATATTACTGTACCTTTATCCTTAACCACAATTATTTATACCAAATAGAGCTTCAATATTCACTTAATTAGCTTCGCAGTTAGATAAAAAACGTTTCTTGCTTAACCCTTGACTGGGAATTCACAGAGAAGTTAATATTAATAGTTATCTTACTTTATCAATTATCTACTTATCAATGCATAAAATAACACCATAACAGAAACAACACAAAAGAACCACAACACAAGATATAAGGTGGTTCACCCCCAGTGTAGGGGCTATGTCCAGAAAACTGCGCTTTTATTCCACTTCTTACAAAACAATAGTTCTGATCTGTGCACTTAGTAGCAGATCTTCCCTTCAAGTATAACTGCACACTTAGCTACAGTTCCTTTCTTACAATCTCTAAGCTACGCACTCAGCTGCAGTTCCTTTCCTTACAAAACTTTCTACGCACACAGCTGGGACTTGAACTTAAAACCCAAAAATAGATCTATCTTCTTTTCATAAGATGATCCTCATTTCATTAGATGATCTTGACATATTTACATGAGTGCCTATTTATACAAGTGCACTATTACAAAATCATGGGATTACACCCGAATTTTATGGACAATTACAAAAAAGAGGGCTTTGACTCAACCCCAACACCCCTAAGACTATTTTGAGTCACAACTCCGCTTACAAGCTTCCATAAAAACTGTGGAGTTACCAAAATTAGTGACTGTTCAGGAGCACGCCCCAACATGCCCCTAAGACTCACCAGTGTCCCGTCCCAGGACACTATGTTGCTTGTCTTGTTGGAGAATCTTGTTGGCGAATAGAGTGAACTATTTGTTGAGGCCACGCATGATATCGTCGGCTACTTGCTCCTTCTCCACCAACTCCTGCAATGCTGTTGTTGATGCTTCGCTGGCCTTTTCTTGTGCAAATGCATCATATTCCTTCAAAACTTTGAGTTGGCTTTCCGCAGCAGTGCTCAACTCCAAGGCCTCGTCGACAAGGGGCTACATAGAATTTTGCAACAGCGTTGCTTTCGTTCTGTACGACTCAATTTCCTGCTAGAGTTGATTTCTTTGCTTCACCTTGAGCATCTTCTGCATAGGAGGTAGAGTCTTAATTTCTACTTTTACTGCATCCATCTCTGCCTGTCACTGCTTGATGGTTTCTTCTAGCTTTTCTACTTCTGTATTTTCCTACAGTTTTGTCTAGGCTTCGATGCTTTCTTCTAGCAGTTTTGCTACGCTGCTCACAAGATCGGTGATATTCGTTGCTGAGGATTGAATATCTTTGTGGCGCTGCTCCCTAACCTCTGGTGAACTCTCCAGTGTGATGCGAAGTTGAAGCTCCACGGTTTGAGCCTCATGTTTGGATTTTAGCTTTTCAATCTCACTGCGAGACTATTTTGCATAGGCTTTCATCTTAGTAATTCTTTTCTTCGATTCTTCCTTAGCTTGTATGTCGAAGTCAGGAATATTCTGGCATGCCTCATCCAACACTCGTACCAGTGTAGACTCCTTACATTCTATGTCCCTCTTCCACTGCTCCACTGCTTCAAACTGTGCTACGAGGCTCGCATTCTGCTTCATGGTATTTTCCAACTGTATTTGTGAGTAGTGGTCTTGTGCTTGGATCTCCTTCATGATTGCTAATTGACAGAGATGCAGCTCTGTCATGGACAACTTGGTGTAATCTATCCCGACTGTCATGCTCATATCTGAGCGAGATGCTACGTTAGTTATTATGAGGGCTGCACTTGACACTTGTCCTCTGTTATCTCTAGCTGGCCATTGCCTTGTGTCTGGCTATGCAGATACTGGTGCAGTGCTTATTGTAGCACCAGTTGTGGATTTTTCTGCTAACTCCTTTAGTTCGTAAATTCACTGTGTTACGCTGGTGAGAGAATCAATATGTGTAGCTGTGAATTGTGACCACTTGCTAGTTAGTACTTCTCTATACTTTGTCAGATCCTGGTCAAGCTCTTCCATCATCACGGCGGGCTCTTCGACAATATTTGTGCCTTTTGACACCTTCATTTTCTTTCTGTACTGAGGTTTGGTCACTTCTTCTGCCTCTGGTGACTTGCGCTTATCTGGTTGAGTGGGATCTGAGATGGTTTTGACCGAATCTTCTTCTTTTTCTTCATCTCCGTCATCTCCACCCTGGTCGCCTTCACTCTGTTCTTCACTTTCTTTGAGTGGGTCATTTTGATGCGTGTGGCCAGGGCCTACACCCACATTGTTGACTGGAGGGACTGGAATGTTAGGTTTTGTCCCTGCATCCTTCAACCATTCAGCTGGCCACTGTTTGATTATTGCGAGGATGTCTTCATCGTTCACCACATATGGTAACTTCGACCATTTGTGCTTATTATCTGCGCGGGCCTGAATAAAGACATGATGCATGTCAGCCCTGAAGTTGGTCGTTCCATCATATTGAGAGAATAGCTCATTACTAAGCTGTGGCATCTTCAAAATCTCATATGAGATACTCATCGAGTAAAATACGAACACGTAGTTCATCATTTGCTGGAAAATTTTATCCTGCGACACCCATAGGGATGCGTACCTTGCTGCACCAGGCATATGTGGAGGCACATCAACAAATTGTGGCTCGATAGGTTCTTTCCATCCTATCAGTGCGATAAGCACTAACAACCATGAATAGTGAAGGGGTCTACCTTTCTCCTGCATGTCGTGGACATCTTCAAGGAATTCCTTAGCAACGTACGCTGCCGAGTTGTAACTGTAGCCTTCGGTACAGTTTGCAGCAATACTGACAATTGGTGCAGGAACTTCATTCGGCCTGCACTTCCTCATTAATTTACAAGATAAGAGCTCAGATAGGAAGCGAATGTTTTGGTGCTGGAGTGTCGAGGTTTGATATCCTCACTTTCCTTTCGTCAGCTCGAAGCGTTCCTTCATATGCTGCACCAGCTTTATGTCTTTGTGCTTCCCAATGAATTCGATCCCAGGATCAGGCCCTTCCTGCAGCAAACCTGTGATCCTATTAACCAAATATCCATTAATAGGGATTCTCTCGTCACCAATCCATAGATTCCCATCATGTACCAACGCCAATAATTGCTTGACTACCATAGTAACCGGCGTGCTGTGACCGAAGTGGGGGACGTTCAACATTTTCAGCAAGCCTGCTCTGTCTAAGCCAGCAGCCCACTGTTTCACTTCTAATAATGTCGCTCTAGTCTCCGGATAATGGACAGAATGCAAGTACGTCCCAGGTGCGAACTGTGGAAATTTTCCACGACCATTTGTATCATGGTCGTTGTACCTGAGCTGATCTACTTTCCTTGTCATCGTCCCGACCAACTACACACCCGGTGGCAATGCCGGGGTGCGTAATGTGAACTTCTTTGTCTGCCAAGGTGGTTGAACTCCTGGTCAAACAGGTGGAAGATAAGGGGGCTGGTGTGATGCAACATTCTCTACCTCACCGAAGTCTTCAAAACCTACAGGTGGGACCTCTATTGAGCCAGAAGGGTTCATCTTAGGATCCTCCAGAATTTTCCCTGATTGCTTGTGTCTGTCTTCATTCCTCTTAGAGCGAACTTCTGGTTTAAATTTATTTCTGGTAGATTGTGTCTGCATTGGCTGAGTCGGTGCTGGGGGAGTTTCTTCACGGGGTGCAGAGGCCAGTGGGTTGCTCATAAGGTTTAGTAAACCTGTCTATTCAAATTCTCTCAATAGTTCCTGAAGTTCCCGATCAGCTGACATGGACTCAATTGGAAGACTCAAGGAAAGGCGTAATGTGATTTTCATAGGTCTAGGTGTCTTCTTATAGAATCCCTTGACCAAATTTTCCATAACTGTGCATTGAAGACACCAAATCTGACAAAGATCTTGTCCAAATGGCGCTAGATTTCTCAGGATTTCATTATTACAGGCAGTTAATGTAGTTAACGTACCGGCGCTGTCAATTCTGATTTTTTTTAACAGTCGGGTTTTGAGCTCCGACACACCTGTCCTTCTTCAGCACCACCAGTAACTCCAGCTACACCATAATAAGGATATTCGACACTTCCTGACACCAGTTTCGACAAAGCTTCAAGGTTTGGCCTGCGACAGAATGTCTTCCACAGCCTCAATGATTCCTGCTGCAAGCGCCTTATCGAGCTCCATCCTGAATTTTTCCTTATACTTAGGGTTCAACCTATAAGGGCGCTACTTCACAGGCTTTGCATTAGGTTTCAAAGGGATTTTTATCACTCCTATATCACCAAGGATACCTTTCATTTCTGAGAACTTCATAGGGAATAGGTCCTGATACTCATGGAGAAGTTGAGTCACTTTGCTTACCGTTTCTTCATCCCAATAATCTCCAATAGTAGCATACTTAGGAATTTGTTCTGACCCAATGTTTACTTGCCTCATATTCAACGGCTGAGTCACTTCTGGTGCTTCAACTACTGGTCCATGTACTTCGTAGTTTCCCTCTGACTCAGGAATGTTTATGTTGCGTGGGTCATCATCCTCGTCAATTGCGAGGTTATAGCATTCTACTGCATTAGATTCTTGTTCTTTCCAATCAGGTTGGTACTCGGTTGTTTCTTTACCATCAAACACCTTAGTGTGGATTAGCCTAACAGCTGCATCCAAAGTAGGACAAACCTCATTAATAGAAAATGTCAGCATAAAACTATCAACAAGAATATCCCAACTTACAGTACCCTGGCGAAGCTCCACCTCTGCATACCAATTCTTCGCGACAGGTTCTAGGGTGTGCATGAACCGATGTACCCATTCTTCATGAGGGACATGCTTCCATGCTTCATAACATTGTTCCAAATGTTCGTGAGGGCTAGTCTGACCATTAAACCTGCTTCACACCTCCTGAGGTTGATCCACGAATCTGAGGCAAACAATATTTTGACAAGCTTCCCAACTCTGAATATACTTCTTATGACCATTCCACCATCTAGTAGCTGTGGCTCTAAATACGGAATCTAGAGTTTCCATTTTTTGTGAATCTGGTACCTCCTCTGAAAATTGCAAAATAAACACTTCGGGGTCTGTCAAGCCATCAAAAATAGGTAAGAATCTTGTCTGTGAGCCAAGCCATCTCAGAGACTTGGTAATTCTTGCACACCGATGTCCATGTAGCTCATAAATTCTATGCTGCCAATTCTCTAGGCCTTCATCTAAATCAGTCATGTAAGAACTATCACACTTCCAATCCATTATACCTTTAGTAGTAGGGTTAACATAGTCTTCCTCTTTAGCTGTGATGTTGTATATATGATCCAAAACATCCCGATCCTCATCTCTGACTCGCTCTATGTACCTTTCTCCTTGAGAAGGGTCCAAAGGGACAATGACTCTCAAGCCTTTTCCTTCAAAATTCATCTATCTGTTCTTAATATTGATTACTACAGAATTATCTATTTCCCATTCAATTCCTAGCAAGGCTAGATAGGGGTTGCTATCATCAATTATCTCAATGACTTCAAAATATTCTAAGGTACTGACTCCATCAATGTCTATTGGGATGCTATAGAATCTTCCTAGGGGTACAATATTTTGCTGATTGGCTAATCTCAAGTGTATAGGGGACCATTCAAGGGTAGGTTTTCCCATTTGTTCCCATGTCTGCTTAGTTAAGACATTGAATTCTGATCCCAGGTCTAAAATGATATTAGTCATGTCATACTCTACTATCTAAGCATGCAATATGATTTCTCTTCCAGTTCTTCTAACTCTATTGATAGTTTTTTCTTTACCATAGCTTCGCTGAGGTTCACAAGAAGCAATAACTTTCTGTAACTCATTTAAAACATTCTGATTTCGTAAGAGCTTCATACAACTCTGTAAAAATGTCGGCAGTGTACTTACTTTCTCTGTCGAAGCCTCTTGAGACTGCGACTGTTGTTGTGCTCGGATCAACAAAGTCTTTTTTGGCTTCCATAAATGTTTCTTTTTTTCTTCCCACATCGAAGGTTGGAACTTTATCTGGGGTCTTATGAACCCAAGCCTCATCAGGCTATTTTTCCTTATTCTGCACTTGTGTCATAGCTCCACTCCTTGTAACAACGTTAATGGCTGGGACAGGTCTTTGCTCTACAGTAATCATCTGAATATTCTGAGAGGGAGCCCTATTTCTTTCTTGTATCTTAGCTATCAGCTGCGGGCATTGCTCAATTACATGATCTACTACTCGGCAATATCGACATGTCATAGTTGGGTTCTGACAGTATCTAGCTAGATGTCCTTCCTGGTTACATTTATAGCACACAATCAGGACTCGATCTCTTCCAGACATACCACCACAACCACGACCTCCAAAAGTACCTAGACCTGATGTATTACCATAGTAACCATATCCATCATTGCCTTGTGCATCATTTTGTACCCTGTAAGCATCATATGTTCGCTCTTGCATAAGGTCAAAGCTACGACATTCCTCTTCATTGTGTCCCACTGACTTATAGAACTTTCAATAGGGATTCTTAGGGACTTGCACATATCTTTGCAGCAAATAGTAGTCTTCAGGTCGATGCTGGCTAGTTGTTCTACAAATCTCACAATATAGAACATTAGGGTTACATGGGTTCGACGCACCAGTATTCAGGTAATTTCTTAGTGTAGGGCATTGTTCCTTGTCATGACCTTCTGTCCTACATCGTGTACACCACACCTCTTCATGAATATATTTCCCTGTTTTCATGTCACGTAGTTCCAAATCCATTTCTGCTAACTGCACTTGTATTTGGGCTATGCCAGAATTATCTTCGACAGGAGTTGTCTCTAGTTTCATGGCAATCTCCAAAGCCTCTTACTGATCAGCAACCTTCTGTTGCATGAGTGGCATTCTGATATGAGGTAATAAGGCTACAATGGACCATTCTTTATGCTGCACTGGTATAATAGTGAAACTAACTTGATCTAGCAGAACTTTGGACCTTTGATCAAAGTCCCAAACTGATTCTCCTCGTCTCTGCTGAATCTCCTTCAATTCAGTTATACACTGTGATTCTGATTTAGGCTTCTTGAACTCTTTGATCATTGCTTCTTTAATATCAGCCAAGACATGGTTCTAAGTACTAGAAAACTTCATAAACCAAGTCAAGCCTCGGTCTCTAAAAGAAGTGACCAGCTGCGCTCTTCTTACATCTTCATCCAAAATGTTCTTAGCTGTCCACACAGCTTCGCATAAAAACCAAAATTGTTCTGGATCCTCTGATCCAGTTCCTTTGAAAAGTGGGAGCTTGATATCATCAGTCATATGGGCCATAGCAGACTAAGGGGGGGGAGAACTTACTGGGGTAGACTGACCTGCGACCGAAATACTCGGGCTAGGGTTACTACCAGACTATGACGGGTTCCCAGGGGTAGCAGATCTTCGCTGCGGGGTTATAGGAGGATTTCTAACAAAATGGGTTTCGTCAGATTCAGGGTCTTCTGGCGTATACTTGGTATTCTGACCTAGGGTATAGGATTCTAGGTTTCTCTTGTATCTTTTACCACTTCGTAGCAAACCACTTTTCTCGTCGAAGTTACTTTCACTTCCAAACATAGGTTAGTAAAAATAATTCTAGCAATTTGATTATATAACCAATATGCCCTTCTCAGCCAAGAGCATTTTAATTTGCAGATTAAATGAATTTAGGTACTTACACCTTGGTCCTTTGAAGAACTGCCTTTCAGCTTCGCCAAAAGAGGTACTTGTGTCACTGGCAAATTCTGTCACAAAAGCTTCAAGGGTTCGCATTTCCCATAAATCGACAGCTCGTGATATCGTGTTATTCACTCTTTTCAATATATTAACTCTTGCTGGGGTCTAGTTAGGAAACTGGTCTTCTTGGAAGTTCGTCCTTCTCTCTGTGAACCTGGATAACCACTGGTGCAATTCTATGTGAATACTACCAAAGAAAATTTCGTAAGTATCAGCAAAAACGTACCTTTGCAAGAATTCATCTGAGCTACGATGAGGATCCTTATTTTCTTGTTCAGCAAATTTCTGATAGTTAGCTTCAACCCAATCATCGATTTCTTTTACTAAGGGCCTCCAAAACATAGCCCTTCAGGTATGACATAAATCCCTCTTGAGCAGATACTGATTTCAACTAGCAATGGAACCAATTTGTTGGGCTAAAAGACAGACCCAGGTTTTATACCATTAACTTTGCACCAACAAACAAACCCACAGTATTGGCCCTTTCGGCAACAACCTGTGAACAGGTTGCAGTCTCACCTGAAATAGCTATGGGGTGCCACAGAACCAGGTTTCTGCATGTAGAAGAGGGATATTACTGTACCTTTAGCCTTAACCACAATTATTTATACCAAACAGATATTCAATATTCACTTAATTAGCTTCGCAATTAGATAAAAGATGTTTCTTGCTTAACCCTTAACTAGGAATTCACAACGAAGTTAATATTAACAGTTATCTTACTTTATCAATTATCTACTTATCAATGCATAAAATAACACCATAATAAAAACAACACAAAAGAACCACAAAACAAGATATAACATGGTTCACCCCCAGTGTAGGGGCTACATCCACAAAACTGTGCTTTTATTCTACTTCTTACAAAACAACAGTTCTGATCTGCACACTCAGCAGCAGATCCATCATTCAAGTCTAACTGCGCACTTAGCTACAGTTCCTTTCTTACAATCTCTAAGCTTTGCACTCAGCTGCAATTCCTTTCCTTACAAAACCCTCTGCGCACACAGCTACAGAGGTCATCCACGCACACAGCTGGGACTTGACCTTAAAACCCAAAAATAGATCTATCTTCTTTGCATCAGATGATCGTCATTTCATTAGATGATCTTGACATATTTACATGAGTGCCTATTTATACAAGTGCACTATTACAAAATCATGGGCTTACACCCAAATTTTATGGAAAATTACAAAAAAGAGGGCTTTGACTCAACCTCGACACCCCTAAGACTATTTTGAGTCGCAACTCCACTTACAAGCTTCCATAAAAATCGTGGAGTTAGCAAAATTAGTGATCGTTAAGGCGCACGCCCCAACAATGGGGTTGGAAACCCCATCCAACAAAGGCTTTAAGGGTCGTCGGTGATGTAACAAGCTTAGGAGAGCCAAGAGATTTCCAACAAGTCAGAGATAACACCAAGGTTGAAGCTCCTTCATCTAGTACTGTTCGAAATAATTTCTTTCCGACTACTTTCGTAATGATCTGAAAAGCAAGTTTTTGTGGTAATATAGGTTTATAGTTCTCAACATTGAAGTGAATAAAGTTAGTGTTATCCTAGTCTACATCTCTTAAATCTCTCAACAAGTTCTTACACTGTGTGGGGCAACTTTGGAGTGCTTTTAGGGTAGACATCGCACAAGGTTCCTGAGCGAGATCTTCAACCACATTATAAAATTGACCAGCTCAGGCATTGGGATTAAAGACAACCTTCTGAAGGGTACTCTTTGGTGGGCGTAAAATCATGTCGAGAGTAGGCTTCTCGATAGACTAGGGAACAGTAGACAAGGATTCTGGAGAACTAGTAGAGGGAGCTTTCCCTGAAGAAGATTGACCTTCTTTCTTATCTGTGAGTTTATCATAATTGTGGCTTCAAGTTTGAAAATGTATGGTATCTGAGGACATCATACGAATTTCCTCCAATGAACTAGAGTTACCCTAGTTAGACATGTGCTCTACCAGTTGTTGTTAAGAGGGAAAGGGATCCGTAAGTACTACAGGTGCAGGATTAGACTTCAGAAACTGGGAGATTTCGTCCTGACGGGGACACTCTTTTTAAAAATGGTCACCACTGCATAACAAACAAGGATATTTATCCTTCCTTTTCCCTTTGTCGTTGTCATTATTGGTTGATTGTAGGGTCTCCTGTTGGTTTCCAGGTTTTTTATTTTGATTTTTACCTTTCTTTTTATTACTCAAGGTTTGAGTACTTTGAATAGAATTGACCTCAGAAAAAACCTTGGGAGTCAAAGGAGTAACGGTTTGAGTTTTCTTGGCAGTTTTCACTACGAATGGGGACTGGATTGAACCAACAATCCCATCAATGGGTACTTCTACTGTTGGCTTGGCAGGGTCAGTGCTGGGGTGAGGAGCTTGAGGAATCAGGCCATAAAGAGTCTGAGACTAGGAATAGACCAAGTCTAGGTACTGAGCCCGACTAATATCCTGCTCTTTGGTAACGGCACCACCCATGGACACATCTCGGGAAATAGGAGGCAATAAGGACTTAGTGAACCAATCAACTAATAACTGATCCAGAATAGGGGCTTTGATAAGCCTTCTCTACCTTCTCCACTCATGAATATGATCAGAAATGTGGGTGGAGGTGTTCTGTCATAGAGAAGTTAAAAGTTCAGTGCCCGTTTCATAATGTATAGGGAGTTGAAAGCGCATAAGAAATACGGTTTCCAACTAGCCAAAATCCACAAACAAATGTTGTGGGAGTTGAATGTACCACTTCGCGGCCGTACCGGTCAAAGTTCACTAAAAGATTCATAACTGAATGGAATCATCCATGAGGGAGTTCGAGGAACACCACAAATGAAAAGTCATAACATGGTTCTATGGATCTTCACCCTACTTCCCATCGAATTTTGGAATATCCGATGTTAACTTTACTGGAATGGTAGGAAACAAGGGATTGTGTCAAAAGGGATCATTAATCAACTTGGACAAATCAAGAAAGTCCAAAGTTGCTAGGAAAGGTAACTGTCTATTAGGTTGCACATACTAGTAATATTGATATGGCATATAATTACCAGTAGGGCCATAGGTATTCTAATAATCAGGTTGTTGTGAGGATGAACCACAGGAGGATCCACCCATGGGGGTTTGATTTCCAGAATTAGGACCGCTAGGACCACCAGGGCCTCCAAAGTCATCAGGACCACCAAGACCACCAGGACCACCAGGAGGTGGACCATCAGACCCTCCCAAGCCTCCAGGAGGTGGTAAACCTCTAGAGCCACTGGAACCACTAGGTGGAGGGCCACCAAAGCCTCCATAGCCATGAGGAGGAAAGACACCATGTCCCCTAGGACCACTAGGAGCTCCAGGACCATGGGGAGGAAAATTTCCAGATCCTCCTGGACCATTAGGTCCCCCGGGGGGAGGACCTATATAAGGTGGTGCTCCTGCACCTCCCACATTATGTATAGGTATCCCTCCCATAGCTGGCATGTAGGACCAGTTGGGTTGCTCCCATGGCATAAAAGTGCTACTAGGGTATGGAATTCCACTATAAGGCATTCCTGTAGGATTAGATGGGTGATTACCTATAGGTATTTGATAACCATAACCACTAGAATATGGAATGATAACAGGTTGTTCCCCCAAGGGCTGACCTGAACTAGATGGGGGATTTACCACATTAGTGAGGGTGGGAGGGACAAAAACTATAGATGTTTTTATGTTAGAGGTCTTCCCTTGACTAGGTACAACTTTGGTATCAGATAACGTAGGTCATGCCAGGGGTTTCCCCCCGACATTCAAAGGTACTGACGAAACAAGAATTGAAGGTTGGACCCCAGATGCAAAAGACCTGGGAGGATTTGGAACAGACATAACATAAGAGGTGAGAGGGGTAGAAATTTGACCTAGGATGTGGGTTGTTAATGGACGATCTATAATCGGTTCAATGGGTCTCATAGAATCAGCTAGTGAACAATATCCCACAGGAAGGGATGTGGAATGTACTGGTGTAGAGCCTAATAGATTATCAATCTGCTTTTCTACCCCTTGTGCACGGAGAATAGCAGCATAGCATTGCCTACATTCTTCTTCACTCTCAGGAGAGCTTACATGGGTGCCAAATGAGGCAATGGCCTGTCTGATAAGTGTCTCCCAAAAAGGAGCATTAGGACCAAAGTCCAGATGGGTATCATCAACAAGACCTTCCAAGGGAGCATGGAGCAATGAATCTTCCTGGGAAGGCTATTGGACCAAGGGAGCTGAGTGTGACTAATATGGTACTCCACTTTCCACCACCACATTATCTCCCACTTGGGAGGTGGTAGTAGCTCCTTGGTCAATAGATTCCATTAGATTTTCTCCTGAAATAGGAATAAAATCAGGTGGAAAGCCCCGTACTCTTCTGGACTGTCTTAACTCAACTAGTTTGTACATTTCCTATCTAACCTAGGGTTTGAAAATATAGAAAAAAAAAACCAAAAGAATTCCCTGCTCAAACTATAGGTCAAAACAAGCAGACTTAAAATGACAGGAGGAGTTCAAAAGTCAAGTCTCTCACTAGGATTGTAAAGAAGGTGCCACTTGTGATATACCTCGAGGGTACATGCATAGTAATCTCCTTGAATGTTTTTTTTGGTGTATGGCTCCAAACAAGATGGCCAAAGGTCTATTCTCACATAAATAAGGTACCCTAGTGGGGTCTCCTGATATACTCAAGGTACGTGGGAGCTCGAATTGGTAGTAGTGTTGTCTAATGCATAACCGTACACAAGGGGCCTTTCGATATACAATCGAGTATGTGAAGTACCTTTCTATATACCTCAAGGGTACGTGAAAGGCCGTTCGATATACCGACGATATGTGGAAGAACTGCGTGAGTTCCAGAATGTAATGCTGACAAATAATGGCAGCTCCTACATTTTACGATGCTCGAACACATCTCTAACCTATCACTCAAGTTACTACATAAATTTTAACCTATAGCTACCATTAATTTTAACTTGTACGGTTAGGTGAATGCATGATGTTTTGATAGAAAAGTAAAACCATGCAATATGCTTGTGCAAATGTTCACTTTACCGTTCAGTATGCCTACTTACGGGAGGGAAGAGAGTGTTTTTATTTTTGTTTCAAAACAAAAAGTCATTCCAATCAACAGTCATGAACATCAAATCAAAGACAAGCAAACACTTTTACAAACCAAATTATTCTTTTCGAAAGCAAATGATAAGGGTGAGAATCTCTTTTCCTAAAAGAACAACACCAAGCACACCTATATGCCAATGTACTCTAACTTTTCAAATTTCTCAAAAACATAAGCAAATATAACTTTAAACTACCATTTTTTTATATTTTGATCGAGATAGTCCTATATGCATGAGAGACGAAAGATAATAAAGGTCATGAAAGCTTGTAAATCCAATCAGAAAACCCAAATCCAACACTCAAATATGATGTCCTAATCTCAAGAAAAACTTTTCTTTTTTGAAGGAAAGAAAAAAGAGTTTACTATGCAAGTAAGAAATGAAATCTAGAAGCTAATTTACTGCTATTCTTTCAGTATACGCAATGAAAAGAGACTTCATTGAGCACCCTAACTTTCAGAAAAGAATAAATCCTTCTTTAAGCACAACCAACAAGAAAAAAGTAGATGAACAATCAAAAAGACTAAACAAACTTTTGAAATTCCACTCAAATCAATCTTAAACCATCAAAACAGCAAGCCACACACATCAAATTCAATAACACAAGTGTAATAACAGAATTGAAAGCAATCAAAAGCAACCAATATTCCAATTTTTTAACAAAGAAAAATGAGGAAAAAGAGTTTTGGACTAATGCCTACCTGGCATCGCGCTTCGTAGGTGTTGACATAACATTTCCAAGACAACACTGCTCCTTGCAAACTAGATACAGGTAGTGGTGTTGCTTACTACTCAGTATGTTCAGGCGGTGGCACCGCTCCTTGTACAAAGCATGGACACAGTTCCCTATAGATGGCCAAAAAAAAAGAGAATGATGGATCAGATCAGAAAAGACTAGATCAAGGGAAATACTGTCGAATTGAATGTGGTAACAGAGCATAAAAGACCGAAATGACTCATATCTGAATAGATCTGGAAATTTTAAACCCAAATAATACAAATTAGAAAATATATCTGACTAAAAAGAGTTGAAGAAAATAGATCCTAGATTCGGACAAGAGTTGTAGAATGAGGAAGACCAGAACAACTTGATTCCATTCCCCAGCAGAGTCACCAGATCTGTTAGCTAGAATATTTCACCTCCTGTAGACAGCAAGGTGTTCCACTGGTCTAAATGGTTCAGGTCCAGGACAAATAGAGGACAGAGATTGAATACTCTCCCTAGACGCTGTAGATATCTGGAATACAAGGCTTTGATAGTTCACCTATGTACTTGCAAAAAAATCTCAACACGAAATGAATCAAAGAAACCAGAATACGATCTACTAGTCTATGCTAGTGACTAAGGAATCTAGCAACATATATATGCAAAATAAAAACAACAACATCATACGTGGGATAGAAATAAACTTGCATTAGAAATATGAAGAAGTTTACAACCAAGTCTTAGTGTTGACATGCATCTCCATGAAACCATCTCTTCATCCCCAAAAGCTCTGACTCTAGCTCTCTATGCTCTCTCCAAATGATCTTGGGCCGAGAATCAATCCAATAGCATAACAATACCTTCAATGTTCTCCCCTCAACCATGGCTATGAGCTCATATTTATAGGGCTTTAATGGATAGAGATGGTCGAGAAATTAGTGGGTGAGGTGGCCTCTAAGATCCTAGGATGATGAATCTCAAGATTAACCAACCCACATCAGTACAGATAAGGAAGTACATGAGGCTTATCATCTAGAAGCCTCGAGAAACTTCTCTTTTTCCCTTTTTACCCAGGGTATCATGCTTCTCCTTCTATGAAAAAGAGGTTCTGGTAATAACTTCCTATGGACCAAGGGAAATGGGCGATGGCACCACTTGTGGACAACCGATGAAAGGCGGTGTGAGAAGGGGTACCACTCTTGGATAAAGGGGCATGTGTGGTGTTGGGAATTTGTATGACAGATTGATAAAAAACCATTTAGTTTCCACTCCAGAAGCTGGGATTCAAGGAAAGTAGGTATGTCAAATGTCTTATCACATGATGGTGACAAGATTTTGTTATAATAGTAACAGGAATTCTAGCCTCATCAAATAGGTATTTTTCATCCTCCTCTGATAGTACTGTAATAGGGATTTACTTTTTCTCCTCAATATATTCTTTTACATTTTGAATTGATTCTGTAGGTAAAACATCTACAACAAGCTCAGCTTCTTTAATCTCTGAATGTAAAATCTTGCTATCCTCATCATTAAATCGCTGCTCAAATTCAAATTTTTTATTTTCTTGTTTTGAAGCTTCTTTTGGTTTATCATTTTCTTCACCCTTGACTGTTACCTATTTTCTAAGATTCTTAATAAAAGTTTGACCTTTATCTACTTGTCTTCTCTGAGATTTTTCCTCATGATCAGTCTTGAAACCTGACCAAAAAATGAAATGCTTCTAAGTCTTCTCCCTTTTTTGCAATACAGTACTTATGATGAGCTTAATGAGTCCATGGTGAAAAACAAATTTCTTTGTATGATCTTGGTGCTCTCTCACCCTACATAGCATCTTTTGTAATATTTTCATAAAGAAGAAAGGTAAATTCATTTTAGACTCATTACTGAGACGCTGGAGGAACCTAAAGTGATATTTGAAAAAAAGGAAAATCTACCCTCACAGGTGACATAGCTCTGCAAGACTTTAATAGGCTCAATCCACTCAGGTTTAAAATTTTGAATTGGAACACCTTTTCCCCAGTCTGCAACTACACTAGGAAGCAAGTATATTTGAGCATTAAAGGTGAAAGAAACATTTTTAAACCAAAACTCTCCTTCATCCAAAATCCCTGTTGCTTCAGCTATTAACTCTCTAGTTAATTTGAACTAAGGTGTCAAAAGACACTATATATTTGTATAAACATTGAGCAAATTTGTATGACACCTCTGAATGATGACCTTCAATCCTTTCGAAGAACATTAACCATCCTGCATCTACAAACAATTGTGCACAATCTGGAAAATTCTTTACCCAGCTTAAGTCTAAGGGTTTTTCCCTATTGGTTTTTCCACTCCTTTTCATCTTTACTATGGTTAAACAGCTTCTATCAATACACCATAGTATGACTGTCTTCAAATCTTAACAAATTGGCCTAGAATATAGTATAGGGACCTCCAAAAGGATCTACTTTGAATTCCTCTGTTTAAATGATTAATAATTTAAATGTATTGGTTAATAATTCATCATTTAACATGGATTAGGTATAAAAATAGTATTTTTCCTTTGAATCTATCTTTAGTCATTTCTTCAGAAAAAGACCCAAATGTAATGGCATGCGGACTACCTGTTAAGATGACCAATTTGAATGCTATAAAATGGTTATTTCAATTTCCAGGTGTCGAATTGCATGCTCTACCTTTCTCTGACCGCTTAGACCACTCCAGCTAAACGCTCCTGCAACCCCTAATTCTCACTCAGTTTCAAAATCCCGATTATCAAGCACTGATTTCTCGCCATGATCTTCAATTACTCTTCGTGTAATTAAAATAAGAACCTCATTCCATCCATCTTTGTTCCATTATACTCTGCATGCCATTATTATATCAGCTTCTACAAACGACTGCCATGATTTTGCCCTTATGATAATATTCCACCTGCCTTAGTGATTAAACTATACAAGACACGTATCAAAACCATCATACAATGTGATTGACACCTCAGGTGTGAGAATCCTGAAGAAATTGGACCAAAAAAATGATGATTTTGACTTGCGCGATTTTCTTGTAGCGGTCTTCTGCATTTGTTTTTGTCTTGCGCTACAAGAAAGTCCAAATTAATGATTTCACAATATTAAGCTAATGATAAGAGTTTGAATTTGGTTTAGGAGTCTTAATTTAACTTTTATGCTATTTTTAGACTTTTTAAATCTATGTATGCCTTATATAAGCCCCTCAATTATAAAAGCAAAGCAAAACTTGTAAAAATAAGCTAAGAAATCAAACATTATGAGAGTTAAAAGGTAAAATTAACATTATCCCTATCAACAAAAATTTCTAGAAACAGAAAGTAAAAGAAAGATTCAAAATATGAATAAAAGTATAAAAAACAATGGAAGACAAAAACATGACCTAACAGAAGGGACACTGTCCCCATGTGTGACATGAGGGTTAGTGCTTATGGAAGGGGCACTGCCCCCCTGTGTGACAGAAGGGGTGGTGTATATGGAAGGTCCACTACCCGCAGGTGTTGCAAGTGGGACAGCCTGAGTGGTTACTATGGATGGTGGCAGCTGACTAATGACAGTTTGCATGACTATGTTGGGGCCACCTGCAGGGTTGTTGGTGATAATTTGTGGTGTGGACATGGGTCCACTAGCTATGGCTATACCAGAAAATGGATCCGGATTTGCACCAGCCATGGGGCTTGACGGTGTAGTGTGAAGGTCTGGTTCAGACTGATATGGTTATGAACCTAAATCAAAGGCTATGTGGCCTTCTGATGGTGTGAGAAGTCGTCGAGAATGGTCTTGACGGTGTCGGTTCAATGTCCCGAATTGTGGTTTTTCACCTCTTAGGCGTGAGGAAGAGTGTGGGGGATTAATTGTGTTAGATTTATGTATCAATCTGGTGGGAATGATATTTTGGATCCCGATTTCAATGGCTTCCTATTGGCTGTAGGTGGTCACTTGGCCACCAAGACTGCCAGAAGACAATTCTTGGATTTTTCCTCATGGGCATTTCTACTCAATCGGTGGGGGTCATTGCCTATTTCGCTTGGCAATTCCTCTCAGCGGTGAACTAATTTGGGGTTCCCATGGTACTCCTCACAATGAGTTTCTAGGATGAGCCTGAGTACTTCCCACAGTTAAGGAAGTCAGGGACTTATGTCCTCAAAGACTATAGATTTTTTAACTTAGTGTAAATTAATGAATTTTAGTGGCTCTCTCAGCGTCATGAACTGAGTGGGGTTGGTTATGTGGTATGGTGTATATGTGTTGTTATTTTTCTCTTATCAGGTGGCTGTAAGTGGTTTATGAATATTTCCTAGAGTTCATATCATTGTGAATATAAGCAGTAAATAAACAAAAATCATGTACATATATACCATTGTTTTACCCTGAATGTTGATGGCCTAACTAGGTGACTACCTTACACCTATATTCTTCTTCAACCGAGAGAAGGTGCTGGGATCATCCCATCTGTAGATCCACAGGTCACCTCCTGGATGTAAGGTTGGTCAACATGGAGGACGCTTAGAGCCATGAGAAGCCCTCCTTCTCTACCCCCTCTACCTTCCAAGTCATTTGTTTTCGACAGTTTTGAACAATATTCACTGAAGGGCCTATTACTATACGAGTTGTGCCCTTCGTCGTATCCCAGAATACCCCAAAGGGTGATGACTGGGTAGAGGAGAAAGGGTAAGTAAGACTGTTAATTTTATGTCAGTTTTAGTTAGGCTATGTTGATTAAGCAATTATTTTTTTTTGAATTTACACTTTGTCTGTACATGAAATTGTAGTAAACTGAAACAAAAACATAAATAGAACTACTATGCTGGACAGAGGTGGATGAGCCGCACTGACAATCCCTAGTAAACTGAAAATTAACCTCTGATTGACAGATCGCATGTTTCGTGTCAAATTTGGCAAGGGGGTCACAATTTTTTTTCAAAAATAGGCGAGGGGGTCACACAGATTTCACAGACAGAAGCGATCTACCTTTCTGAGTGAAGTCACACCTTTCAGCATAAAAAGGGCAACCTGTTCATGCCTGTGCGGCCTAAAAGAGTGACCTCATCCCTTGTTTAGGCCCAATAAGTGTGACTTGCTCTGGATTTGGGGTTTTTCTGATCCTGAGTCAGATCCGACCGACAGTAACCTATACTATGGCTAAACAGACTTGGATTTCCCTTGCAGAGGCTTTGGAAACAACAAAAACTAAATTTAAACAAGACTTAACCTAGATCTGACAAGAAATTTTAAAAACTAGGGCATAAATTGAAAAAACTTGAAATTTCAAAAAACTGAACCAAGGATCGTGTGGGATCGACTTGGTATGGTCACTAGTTCTATAGCAGGGATTTGTCCTTGCTACAGGGGTAGGAATGGATCCCTTTCATCTATAGGATGGAAGCGTAGGTTCCTGTGTGTGGAAAATGCATAAAAGAAAAGCAGAACAGAAAGGAAAGCAAATGGACAAGAAACGATTGTGAGCCCCTCTGTAAACAAGGTTAGGGCTTCGCTTCGAGAACATGCAAACAACTATTAAATATAAATTAACCTGCAAAAAAAGATAAGAAGCAATCCTGCAAACAAATATTGTTTAGGAAAAACTAACCTACTAAAGCAAATACATAAGCAAAACTAGGTTATACCTCTCCTTTGGTGAAATGGGCCACCCTTCCCTGGCTAGAAGAAGCAACTCCCTATCTCACTCAACAACGGAGGAGATATGGCTCAATGGGGAAGATGCGTGGAAGAGAGGGGGATGTTTGTGACTTGAGAGGTAAAGAGTCTCAAGGCATCCATAGGAAGCATAACAATATGCAAGAGTGACCCCCCACCCTCCTTTTACAGCCTTTTTTGGGGTTTTAGGGTTTTATGCCCTTGGTCCGGGATTTAGCCCCTTCTACCCTAAATTTAGCTCCTTATAGGTTTTTAGGTTCCTTTGAGGGGTTTTAGCCCCTTTTTGGAGGCTTTAGTCCCTAGGAGAGTTATTTAGGATCCTTTTTGGTGTTTTTAAGCCCTTTTCTTCATTCTTTAGCCTTTTTGAGGGTGTGGGGGTCTAATGGAGTGATACAAGGGTCGTGTATGGATGTCCTTGGGTGGTGTAGGCCATGTAGAGCTTAGTGAGGGATTTTTTAGGTTAACATTCCCTTCCAATGGTATTTCTACCATGGATGACATCTATCAATAAGGCTACATGATATGGCAGGCAAATTTTGACATCAGACAAATTAAACTTCGGCAAGAGGCTCAATGAGTCCATACTTCCTAAGGTTGTTAAGAGTGCATCTTGCTATGTGGGACAACTCTGTAACACCTCTAAAGCTAACATCACACAAGAAGTCTACACTAAATCTTCAACTATGAAGTAGTTTGCTGCAGCCCTAGCATTAGGATTGTGCAAGGTTTTCTTGAAGACACCTTTCGACATCTTGGGCATAGGTTTTGACATGCTTCTCAATCATGAGAGGGTTGGAAGTTTCACCTATTGACTTACCCTTCTCTGAGGCCTCTGTTTCATAGTTCTTGTTCCTAGTCTGGAGTGAATTCTGGGATCGAACAAGGTTGATATAATTTGGGTCAGGAACATTTGGGGTGACCCCTACTACATTTGAAGCTGAAGCAGAATTCTGTCCTTGGGGAAAAGGATCCTTTGGGACAGCCGATTGTTGGCCTTTTAACAGCTTCTGAGATTGTTCCATAAGGGGAAATATATGGGTTAGGTGATCTTCATGGCACAACTTACATGGGAATTTTACTTTATTCTAGGGATGATTTTAAGGAACCATACTTATTTAAAAGTGCATAAATGTTGGCGAATCTTACCAATTCTTAAAACGCCAACTATAAAATGTTTGGTGATATTTTCAAAAAATATTTTAATTTCCAAGGATTTTATATCATTTATATAATAATTTGGTGATTTTTAGGGTGAAAAGAGTTCACCCCATAAAAATTGGGCGAAACAGGGCTTCAAAAAATGCAAAATGACGAATCTTTTTTGGGAGTAAAACCCCTAAAAATAGTCCATGGGCTAAATTTCACCACTTAAATTATCCTTTCCTTATTCTTTTCCTTTTTCCCCCCAAGAACATTGTTTGTGGGTTTTTTCTTGTTTTGGTTTCCCTCACCCTTTTTTCCTTTATTCTTTTTCCCACCGAGCTACTGATTACCCTTCTAGGAGGATTTTGCAAAAACATTTGCATTATGGGGTGAGGGGGTAGCCTTTGCTGCCTTCACCATAGAATGTTTGACAAACAACTCATGGAGCTATTTATCCAAAGACTCTACAGTGGGATATTTCATAGAACCAACCAGACCATCGGCATGGGGTCTGAGCTTAGGTTTCTTTACATTGTGTGTTGGCCTCCGTGCTTCAGGGATAATTTCATATAAAATCCCAAACTGAGAATATATCAAATCTAGTTGTTGGGCCCTAAGGATAGCTTCTTCTTCATTGGTCACTCCCGAAGTGGATACATCCTTAGATATATATGGTAATAGGGATTTAAGGAACCATTCTAATAAGAACTCGGGAGGAATAGTGGCTTTGATAAGGCTCTTTCATCTTCTCCACTCTTGGATGTGATCTGAAATATGAGTGGCCTTGTTTTGCCGAAAGGTAGACAAAAAGTCTGTCTCGAAATTGTATCGGAAAGGAAGTTTCAAGTGACTAAGGAATACATTAGCCAAGTCCCAAAAATTGTTAAACGTAGCAGAAGGAAATTCAATATACCATTTTGTGGCAATACTGGTTAGAGTTCTTTGGAACAACCTCAACTAAACTGAATCCTTGTTTAGTGAGTTGGAAGAGAAACACAAATGGAAAGTGGTGACATGAGCTCCTTGATCATCACCAACTTTTCCTTCAAATTTTAGGATATTTGAGGGAAGCTTGGTAGGAATGAGTGGCTAGGAGGAGTTATGTCTCACTGGGTCATTCATTAGTTTCTACAAATCTGGAAAATTTAACATTGCCAGGATAGGGAGCTTGGGTCCAACTGGAGTACTAAAAGTACCAGCTTGGAGATTAGAGGGACTTTCCCCCATATTCCCATATGTGAAGGTGGGGTTGCCCCCAGCTGCCAATTGCAAAGTGGTTGGGATGATTTGGAAAGGATTCCATCCATAAGATAGTGGATTGTTTATGTGCAATGTAGTGTATGAGGTTCCAGCTGCCCCAATCAAAGCTGGGGTTTGGAACACGGGAGCAGGTATCCCTCCACTGAAAAGAGAAAAAGGAGAGCTCATGAAAGGAGATGAAACTAGAGTTTAAAAACCTTGACCATAAGGATTAGCATTTTCTAATTGCACCCCTACATATGCAGGTGTTGGGCCTATGTATGGAGTGGATGGGAGAATGTTCCCCCATTCCAAGAAAAACCCTAGACAAAAGCTAAGGATCCTATAGGACCACTCTGAGTAGTGTTTGCGAAGGAAGTAGGAACTGAAGGTACACTAGGAATCCCAGTGACCATACCACCAGAAGTACCTGCTAAACTTGTGGGATCCGGTGGTTGAACCACCCGGCTAGCTGGAGTTAACGGTGTAGTAGGTATACTTGTTCTAGGGGCACCTATTGAGGAAGGTGGCACCCCTTCAGCTGGAGTAGCTGAGGTGGAAGTAGAATAACTTTCTCCTGTAGTAGACATTAATCTACCCAAAGGGACACCAATCATAGGTGGATTGAAAGGACAAACCTGAACGATCACATGATCATTTAAGTCAGTTAGAAGTGAATTAAAGTTCCTTGCATACTCTTCAACCTGCAAGTTTTCTATCTCAACTATGTTTAAATTATAATGGTTGTCCCTAAGTTCTGGTTCACCCGAAACTTCACTAACTCCTATCAATTTGAAATAACCGTTTGTTTCCAATCTCTGCCTTTGAGGGGGAGGTGGAGGTTTCAAAGTGATAAGCGGAGGAAGGTTTTGCAACCTTCATAACCTTCTGATAGATTGGTCCTCCATGATTATAAATTTGACTCTTCACACCCTAAGTTCGACTAAAAACACATACAAACCACAGAGAAATCACTACAAAAATTCCTAAAGTCTCAACAATCACAAGGGGTATAATATATGCTTTCCTGAAGAAAGCTGAGAGACAATTTCTTGGCATCCTTGAAGAGGTTCTTAGGCACAAGTGGAGGAATCACTCACCGCCCTCTTATACTTTTCACAAGGGTTACTTTTGAATCCCATCCAAGGTGAACCAAAAATAGCCTCTCGGTTTACCTGTGTATAAACCCTAGATGTCCAAGAGACTAAAGGCTACCTTAACTATATCAATAGTTTTGGGGGATAGTCACAAGCCTTATTCGTACGCGTGGGCAAGGTAGCAAATCTTGCAACTCTATCTACGACAGAATCCCAAAATGCATAAAAACCTTGGTCTACATTTTGACAAGGAATCAAAGGGTTGTCTCCTCAGTCCAAGCCTCCACGTGGCCTCATGCTTAACTCCCATTTGAGAGGAGCTTCCCAGATACTATCAACATAGAGAAGGATTTACCTATCGATTGGCCAACTACGTCTGAATTTAAGTACTTGTGGGGATTTTACACTTTCTATCCCACAATTCTATCCTAAGCTAGTAGGTGTATGACCGTATAAAACAAAACTTACTCATAAATTTTAAATTATAGTGTTCATTTTAAGGGTTGTTCTTAGTCAGAGGGTATGTGGTGTAAATGACTATGATATTATAGACTTGATAAGAAAAGTAACAAGGTGTATAAAATAAATTCCAAAGCAAATTATAACTACTTAAAGCAAGCTTCTTTTTCTTTTTGTAGATGTGAACTAATGAAATTACAACTAAGTAAGAGAAAGATAAGACTTATTTTTTGTAATTTTTTATATTTTATTAAAAAACTGAAAATAAAACTATGATATGCAATTCAAATGAAAATGTTTCCAATGCTTTTTCTTCAATTTTCAAACTCTTCAAAAATTACTATGCACCTAAATGCAAAAATTCTTGAGTATGCTTGAATAATCAGACCACAAAGCAAGCAAAATGAAGTATAGCAGACTTGTAAGAACCAAAATCAACCACCTAAGGAAGAAAATTGGAAAACACCTAGCTTGGGAAGAAACAATGAATGAAATCCAATGAAATCATTAAAAGGAAAGCGACAAACTGAAACTACTTGGAAATAGCACAGGGTACAAGGTGTCTAAAATCCTGATCATTGATTTAGATACACAACACCGAACCTATCACCCAAATAGGATCATCCACCTCATATTTCTAAAAGAAAGAAGATCCAAACAAAAAAAACTCAAAGGCTTACTGAAAAGCACAAAGTATGGTGCACAGGGATTTCAAAGCTACAGTAAAGTGCCAGCACTGAAAGACCCCAAAGCAAAGAAAAATCCAAATAAGACAGGGACAAGCAACCCTACCTAAAAATATACTGCTAAGATATGTACATGCTTGTCTAACAGAACAACCTGCGTACTATATGCGACTGTTCAATATAGAAACCCATGTATACAACTTTCTGTACGGGACTATGTAGCACAGCAACCTGTGTACAGGACAAAAAAATTTCAAAAAGAAAAAATAATGAAGGTCTCTAAAACACCACTGCAAATCAAAACCAAGATATAAAACCATACACTGAATCAGAGCAAAGACTGGGAAAGTATCTACATGACTAACCCACAACAGGTTGGTCTCCCAAGTGGAGTCGCCAGTTCTGTTGTTCAGGATTAAGCACCCTTGTAACCTAGGGTTTGGGGTTACCAACTTACTACTAACCTTGTATACAATCAGCTTTACCATAGAATAGAATGGGAATAGAAAGAAAGTATTGACTTACCTAATTATCATGGTTGATCCAAGCTTGATCTTCTCCCACTCCTCTTCTCTCCAAAGCTTCCAGGGATGCACCTCTTTCACCTACAAAGTGGAAATTGTCCAAGTAATATTTCATGCATGTATATATAAAAGGTTAGATAAAAAATATGTCAAATACATAATCAAATATATTCATTAACCATGATACATGAAAGAGACTCAACACAATGTTGGAAGAAGAATTCTCTTTATTAACAATTAGTGAATGAGATAAGAGTACAACCCTGCTTTTGAGACAAGGACTCCTCTGCAACCAAAGGACTCTGAGTTCTGCTGCTCCAAGACTTCTAAAGATATACCACCAACATAACTTTTCTCTCTAATATTGATTGATTAATTCCCTCCCTAAGGCCTCTATTTATACTTTGGGAAATAGAGTGATTTCAAAGGTTGGGGTGGTTGAAACAGTTGCGATAGTTAATGATTAGGGACCAACTAATCTCCATTAATCATGTTTTATATTTTTAAGGTCGAACTAAGATGTATGTGACTATTAATATAGGCAACCCACGTATGACACATGGGTTGCTTAAAGGAAGGCCGCATATGTTGATGTACACGGGTTGTAATGCAGATAGTCGCATACAGTATGTGAGTTGCAATGAAGATAGTCACGTACAGTACGCGGGTTGCAATGGAGATAGTCGCATATGCAACTCAACACTTAAAACAATTATGTATAAAGTTGGTTTAACGGTAAATGCATCCCAAGTCATGCCCATCTATAGTGTTTTGGAAAAATTCAATCCTAATATGTTCTTTTCTGTACCAACATAAAGAATGTCGACACTTGGATGGAGAAGTGATATTTGGGTTGATAACACATGTGAAGCTCAGCCTTCCACAATGTCAGAAAGGCCAATGGACACATCAATTCCCTTTGGAGGGAACCTCGATTTGGAGAACACCAAGTTTCTCCTTGAAGTACTCAAAATTTACTCTGGCTAATGGTTTCATCAGTACATCGGCTATCTGCTTGTCCGTCGCAACATACTGGAGCTTCATTGCTCCTCTCTGCACCATATCCTTGATATAGTGATAATTGATCTCAATATAGTTTGATTTTTCATGGAACGCTGGGTTCTTCGATAGCTTCACATAGCTTTGGGTGTCGCAATATATACAAGTAGCATCCATCTGGATATCAAATAAATCAGATAGTAGCTTTCTCACCTACACTACATCACAACTAGTTGAAAAAGCTACAACATACTCTACTTTGCCTGTACTTAGTGCCACATAGGATTGATTCCTGCTAAACCAAGGAATCACATCTGATCCCATACTAAAGTAACACCCTGAAGTGATCTTTCCATCAATGGCATTTCCTACCCAATCCGAATCCACATAGCGTTCCAGGTTAATACTCTGATTTGCCTCATACTTGAGCCCATAATCAATTATATCCTTTAGGTACCTCAGAATATGCTTTGCAGTAATCAAGTGAACATTTATCAATTTTTTTAGGAACTGATTCAATGTGTTCATAGCAAAGCAAATATCTAGTCTTGTATTCTTCATGTACATCAAGGACCCAATCATCCGACGATACATCGTAGCATCAACCACTTCTGATGAAGCATCACTCACTAGCTTCAGGTTCAATGCCATAGGTGTGGTCATGGCTTTGCATTCCATCATCCCGAACCTATTCAGGATCTCTACTACATACTTCCCTTGTCCCATGGAAATCCATCTGCATTCTACCACACCTCCATGCCTAGAAAATAGTGCATCATACGCAAGTCCTTCATTTCAAGCTCGGCAGTAAAGTTCCTCTTTGTATCAGCAGTCAACCCATCCTCACCTATTACAAATAGATCATCTACGTACGATAGGATTATCACTGGTTTCCCTTCTTCAACCTTGTAGTAAAGGTTGGAATCCGTTTTACTCTTGCTAAAGCCCAAACTAGATAGAAAGCTGTCAATTCTGTCGTACCATATCCTGGGTGCCTATTTCAAACCGTACAATAATTTCTTTAACTTACACACATGATTCTCTCTGTCATGTGTCTCAAAACCGAGTGGTTGCTCCACATATACTTCATATTCTACTACACCATTCAAGAAATTTGTCTTGACATCCATTTGGTGTACTTTCCACTTCATTACTGTAGCTAAAGCAAGTGCTGATCTCAAGGAAGTATATTTGGATATAGGAGAAAATGTTTCTTCATAATCTATTCCTTCTTTCTGGGAGAAACCATGAGCCACAAATATTTCTTTATATTTCTCTATGCTACCATCTGCATCATGCTTAATCTTATAGATCCATTTGGATGTCACAACAGACTTCCCCTCTGGTCTTGGGACACCATCCCAAGCATCATTCTTCATGATCGATTGATACTCTTCAATCATAGCATCCTTCCATTTTTTCTTTGCTACTGCTTCTTCATAGCTGGAAGGTTCTTTATCAGTGAAGTCACATAATAGGGCTACATAACTGGAGTAGGACCTAGTTCTTTTCCTCTCTCTTTGTATATCTTCTAGAGCCCCATATCTTTCTACACCTTGGATAACCTCTCGTACCCAAGTAGGTTTCCCCTTGTGAGGATTCTTCTCCTGAGGTGGATCTATAGGTTCTTGAGGTTCTTATTTTCTTGATCTTCTTCTTGAGTTGCTTCGGTCATGGTTGTGTCATGAATTCTCAGTACTTATGTTTCTACAGGTTTCTTCATCAGGTCTCTTTCTATATTTGTTGTAATCTGAGTCTTGGTCAAATGTTACGTCCCTAGTAATGTCGATCTTCTCGAATACTAGGAAGTATATTATGTAAGCCTTCAATCTTTCAGAGTATCCCACAAATATACCCTTCCTTCCTAAAGGATCTAAGTTTGTCCTGTTTTCTTTTGGAATGTGTATGTACACTGGATAGCCAAATATTATGAGATGACTGACTTCTGGTTTCTTGCTGAAAAATACTTCTTCAGGTGTCTTGTTCTTGAGTACTCTATGTGGAGTACAATTTTGTACATACACAGCTGTTCTAGCCGCTTCTGCCCATAGATGCATGGGAAGATATTGATCATGAAACATTTCCCTTGCAGCTTCCATGATCATTCTATTCTTTCTTTCTGCAACCCTATTCTATTGTGGATTATATGGAGTGGTCAACTCCCTCTTAATCCTTGAATCTTTGCATAATTCCTTGAAATCATTTTATGTGAATTCTCCACCATTTTCTAATAAAAAAATATTGATCTTCTTCTCTGTGTAGTTTTTGATCAAGGCTTTGAATTTCTTGAACTTGTTGAATACTTCATAGTTGTTCTTCATGAATTATATCCATGTCTTCCTAGAAAAATCATCAATGAAAGAGACATAGTATACATATCCACTTAATGATCTGGATGACATCAGATCGCATACATCGTAGTGAATGATTTCCAAGATTCCTTTAGACTTTCTTTCGCTACTTGGAAATGTCTTATTTTTGTTCTTTCCTTTCACACATCCCTTACATCCTCCTTCATATTTTGCTTGTATTTCTGGAAGACCTTCAACAGCTTTGGTTGCAAGTGTTAGTGCTCCATAGTGCACATGTGCAAGCCTTCTATGCCAAGGTTCATTTAGTTCTACTGAGTCATGAACTAAAGCTTATTCTGGTTGGCCCTTTAATCTGTATAGTCCTCCCTCTTGTTCTCCAATTACTACTGCGTCATCAATAGTCTTTCCTTTTGTCCACATGATGATTTGTCCATCTATAAATGCAACTCTTATTCCGTTTGCATCTAATGCAGAGATGGGGAGAAGGTTCTTCTTTAGTCCTAGTACAAATAAGACATCCTTAATTTTCATAGACTTTCCAGAGTCTAATTTGTAGGAGTATTATCCACTACCTTTTATTGGATATTTCTAGTCATCCCCAAGTTTCACCTTGTAGGGTGATTCATGTTCTGATAGTTTCACAAATGATTCTTTGAATCCCATCATGTGCTTGGAAGCCCCGCTGTCTATAAGCCAATCATTGCTTCCATGTGTCATGTTTCCTGTGAGAGTAGAAATCAAAACATATTATTCATCACTTGAAGAATCATCACTGTCTTGTTTGATTCTCTTCTTGGAAAGCTTATCATCTTCTACATCATGAGCATGATGTATTTTCTTGTTTCCCTTCCTCTTGTGAGATCTATGTTTGTTTCTAGGACAATCTCTTGGAAGGTGTCCTATTTCATGACATGTAAAGAAAATGTACTTAGACAAATCTTTGTTTGACTTTCTGGTGTTTTTCTTTTGGAGAGAGTGCTTACCTTTGTGATGGTTTGTTTTGATTTTCTTGGATTTTACTGTGAGAGCCTGATATTCACTTCCCATATTTTCTTCTCGAGCTGATATTAGAGCTTCTTCTTATGAGCATTCCTCCCACAGTCTCCTAAACTTGACTAGCTTCTTTCTAGAATAGATCCCTTGAATGAAACAGTCCCGTGCCCTAGGGAGCCCATTCAAGGTGATCATCACAATTTTTTCATTTTGTGCTTCTTCATCCACTACTTCTAGTTGTTCCTTGATCTGAGAGACCCTTGTAACATAAGACTGGATGGTCTCCAGATTCCATATCTTTACATTCTTCAATTGGTTTCTCAGACTCATCTTTCGATTGATGTTATTCCCTTCAAATAACTTGGTCAGGGCATCAAACATCTCTTTAGGTGTCTTCAGAGAGGACACTTGTGGTATGAGGTGGTCCTTGATTGAATTATAAATAATATTCTTATCCATGACCAATTTCTTCTTGTGTAAGGCCTTAGCCTCATCTCTCTTTGGACCTGTAACCTCTTCATTGATGTAAGAGTGCAACTCATTTTCTTTCAGGACCAGGGAGATCCTATACTTCCAAGATCAAAAGTTATCATCTCCGTCAATATTTTCATCAAGCTTGGTAAGATGAGACATATTTAACAGAGAACCTCAAATGGAAATGCAAAATATTTATATCTTACCAGGTTAAGATGTTGGAACTGGATCTGGAGCTGAATTTCTGCAGAGTTGTTTTTCTGGTTTAGGAGTAGGTTAGGGTTTGACTTTCCTAAAGTTATACCCAACCAAAAAATTTGATCTTGATCTCTAAACTTCGATTTTGGGGAGGAGATCAATGCAGTCTTGGGCTCACTCAAAAATTCCACTTTTGTCGAAAGCCCTAATTTATGGAAGTAGTGTCGGGTCAAAAACTAAAAATGCTCAAAATTAGATTCTGCTTCAACAGAAAGATGCACCCTAGAGAGGAGAGTCATCCCAACCTCCTTTTGTTGAAAATATGTGGAGAGAGATCCAAAAAGTAGGAAGCCCTAGCTTCAACACCTGCACAGTGTCTTCTTCTCAAGTTATCTCTGACACCATGTTAGACATTTAACATTTAAGCTATATGATCTTAAGATCTTATCTGTGAGAATAAAAATCATAGCAATCAATCAAAAGAGACATTGAACACAAAGATTTTCATTGGGGAAACCATAAAGGAGAAAACCCCACAATTTCCATAGAGATAGAATCAGCACCAAAATTCAAACCCAAAGATAGTAAGATGATCTCCCGACAGCAGTAGTCTCTCTCTCTCCCTTGTCCCAGCTTCTTCTCTCTCTCTCTCTCAGTTATGCACTACAACTAAGTGTGAGTGAATGTGTATGAATGTGTGTTAAATAGAGAGGCTCTCTCTCTATTTATACTAATTCTTAACTTGACAATAACTCACTACGGATGACTTCTTTAGGAGAGTCTAATAACCCTAGGGCCCCACAACTGCAGGGACTTTAACCCTTGATCAATAAGGAGGGCTATACTCTATGACTTGTTTACATTATTGACTCTCCCAATAGGAACATTGGGGAATGACATAACTCAATTACAATATTGATACTTCCTATAATAAACATTAGGGTACAATACATAAGATATATAAGTGAATACATTCTGAAGTTACAAATACATCAATAGAACCTCTCTACTTATGTAGGTTTCCAATTCATTTCATTCAAGAACTAGTGAGATCCTATACTTGCATGCTTGGAATTTGTCAGCCTCATGAAGCTTGTCACCAAGATAGTGTGATTAGTCATTTTGAAATGAGAACCTCAAATGTAAACAAAAAAAGATTATATCTTACCGATTTGAGGTGTCCATCCTGGTTCCAGAGCTGGATGATCTAGGGTTTGTCAGAGAAACCCTAATTTTCAAAACATGGAATCTTTAAGATTTCATTGGATAGAAATATAGACCTCTTTAACCCGATATGTCCAATGTACTCCTTTTCTGAAAATAGTGGAGGGAATCTCTCGGAATAGGAATCCCTAGTTTACTGATTTCTTATGTAGAAATATCTGATATTGTTTCTGTGGTATCTCCGAAAGTACTACTCTTATGTGTCTAAAATTTCATATTGAGGTAACCTCGTCTATTCTCTTTTAGAAACCATAGGTTTTACCAGAATTGGTTTCACCAATTGGGACTTATGAGAGGTCTCCAAGGTGACTTATTTCTGGACTGTTCAACATAGTGAGCTTGTATAGACTGCCATGTGTCCCTGTTTCATCATCAGGGTATGAAACGTTTATGAGAGAAACTAAATTCCATTCACTATCTCAAAAATTTTGTGAAATTTCATTTGGATCTTTGTAGCCTGAGATGTAGCAATTATCCCTAGGTGTCCTATTTAGGGATGAATTGTGGAAGAGGCTAGAACCCTGATTTGGAAGAAACATATCTCCCAGAATATAGCGAATATGAGGTTGAAATTTTTAGAAAGGGTACATTGGAATTTTATTGTCAACCTATGAAAATTATGGCCCCTGAGACTTCTTCAATCCCAAGATATCACGAATGCACCAAAACTACCCATTTTAGTATTTTAAGGTTTTTCACACCTAGGTTCAAACTAGGGTTTGACTTTTCTAGAGTTTACCAAAGCAAAAATCTCAAACTTTGTCTCTAAAATTTGATTTTGATGAGGAGAGAAATTCTATGTTGGGCTCACTCAAAAACTCCTCTTCTTTAAAAAGCCCTAATTTCTTGCATAAAAAACTAAAAATGCCTGAAATCAAATTCTGCTTTGACAGAAAGATGCACCCTTCAATAGAGAGTCAACCTAGCTTCCTTTTGTTGGTGGATTGTGGAGAGAGAGCCAAAAAGTAAGAATCCCTAGATTCTGAAGTTGCATAGTGTCTTCTTCTTAGGTTAGCTCTGATACCATGTTAGATTGTTATCATTTAAGCAAATGATCTAGGATCTTATCTGAGAGAATAACATGCAAAACAATAATCAAAAGAGACAAGAGACACACATATTTTTCCTCAGGGAAACCATAAAGGAGAAAACCCCACAAATTCCTTAGAGATAGAATGAGCAGCAATGGCAACAGTAAAACACAAAGACAGAAAAGATGATATCCAACAGTTGTTCTCTCTCTAACTTATGTGACCACTTCCTTTCTCACTCATGCACCCCAGTTGAGTGAGTGTGTGTTTTGTAGAAATGAGGAGAGCCTCACTTCTATTTATATTGTTTCGTTGACTTTATTTCCACTAAAAACAAGTCATCCTCACTTAACAATTACTTACCGGGGCCGAATTCTCTAGGAGAGTCTAATAACCCTAGTGCCCCACAACTGTGGGGACTTTACCCTTCGATCAACAAGGAGTTTTAACCTTAACTCAATTATGGGGACTATTGCCTTGACTTACAATGAAGGCTTAACCTCATTGAATTTACATGACTTTATTATATTAATGACTCTCCCGATAGGAACATAGAGGTACAGTGAAAAAGAAATGATTCTCCTTATAGGAACATCGGGGTACAATATAAGATATACAAGTGAATACATTTTAAAGTTACAAATACATTAACAATTACATAAAATATTCAAATTATTAAGGAGGCAAGTTGAATCCTCACAATAACATGCTTACTAAAACTAAAAAATCCCCCTGGGTGCATAAAACACTTTCTAAATCAGTCCAGGAAGGTTGCAAATTGGATGAATGATGTGTGTCAACTAATAAGTGATTGAATACCAATATATACATGCTTTCAAGAGAGAAAAATAAGGAGGATGAGTTGCAAAGAAAACAAGGCAACTACCATATGATTAGCTTTCAGGTTTTTACCTTAAAGCTGTTGAAAAGCAGTCTAAGTATGCAAAAGGCAGGAAAGTGCACTTATTAAACTGGGCAATATGTATATTTGGTAGAATCTTATTTAGAATCTGTGAAGGGCACTCCTGGATGCAGTTATGGAAAGTTTTGACCAAGGGGTGCAAGTGGATGCCGACTAGCTAAGAAATTAACCATAAAGATTAATAAATGTATCCCAAGTACAAGAATGTTTTTTTTTATTCTAACAATTACTAACCATGGCCACTGATTCCTATTATGTATTCTTTAGAGACTAGCCACCTTTTGAGTGAATTATTTTAGCACATGACTATTTTTTCTAGAGTAATATAATATGATCACTGTACCATAAATTTATCCTTGCTACAAGGGTAGGAATGGCTCCCTTTTGTCTATAGGATAGAAGGGTAGGTTCCTGCGTGGATAAATGCAGAAAATGAAAACGTAATGTAAATGGACAAAAACTGTAAACTAAAATAAGAACAGAAAGAAGAGAAGCAATGGTGAACCCCTCTGCAAACAAGGGTTAGGGTTCCACTTCCTAAGACCTGCAAACAAATCCTAAGCTACAATAGATTGAAATACCTGCAAAACAATGTTAAACATAAAACCTGCAAATGGAAACAATGGTTAGAGCAAAGAAAACTAAGAAGCAAAGAAATAAAACATGAAAGACAAGCCATACCTTCTCTAGTGGAAATGGGCCACCATGCCCTAGCTTGTGGAAGCACCTCTCTTGGATGGGGGGAGCAATGGATCAATGGAGATGGAGGAGAGGGAGTGGGTGTCTTGAGAGGCAAAGGTGTCTTAAGGAATCTACAGGAAGCATAACAGTATGCAAGGGAGAAGTGTTTTGAGAGTGACCCCCCACCCTCCTTTTATAGTTTTTTTGGGGTTTTATGGTTTTAAGCCCTTGGTTTGGGATTTAGCCCCTTTCACCCTAATTTTAGCTCCTTTTAGGGTTTTAGCCCCTTTTAGGGGGCTTTAGCTCCAAGGAGGGTATTTGGGCTCCTTTTTTGGGTTTTTAAGCCCTTTTCTTCATCCTTGGGCTATTTTGAGGGTGTCGGGGTCTAATGGAGGGTCGTGAAGTGGTGTCCTTAGGTGGTGTAGGCCATGGAGAGTTGAGTGGGAGATTATTGTGTTAACATATTGCCCCTTGATGTGTGAGGGCAGGAGCTCAACGTATGGTTGACAGACATCATAGGATTTGCTACGGTGAGGTGGTGCTTTCAGGGTCGGGGCATGGTGGCTTTTTGTTTTTTGTATTAATATGGTTCCCATCAATGGGTGAGATACAAATAATGTGTGAAATGTATATGGATGAGGTGGGCATCCCCATGCTCATGACAATGTCAAAATAATAATTTGATCTATGCTCTAAAATATAGGAGCCGATCATATACAACTGATGTTACAATAATGGTTGCCTCCATGTGAGGATGAATACAATGCTGGTCTGGTACATTGGACCCATGGAATTCTCATGGAATGCTATATCTTCATGACTAATGATATGCCAAATCTGGAACAGTACATATCTGTATGGACTCGTTGATTGAGAACCAGAGTCTCCATGGTACAAGTATGCTACATCAATCATAAAGGTATATCGAAGCACTGCTGGGGCTTCTGAATACTGTCTCCAACGCAACCCAAAAATCATAAGGGAAATAACCTGTTTAGGTCCCTTAAATAGACTCATCAATGTTCTAGAGTCAGGTGACATCTAGGGTCTTCGACCAAGTAATGGACGAACCATCCTTGTACGAATCTCAATGGTGCGATGATGGAGTTTAAGTCGAGCACGTGAGAAACAACCATCCCAAGAGGCACTAAGGACTCCTCTCAAGTGGTTGAATGAACTCATCAATGATGTCAATGAAACCAAGATACAAGGACCTCTGGGTCTATCCTATGGAATATTTGTGTTGGCATCAATAGAGAGAGACCTGCCCCTAGCCAAGGTAATGATGTTTCCTTGACTAGGAACATGAGGGAGATAACCGAAAGCTGTGAGACAATCTACGATTTGACCCACTAAATGGGGGTGGGGAGGGGGAGGGAAATAATTGAACAGGGGCAGGGGGAGTGTGGTGGACTCAAAATTCCTTTGTTCAGAGTATGATGGCAAGGTAGACTAGGCAGCAAATGAAACTTGACTCATGGGAATGGGATCATAGCTGTAATATTGGGAATGTCGCTACAGATGGGAAATGCTTGGAGGAGGTAGACACCTTTGAAATTGATGGGATCCAAGGAAGAATTGTTGCAGAGTAATTTGAACAAAGGCGACCAAAAGGGGGAATGCTGCCAAACTATTTTCTGTGGGGTGGTGTCTAGGGGCACCATTGTGGTACGATCTCGTGGATTTTTGGCTCGCTGGAGAAAGTAAATGCTCGATGGTTCTTTCAATTTTAGGGAGTTTGAAAGCATGAAGAAGACTCTAATGGGGGCTCTTTTTCGTTGGTAGTCTCCTATGCCCAAAAAAGGATAAAAGTATACATAGGAGAGCTTGCCCATCTTGTAGGGGATGAGAGACTACTTTATTGTTGGTGGTCCAATCAGGCCGGAAAAGGTTAAACCTATACTGGCTGGACGGTCATTCAAATACTTTTACGAGCATGAATGAAACCAAGTTTGCTTGGAAATATTTTCTGGATGAGAAGGCTAGAAAAGAGATTAACGAAAACCCATGATGAGCTTTTTCGTGAGGTGCAGTGCCTCTTCCCGAGAAAGCATAAAAGTATGTAGAGGGGAACGGTCTTGGCTTGAGTTTGCCAAGGGTGTCCTTTTCATTTTAATGGTATACATGGTCCACAAAAGGAGGTAAATGAGACAATGTAGATGCCCTTTCCTATACTTTAGCGAGCGGGAAAGGAAGTAGCTGCGCTCGGCTATCTTTTCATTGTTTTAAGGAGTCAGAAAGGAGCTTAAACAAAACTCCAATGTGGTCAACTGATTGCGATGGCATAGGAGGTTCCCCCTGTCGATATAGTGGATAGAGGTCCAAAGGTCATCCATACAATATGGACAGAGCATAAGGCTCTCAAACATACCAATACATCCATGAGATAGATCGCGGCAGAGGCACATAAACCGAGGTGGCTCTTAGACAGAGTTCAAGAGAGCATGTGTATGTGTTGTGGTGGACAGAATTGAGTACATGCGATGTAAGTGCAAGTACAGGGGCACTTATATGCCAAAGACATGCAAGAAAAATAAAGGTTTTTGTGGACGATGGTCTAGATGTCCACATAAGGTGCGGTGGAAAAGACAATTATAAATACAAAAATATAAAAATATCATTCCTTAATAGGCGGTGGCCTGAAAAGTCACATGAGTAGTAGTAGGGGATTGTGATACAAGCATACGTTTGTAGACACTTGCATCGTCATGTCATGGCTCGTAAATCGAGGTGACTTGTGGGAAATGGTCCCGAAATTGATTTATTAAACATGAGACAATGGTCTCTTTAGGAGATGGAAATTTGAGACCAAAGGTGTGAGAGGTGTCTCGAATTGGTTCCAGGTGACTTTGGATTAGTAGTTGATAGTGTTGCCCCTGACTTGTGCTAAAAAAATGTTTAAAAACAAGAAAGGGAAAAAACTACGCTATAAGGGACTCATAGTGGTGGTATTAGGCATTGGATCTATTGAGGTGGAGGCCATTGCATGGCTTCTTCAAGAGTCGACCATTTGAGTCAGCTAAAAGGTATTCCCCCTTGTCGAGACAAAGGTCATTGGCAAGGCGGGATGATGAAATCTGGTCTTTTATGGGAAGAACTGATTCCACACTATGGTTTAAAGGGAATGGGGTAAAACCAGAGGTGGTATTACAAATCTCCCCATCATCATGTAAGTGGTGTTGGGATAGATTTGGTGGATTTTCCACAGCCGACGAGACAGAAGGGAAAATGGTGCTAGAGCTCATGTAAATGGTATTGGTTATGTTTATTGTGGCCTTGCCCCTAGTCTCTTTTTTAGAAAGAGGGGCATGCCTTGAGATGGAAGGAGTCTTTGATGGACCCGAAGGTAGGTGAAACATCATCTCAATTGGATGGCCATGAGTCAACACATCCTGGGGCCTTAGAGGTATGGTAGGTGGTTTAAGGTACCACACAGGATCTACCAATGTGAAATTCTACAGATTGCGGGTTGCCAAGATAGACTTAATCACAATCCCGGATGGTAGGAAAAGGAAAAGGAAAAGAAAAAGAAAAAGGATCATGTTGATCGGGAATGAACTCCACTATTTCCCTAGTAACTGAGGTTGCAGAGGTGGCTAGGGAAACAATGGAAGAGAGAGGTATGATGAACCATCGGTGATGGTGGAGACAAGACGGTCAGTTGAACTGTACATCATGTAAATGGACATGGTGTCTGAAGAAGGTGGTGGGGGTGGACTTCTTCAATCAAGGTGATTTCAGACTCAAGGGAATGTTGATAGAGGTCAGCTATAGCCATTCAAAATTCAAGCAGGTCCTGGCAATGGTGAGAATAATGTCCATACAAACTACAGAGGGCACAAGCATGGTTTGTTCTCAATTCCTTGCTTTTGACTATCGACATGGTTGGGAGTTCAACCACAGGGATGTTTTCATTTGTATCCATGGCATCTAGATGCACGCAGATCACTGATATTTTAGGGAAATTATGAGTTAGATGGACCTATTGTTCACAGATGGTACAAGGTGGGACTTATCGCGGTTATGTAGTGGCTTTGGAATTCTTTCCCCTGGCCCTTTTCGAGTGGGGCGGGGTGAGTGTGGCTATGGCTGTTGGCTTTTTCATAGAGGATGGAGGGTGAGACTCGACCACGATGGGCTACACCAGGGTTAAAACAACCTAGGGCATTACTGGTTGAGCTGGTGGATCAAGGTACCACACCGAAATTACCAATGTAAAGTTGGGTAGGCTTAAAAGGGCCATTACTAGTTTGATCATGACACCAGGTGGGGGGAAGAGGACGGGAATCATATGGACTGGGGATGAGCCCAAATAACTCCCTGACGGTTGCATGTGGGAATGTGGTTGTGGTTGCGGCTGCACATAATGCTGCTGCTACGAGTGATGTTGCAGCTATTGTTGGTGTTGCGGCTATGGATGATGTTGTGGTTGTGGTTGGGGCTTGATGACCTCCTATTTTTGCCTGTCTAGCACCCTATTCCTAGTTCAAAGCTATATGAGATCAAGTATATTTGACTTTATTTTTTTGTTTTTTGTGCTTGAATATGCGTTTTCAAGGGTAACATTCGAACATGCTTTAACAGGTGAATTATTGACATTTCTTATTACTTTATTTATCATTTTGTTGGGTTTCAATTCATAAATGAAACTTTATTTTTTAATTAAATGCTGATCAATTGACAAGCTCTTGTTTTCCATGCAGTGGTTCTTTTGGTTGCTCGATCTGACACTTGTTCCGGCACTTAACGAGCATATGTTGACTGATTCAGATATTTGGGGGATTCATTTGTCCAAAATTACACATGGGTTTTATGCTTGGTCATTTCAATATGGATTATGAGCTATTAGTCATCATTCAAATGCTCTGTTTCCTCCAAAAGTCATGGCCCTAATCTCAAGAAATATGGCAATGGAATTCCCGTCATTAATCAGTAACCTGATTTTAGGCTCAATTTCTAAGAAATTGATGGGGAATTATTCAAAATGGTTCAAAAACCACTTCATAAATGGCCCAGTTTACCCCTATTGGCGGGTAATTTTCAAAATTTATGAACAAACGTGGAGAAATCCTTTCCGGAACAGACGTGGTTATTTCATATTTTGGTGTTGGTCGTTTTCTGGCTGGTTGCACGAATTTCTTATTTGGGATGGATCTTATCCATCTATTGATGCATAAATAAATCCTTAGAAGGATGAGATAGGGGAGACTGTAAAACTCTAATTTTTAATTAATTGATCGACTGTTGCATTTTCTTTCTTAAAGCTTCAATTTCAGATCTATAAGTGTTGAAGGCCGGGCCCACCTTCAACTCTTGTTATTTGTGAGTAGTTTTGTCTTGTTTTCATTGATGTAAGTAAACTTGCATTATATATTTCTGATATTGTATTTTATGTATGTATGCCAGCTTTTTTAACAACTCGTGGTTTGGGAATTAAATATATGCTTACATTAAATTAGTTGATGTCACTGCAATGTGTGTGATAGGCTTGATTGTGTTACTAAACACCCTTAAATAAAATAGTTAATTACTTCTAGATCTGTTTGTAGGTTCAATTTGGTAGAATATAGATTTGAAGAACAGTAAGAGTAGAGAGATGTGTTGGATCCAGATTTCTTTCATTTCCAGAATTAGTACTGAGTATTGAATGGTTAAACTTCTTGTCTAGAATTGTTATAGTTCACATAATTTACAAATATTTAGAGTGTTTCAAAGATTTGTAGAGTTTTAAAGAGTTTAAAGGACTTGCAGCATTTATAGAATTTACAGAGGTTTTAGAAGTTTATAGAGTTCATAAGGTTTTTAGGACAACATTTCAAACTTGTTATATAGAGGATTGGAATTATGCATTGCTTACTTCAAGCTCTTGAATGAGATTAGAGAGAGGAAGTTCAGCTCATTAATATTTGGCAGTATTCGCTAGAACACGTTGATTTTTGTTGTTCATAGATAAATCTTGTAGGTCAGTCAAATTGGAGTGAAATGTGGTTTTGTCTGAATATTTTCAATTTGCTGTTGTGAGCATTGAATACAAGTAGAGTTGTCTCTTTTGTTAGTAAAAAGGCAAATTCATTTCTATAATTATTTGTGAATGATAGCGTTGGTATGAATTATGGTTAGTTCTTGAACAAGAGCCATTGTATGGATGATGAGTGCAGTCTTAGAGGTTGTGTTAGAATGGTGTAAGACACTAAGATTGATCAAATAGCATTCCTTTTGTAGGCAGGTTTGAGAGCGAAAGATTTTTCTGCACAAATAGGATTTCCTTTAACAAACCATTTGCTTGCTTGGTTTCTACTTTTTGGAAAATAGATCAATAATTAGTATAGTTTGAAATTGTTGTAGGTTTTATTAATTGGATTTGATAAACTTTTGGATTGTAAACAGTACTCAGCAGGTTGATTCTTTTCCCTAGATCATATTTAACAACTTTTGGCCTTGGTTGCTCAATAGAGTAGTTAGTTTCATGAACTACGTCATTTTTCTTTGTGTGTGAGTAGATTGAAGCCACCCTAGGCATGAGCTTGAAACCATTTTACCTTGCAGTGTAGTAACTCAAAGTTTACGTG
Source organism: Pseudotsuga menziesii (assembly GCA_001517045.1). Lineage (NCBI taxonomy): Eukaryota > Viridiplantae > Streptophyta > Pinopsida > Pinales > Pinaceae > Pseudotsuga > Pseudotsuga menziesii. The sequence continues at coordinate 74,927 of LPNX010103058.1, read as the reverse complement.
TCCTAGTTGATAATTAAATCGGAGGTAAATTAATTAGCAATAATTTTACCCAACATTTTGGTGTCAATGCCGGGGAGTTGCTTTAAGGTAAGCTGGTATTTTGCTCATTTTCTACGAATTTGTTGGCTGTGAAGTTCAGGTAGATAGGGGTATATAGGTTTCCTTTACATTACACAACAAGGTGGAGGATAAACGATAAGACGCAAAGACGAATTCACTACGAGATTCCCATGGTGTAACAGCCTGACGCATCCACTTTAGTGGGTTGTCCCAAATCCTTGTTGTTTCCTTCTCGTAAGTGTGTTTTCTTTTTCACATGTTTGATTTATTTTGCTACAAAAGTGTGTTTACCTTTCCTGTAAGGCGTGTTTACTTTCTTGCAATTTAATTTCATGAAAGTGTGTTTTTCTTTTTGCAATTTTGGGTGTGTTTACTTTCCGCAGTTTAATTTCAAGAGTGTTTTATTTTATGCAAGAGCGGCATGTTTTTTATTGGCGTAAATATATTTTTAGTGGTAGATAGTCTTGATTAGAATCATTTAAAAAACATATAAACAAACTAAAAATAAAAACTTGGGTTCTGTAAGAGCCCCGGACACTGATCCTTGTGCGAGACATGAACAAAACAACCGACAAAAATGGATTCAGAAGTAACCATCGATTTAGGAAAACTTTCTCAAATCCTAGCTGTAGTTGGGAATTCTGCTTATCAGGTAGAGCACATCCTAATAGCAGTAAAGAGTTTATCTACCTCTCCTAACATAACAAATGAACCAAAGTCCCAAGAGCCACAAAAAAATAATCCTTTCCAAATTGCAGAGGAAATTGACAACTTGGGGATTACATCCGATGGAAATCAGCCTAAAATTGAGGAGGTATTAGCAGATCCTCTATGTACTTCCAAAATCAATCAATCAGAAGAAGGAGATCTACATGATATGATGAAGGAAGGTGAGTACCACGACTAGTTTGAAAGTTGGTTCCAAGAGGTAACCAGACTACAACACCATTTCCTCCTTCAACACCTTTTGTTACAGAAGCAAGTAAGTCGGTTGGTTCTCCGTATCCAGGTAATCATTGCAACAAATTTTTCATATGTGGATAAAGGTATATTTTTAATCTTACTTCACACTTGGTTACATTGGAAGAATTCATATACTTGAATAGAAATGTTTTCTTTCTTCTTAGGTAGAATAGGAAAATATGTATATAAATAAAAAAAGTTGCATGTTTAGTTTAGAAATTAATGCAGCTTCATTGTTTTTCTATTTTTTCAATAAAATGATAAGATCTTTAACCAAAATTTATACCTTCTCTCCAATCCATACTTTCAGAAAATTTATTATAACAGCAGCTCATAGCCTATAAAAAGGAAAAATGCCAGAGGGTAATATGAAATTGTGACTGTTTTTAATAATGGTTTTGTAAACATAAGATCAATTGATTATGAACATGTTGCATTTGAGGGAATGGATAGTGGTTGAAGGTATTTTCTATTTACAAAAAAAATCAGGGTATACAAAAAGGGAAGTTCTTTCATTACCTTTGTTAGTTTAGAAGGATGATTTTTATAAAAGAATTTTCTGGAATGTTCCTGATTTAAATAATTTTTTTTTTTTTGAAAGATACCCCAAATATGCTTGTTGGTTTTGCTAAATTGTTGGATACCTGTATTAAGTAAAAGCTGAAGGAATTTTGTTTTTCATCATACCTGCAAGACTTATTGAGTTCAGTTCAGTTCTTTTACACAGACTTATTATTCTTTATTCATACAGATTTTCTCTTACCTTGCTTTGCCTCTATTTGTTATTTACAGCCTCAAGGGGTTTCACTTATGAACTCATAATATACTAGTGCCATTTGATTTGGTTTCACACTAGATTGAACGAGGATATTTTTACAAGTAGTAACAGTTGGGGACATTGAGTTATTATTCAGACAGGCACCACACAAATTTTATTAGGGATGGTTTTCAAGACTGAAGGGTATTTTGATCATTATCCATTGGCTTTCATTGTACTAAATATACATATATATTATAAATAATTCCACCCACCTCATGTCTTTCAATTGATACAGTTATAGGGGTTAGTTGTTCATACGGACAAATCTTTATAGGCATGTTTCAAGAAATCTCTTCCAATTTTAATACCATCCCACTCCTAGAAGGTTTTCAGAGCTACTCCCCCACTCATCTATGCGTCAGCAAATTATAAATTTTATGGTTAAGATGAATTGGGACAAGGGCCTCTGGTAGAAAAAGGTTGTAAGAGTTTAACCCTTCGGGATACTAAACAGGTCCACTGGCAGCGGGTACCGACCTGTGGTATAAACAGGTAAACCCATCAGGGTACTGTGGTTTCTGACTTTGATATCTATTTAAAAAAAAATCCTCATTTATACTTGTCTGTGTGAACAATGTACCTATGTAAATGTTAAAGAGAAGCCATGTTGGGTTAAATGAAAATTAAAGAGAACTGTTTGTAATAAGCCAGTCGATAATCATTTTCAGATGCTTTAAGTCTTTGTTACTTGATCTTTATTATAGAAGAGGTTTATGCCTCTAGAGTGTACTAACATTTAGTGATTCAATTAAAATAGCTGTGATTTTTTTTTTTTCGCCACTCAAACTTTCTTGTGTGAAGCTGAGTCAATTTGGCCAGTACACTATTTTGGGCCTCATTTGGTACTCCTCTTGTCCTGTTTTTAGAAGGCACATATTTTTGTGAAGAATTTCTCTATGGATAAAGAGGAAGAAATATGTTCTTATGGGTTGAAGTTTTGAATATTTTTAATAGTAGATGCAAGAGTGAGATTGACATCCTATGGATTGTTTATAATTTTGTTTTTGTATTGACAATAATGAATACTTTTATGACTTAGCTTTGCTTATGTGTGGTCAGATGAAGAATAAACCACTGAATAATGGTAACTGTGCCAGGATCCTGCTGGATAAAACAAATTTTTCAGGCAGCTTTAATTGTCTTTTCAACTCACAAAAGTTGGACATTTTGAAGAAAGACAATTATTTGATTTTTTAGGCAGTTTTAATTGTCTTTTCAACTCACAAAAGTTGGACATTTTGAAGAAAGACATTTATTTTCCCTTGCTTATAACATCATCACCTTGCTGGCAATCATTTCCACCCTTGCAAGCTTGAAAATACTTCTTTGACTAGACCTGCAAATACTAGACTCAAACTGGATCGGGTATTTGAATAAGTTCTGCAAAACTGGTAAATTAAATTTTAAAGGTAATGTTCAGAACACCGGAGTTATCTTTACTGTTAAAAGCCATGTATCTTTCTAATTTAAAAAATTGGTGAAATTATGAGGATTTACCTTAACACATTATATTCCATAGAGTTGATAAGCCACCTCTCCTTTGTAAGTAATTAATGACATATACACCTTGGAAAAATTTTATTTTATATTATTGATTATTTTATATCAGTAAATCATACACCATCTCTTATGTTTAGTTTGCCATTTTTAATTGTTATGCCATTAATTTACTAAAATCCAAAACCTGAATTCCTGGCTGTGAAGGGTGAAAAAGGATTTTCAACACTATGGATTAGAGAAGAATTTATCAATACTTTAGTAATTATCACCAAGCTCATTACTTGTGAGGGTCGATTATCTACTTTCAAAGCCTGTCACTTTCGATTGCTTGCACATTTTGAATTCGATGGATGAGCAATAATTAATGGAAATTGTGCAAAGAACGTGTTGGATCGAAAATAATTTGTTTAGTCAACCCTAGTTTTCTTCTTCAACTTACATAAGTCTGAAATTTAAAAGAAGGCTATTAATCTTTTCCATGGAGCATTTTTACCTATAGCATCTCCAATTCTGATGGCAGCAACCTTCCACCTTTGTAAACTTGAGCATATTTCTGCATTTAAACCATGAGAATGTTGGAGCAAGTGCTGGGTAAGGTACTAGAAAATCTGTAAACTGTGTGAACTAAATTGCCAAGGTAATTTTTAGAACATTACTTAAGGTTTGACTGCTAAAATCTAGGTATATTTTTAATTTTAAAATAGCTAGATAATATGAGATTTCCCTTGAATATTTATACTTCATAAAGCTATTAATTTTAAAGCTGATTTGTTTTGATTGGCTTAATGATTGGTTCCTCAGTCTCATATAGATGAATCTTTTTATTTTATAATCAAAGTCACCTATATATTATAATCTGTTTGATGTCATACATTAAAAAGAGAATTTATAATGGCAAACTTCATTTTTTGGTTAATGACACATTTTATACAATAATTTGTGTCCTGAATTAGTTTACCACATTGATTGTTTATATATGACATTATCATTTTAATAGGTGCAAAACATTTTTGCCAATTCCCTTGATCTTACCTCTTCGAAATTTTAATCTTTCCTAAGATCAAATTGCCTGTTCCATGCAAATATAACATTTGAACTCATTTTTCTTATCATATAATCTTTCCCTGAGTTGGTCTACCTTATTTATGAAAGCATGTGGTTATTATCATGTTAATTTTCACTTTAGTCCTTCAATGTCAACTGGAGGATTCTTCATTGTCATTCCATTCCTCATCATACCAAATACCAAGATATGATCTCAGGTTTATCAAAAATCAGTTACCTCTTCAAATCTAGGCATTGAATATTTCAAACAACATCATGTTGAATTAACTGAACAATTGCGAGAACATATTGGACCGATTTCTCAAACAAGAAAATGCAGTTTTGAAGGCTAAAGTAGCATCTTTGCAAACCTTAGTTGATGACATTACTAGATCCAATCGCAGTCTCAGGAAGCAGTTAAGGAAAAAAAGACAAACAGCTTGAAAAAATGATCAATGTACAGCAGAAAATAGCTCCATCTCCTCCTCAAGTACAAGTGTTGTTTAACACTTCAGCTTTGATTTCTGGAATTTAACCCAAAGTTTGGTCATCAATTTTTCTTTTCAATTTTGTATGCCTGGGGCAAGGCTTTCTTGCATTGGGACATGCAAGGTCTTTAGTTTGGGGGAGATGATGACCTCATGTTTTTTCCTTTCTAGCACCCTATTCCTAGTTCAAAGCTATATGAGATCGAGTATATTTGACTTTATTTTGTTGTATTTTGTGCTTGAATATGGGTTTTCAAGGGTAACATTCCAAGATGCTTTAACAGGTGAATTCTTGACATTTCTTATTACTTTATTTATCTTTTTGTTGCGTTTCAATTCATAAGTGAAACTTTATTTTTTAATTAAATGCTGATCAATTGAAAAGCTCTTGTTTTCCACACAGTGGTTCTTCTGGTTGCTCAATCCGACACTTGTTCTGGCACTTAACGAGCATATGTTGACTGATTCAGATATTTGGGGGATTAATTTATCCAAAATTACACATGAATTTTATTCTTGGTCGTTTCAATATGGATTATGAACTATCAGTCATCATTCAAATGCTCTGTTTCCTCCAAAAGTCATGGCCCTAATCTCAAGCAATCTGGCAACGGCATTCCCATCATTAATCAGGAACCTGATTTCGGGCTCAATTTTTGAGCAATCGGCGGGGAATTATTCAAAACGGTTCAAAACCCACTTCATAAATGGCCCCATTTACTCCTAATGTTGGGCAATTTTCAAAATTTCTGAACGAATGTGGAGAAATCCTTTCCGGAACAGACGTGGTTTTTCCAGATTTTGGTGTTGGTCGTTTTCTGGGTGGTTGCACGAATTTCTTATTTAGGATGGATCTTATCCATCTATTGATGTATAAATAAATCCTTAGAAGGATGAGACTGGGGAGACTGTAAAACTCTAATTTTTAATTAATTGATCGACTGCTGCATTTGCTTTCTTAAAGCTTCAATTTCAGATCTGGAAGTGTTGAAGGTCGGGCCCACCTTCAACTCTTGTTATTTGTGAGTAGTTTTGTCTTGTTTTCATTGCTGTAAGTAAATTTGCATTGTATCTTTCTGATATTGTCTTTTATGTATGTATGCCAATAGTTTTAACAACTCGTGGTTTCAGAATTAAATATATGCTTACATTAAATTAGTTGATGTCACTGAAATGTGTGTGATAGGCTTGATTGCGTTACTAAACACCCTTAGATAAAATAGTTAATTACTTCTAGCTCTGTTTGTAGGTTCAATTTGGTAGAATATAGATTTGAAGAACAGTAAGAGTAGAGAGATGTGTTGGATCCATATTTCTTTCATTTCCAGAATTAGTACTGAGTATTGAATGGTTAAACTTCTTGTCCATAATTCTTATAGTTCACAGAATTTACAAAGATTTAGAGTGTTTCAAAGATTTGTAGAGTTTTAAAGAGTTTAAAGGACTTGCAGCATTTATAGAATTTACAGAGGTTTTAGAAGTTTATAGAGTTCATAAGGTTTTCAGGACAGCATTTCAAACTTGTTATATAGAGGATTGGAATTATGCATTGCTTACTTCAAGCTCTTGAATGAGATTAGAGAGAGGAAGTTCAGCTCATTAATATTTGGTAGTATTCGCTAGAACACGTTGATTTCTGTTGTTCATAGATAAATCTTGTAGGTCAGTCAAATTGGAGTGAAATGTAGTTTTGTCTGAATATTTTCAATTTTCTTTTGTGAGCATGGAATACAAGTAGAGTTGTTTCTTTTGTTAGTAAAAAGGCAAATTCATTTCTGTAATTATTTGTGAATGATAGCATTGGTATGAATTAGGGTTAGTTCTTGAAGAAGAGCCATTGTATGGATGATGAGTGCAGTCTTAGAGGTTGTGTTATAATGGTGTAAGACACTAAGATTGATCAAATAACATTCCTTTTGTAGGCAGGTTTGAGAGATGAAGATTTCTCTGGACAAATAGGATTTCCTTTAGCAAACCATTTGCTTGCTTGGTTTCTCTTTTTTGGAAAATAGATCAATAATTAGTATAGTTTGAAATTGCTATAGGTTTTATTAATTGGATTTGATAAAATTTTGGATTGTAAACAGTACTCAGCAGGTTGATTCTTTTCCCTAGATCAGATTTAACAACTTTTGGCCTTGGTTGCTCAATAGAGTAGTTAGTTTCATGAACTACATCATTTTTCTTTGTGTGTGAGTATATTGAAGCCACCCTAGGCATGAGCTTGAAACCATTTTACCTTGCAGTGTAGTAACTCAAATTTTATGTCTCCTGGTTGATAATTAAATCGAAGGTAAATTAATTAGCAATAATTTTACCCAACAGGGCTGTGGATACAGTTGTTGTTTGGGTGCAGCAGTGCTTGATGAGACCATGCACAAGTTCACGGTTTTATTTTGTGTCAGCGGTGGTGACACTAAGGGGAAAGGAACCGTCATGGTGGTATCAACAAACAACCCAGGGAAAACATTCAACAACGGAGGTGTTGGTGTGTTGTCAACCATAGTGTTGATTGTAGGGATGACATTAGCATATGTGGTCACCCATTATGGCTCAATGGTTGTAATGGTAGGGATAACGTTGGCAGGTGCCATTAACCCTTGTGGATCATGATGAGTAAGCTTATCAACCATCACAATATTCCCTTCATGGGGGAACATCATGAGGTGGAAGATAGTTGATGCGACTGCTCTCATGGCATACATGGAACTCCTTCTAAGGTGGAGGTTGTAGTCCAGCTGAGCATTGATGACTTCTATGTCGATCAGCACTATCTTCCTGGCTAACGTGATGGGGACATGGGGGAGGATTCGTTGGGATTTAGTGGGATGTCCATCATAATCTCGTAGAGTTGTGGAGGATGGTTGCAAAATTGGTGATCCAAGTTTCTGCCAAACCAAGGTAGACATAACGCATGTGTATGCCCCCTCATTCACTATGCACTAATGTACAACCGAATTTCGGATAGACACCGTGATTTGGAAGGCGATGGTCAATGGCATCCATGGTTCCCTATTCTCTGTGTCGAATGTGATCAACTTTGATTCAGAGGGGTCTATTGCCCCTATGGAGGCTAGTAAGGATTTCCGCTACGTTGGGCATGTTTTAAGTACCTCAAGAGTGGACATGGCAGTTGGCATTTGGGCCAAATCATCCCCAATGCTATAGCTAACTGTAGCTCTAGCTGTGGCATTATTGGCAATTCTGCATATGGGGGGGCGCGAGAATGGGGGTAATTGGAGAGGTAGGTTGGTTGTCTTAGACGTGGATGTTGCTGATGAGTCAGCAGGTTCAGTGGTGGTACCATACTGATTTCATCTAGTTTGTAAGTTGACCTCTTTAGTCGTCATGGCTAGCAGGTGGTGAACACCTGTTTCGGCCATGGGAGGTGCCCCCAGAGCGTTGGGATTGGGTTGGGGAGGGGGAGCGGTTGCCACCAATCCTTGGACTAGTAGTGGGTTTTGAAGCACCATAGAGGGAGGTCCTTCTAGTGTCGGGTTGGGTTGGGATTAATTGGTAGCATTGGTGGCTTATTGGGCCTTGTTTTACATGGCTTGCTTCACATGACCCATGAGGGGACACTCAAATGTGTAGTGCCCATAAACATCACAGAGTGTGCACAGTTGGTTTGTGCGCAACGGGGCATTACATCTTGGTGCATTCTATCGCAGGGGTGTTGGGATGGTCGGTGTTCCACGACATTGTTGGAAGGGTTCAGTTGTTGACAGCCTCCCTGTCGTTGGTTATTTCCTTGGTTGTGGGGCTAGTTATTTTAAGCTTGCCCTTGTCGATTGTTGGGGGTAGGCTCGTTCGGACGGTTTTATTGTGAGAACACTTGTCACAACGGGGCGGGTGGAGAGGGGGTGGGGGCTTGAACTGGTTGCATTGGTGGTGCATAATATATTTGTGGGGCTGGGGGTGCCACAAATGTGGGAATTTTCCCCACATACTGCTGTGTTGGCCAAGCCATGGCCTGAGTCTACTGCGATGGTGCAGGTTGTGCATAGGAATTTGTTGCTCTAGACTGGGACATCATTCTTGCATAGTCCAGGGGTTGGTTTTGGTAAGCAATATTAGCAGTGTTGCTTGGTTGTGGTGTAACAGCAGGTGGTGTCAGTCGAGGCTATGGCTGTTGGGATACCGATCCTATGATGTCGTATGCACCATGGGATTCCCTCGGTGCATCATGGTATGAGGTACTCGGTCGGGGAGCGTCTGGAATTATGGTGTATAGGTATCTAGACTGAGCATAGATAAGGTCAAACTATTGGGCCTTTAGTATGGCCTCTTCTTCAGATTAGGGACGTTCGAATGTGACGTCCTTTGCTATGGGTAGGAGCAAGGTCTTAAGGAACCAATCTAAGAAGATCCTTTCATCAAGTTGGATTTTTCATAGGCTACGGCATCGCCGCCACTCATGGATATGGTTAGTTATATGAGTGGCAGTGTTTTGACGGCATGATAACATGATATCCACCCTGTCATGATATCTGACAGGGAGTTGGAAATACTATAGGAACATGAAGGCCAGGGAGTTGAAGTCTGGGTATTTGGCCTACGGTAGCTCAATGTACCATTTGGTCGCAGCACTTGTAAGGGTGCATTGGAATAGCCTCAGCTTGATGGATTCATCTATGATGCTGTTGGATGAGCACCATAAATGAAATGTCATTATTTGGTTTTGGGGACATTCCCCTGCTTTGCCTTCAATCTTGGGGATGTCTGATGGCATCTTAGTTGGCATTGGTGGCCAGAAAGCTTGGTGGCGGATGGGGTCATTCGTTAACCGGGCCAAATCAGGTAGGTTAAGATGAGCCATGAATGGTAGATTTGACCCCAGGTTGATGTTGGATGGGGCTACAATGGTGGTGAGGTTTGCAAGTGCATAATGCATCTGGATAGTTGGGGGTGCTTGCGATGGCACCATTGCTGATGGGCCAATGCCCCAAGTGTTGTGGGTGGGACAGTATGAGTGGCGAGCACATTTCCCACATGTATGATAGTAGGGGCAATGTAAGTGGACGGTCCATTGCCCCCCTGTGTGGTAGGAGGGGCAGTGTGTGTGGAAGGGCCACTACCCCCACGTGCTGCTAGTGGATCAGCTTGGCTGGTCACTATAGGTGGTGGAAGCTAACTGATGATAGTTTGCATGACTATGCTTAGGCCACTCGCCAGGTTGTGGGTGACAAGTTGTGACGTGGACATGGGTCCACATGCTAAATTTAGGCCAGAGAATGGATCTGGGTTGGCACCAGACATGGGGCTTGATGGTGCAGTGTGGAGGTCTGGTTTAGACTGATATGGGTTTGAATCAGAATTAGAGGTTGTGTCGCCTTCTGATCATGTGGGAGATCACTGAGAATGGTTTCCACAGTGTCGATTGAGTGTTCCAAATGGTGGTGGTTCACCTCTTAGGCATGAGGAAGAGCGTGGAGGATTAAATGTGTTTTTGTGTATGAAACTGGTGGGAATGATGTTTGGACCCCGGCTTCAGTGGCTTCCTATTGGCTATAGGTGGTCACTCAGCCACCAATACTGGTGGAAGATAGTGCTTGACTTGTTTCTCATACGTGTTTCTACTCAATCGGAACGGTTCATTGCCCGTTTCGCTTGGGAATTCCTCTCAATGGCCAGCTACTTTGGGGTTCTTATGGTACTCCTCACAATGAGTTTCTAGGAAAATCCCAAGAACTTCCCACAGTTGAAGCAGTCAAGGACCTATGTCCTCAAAGATTGCTGATTTGTTTGTACTTAGTGTAAATTAGTAAATTTTAAGGCTCACTCACCGTCATGAACTGAGTTGGGTTGATTAGTTGATATAATGTATTTGTTTGTTTTTTTTTTTGATATTTGGTTGCTACAAATGGTTTTTGAATTCATCATGGTAGAGTTCATGTCATTGTGTTTACATATGCAAGCATTGAATGATTAGAACTTGTGAATAAATACAGTTCTTAACCCTGAATGTTTGATGGCCTAACTAGATGACTACCTCACACTGATATTCCTCTTCAACCAAGGGAAGGTGCTGGGATCTCAACACAATGGGACTAATCCCATCTGTAGATCCTCAGGTCACCTCCAAAATGCAATTTTGATCAACAGGGAGGATGCTTAGAGCCATGAGAAGGCCTCCTTCTATACCCCCTCTACCTTCCAGGTCATCCAGTTTTAATGGTTTGGAACAATATTAGTGGAGTTCCTAGATCTATACAAGCTTGCACTTCATCGTATCCCAGAATACCCCCGAGTGTGGTGACTGGGTAGAGGAGGAAGGGTGAGCAAGATAGTTAGTTTTAGGTTGATTTTAGTTAAGCTACATTCATTTGATTAAGCCATTAACATTTACTTGGAATCTACACATTGTTTGTAAAAGAAATTGTAGGAAACAAAAACATAAACTGAAATTGACTTGCAGTGCTGGATAGAGGCGGCTGAGATGCATTGACAGTCCCGATGAAATTGAAATTTAACCTTTGTTCAACTACAATTGAAATTTTGTTTGACAGGACGCACATTTCTAATCAAATCTGGCAAGGGGGCCACAATATTTTTTCAGAAACAAGCGAGGGGGTCACACATAATGCAGAAACAGTTCTAGACTCTATTTTTGGGTTGAAGTCACACTTATCAGGGGATTAAGTGCACCCTGGGTGCACCTAATTGGCCATTAAGTGCACCCTTGCCTCACTTTTAGATCCGATAAGAGTGCCCTACCCCGGAATTGGGGATTTTTGTGGTCTAGAGTCAGATTTGGCCGACAGTAACTTGTACTGTGGCCAAATTGACTCGGTTTTTCCTAACAGAGGCTTCGATAGTACTAATAATAGAAAATAAACTGGATTTAAAGTGAATTTAACAGGAATATTTTGAAAACTAGGGAAAAAATTTAAAAAACTTTCAAAAATCAAAATTTGGACCAGGGATCCTATGGGATCGACCTGGTATGGTCGCCAGTTCTGTAGCAGGGATTTCTCCTTACTATAGGGGCAAGAATGGCTCCCTCCTATCTATAGGACAGAAGGGTAGGTTCCTACATGGATAAATGCAAAAAATGAAAACGTAATGTAAATGGACAGAAACTATAAACTAAACTGAGAACAGAAAGAAGAGAAGTAATGGTGAACCCCTCTGTAAACAAGGGTTAGGGTTCCACTTCCTAAGATTTGCAAACAAATCCTAAGCTACAATAGATTGAAATACCTACAAAACAATGTTAAACATAAAACCTGCAAATGGAAAAAATGGTTAGAAAGCAAAGAAAACTAAGAATCAAAGAAATAAAACATGAAAGACAAGCTATACCTTCTCTAGTGGAAATGGGCAACCATGCCCTAGCTTGTGGAAGCACCTCTCTTGGATGGGGGGAGCAATGGCTCAATGGATATGGAGGAGAGGGAGTGGGTGGCTTGAGAGGCAAAGGTGTCTCAATGCATCCACGAGAAGCATAATAGTATGCAAGGGAGAAGTGTTTTGAGAATGACCCCGGACCCTCCTTTTATAGCTTTTTGGAGGTTTTAGGGTTTTAAGCCCTTGGTCTAGGCTTTAGCCCATTTTTTGGGATTTTATCCCCTTCCACCCTAATTTTAGCTTCTTTTAGGTTTTTAGCCCCTTTTGGGGGCTTTAGCTCCTAGGAGGGTATTTTGGGCTCCTTTTTGGGATTTTTAAGCCCTTTTCTTCATCCTTAGGCTATTTTGAGGGCGTGGGGGTCTAATGAAGGGTCGTGACGTGGTGTCCTTGGGTGGTGTAGGCCATGGGGAGTTGAGTGGGATATTTTTGGGTTAACAATAATGACATCCAATAAATCTTCTTGGTATAATTGGATATGATAGATAATTAAAGATAGGACATATTGACCATGTAGTAGAATATAGGAGATAAAGATAAATTCATATATAACAAGAGAACTCGAAATTTCTCATGAATATACTTCAGTTGACTAAGGTGAAACCAAATTGATTAAAGATTTAGTTAAAATCCTCAGTTAAATATTAGTGTATTCCTCTATTAGATATTTAGTTAAAGCATCAGTTAAAGTATTAATATATGCATCGGTTAATTAAGGAGAACTCAATGATCACTCTAGTAGAATGATTCAACATGATTTCAGTTAAGAATATTTAACTGAAGTGTTAATAAAAAGTAATTACTAAACTAAAGTTTTTGGCATGACAACATTTTAGTTAAACTAAAAGACGACATTTAAGTTAAAAGATGACACTTAATTTACGACACTTGAATTTAACCTATTGCATGAAGACACTTGTAACATCATGGTTTTGACCCCATTGCATTAAACATACATGATGTATATATTGTAATGAATCATGGTGTGGAGCTAAAGGAAAAAGCCCCGCCATCGATTTAATTGTGTTATGTTTCGGCGAACGAAATCATTGCCGATGGTCTATCGTGGTCTATGACATATATTAAGTTTTTTCATCATGTAAATATGCATCTTTAATTAAAATGAACCCGACCAGCTATGTTCACGGCAACTAAATTGAGAAGGGGCATGATTTTCATAAGGATAAGGGGGGGGGGATGTCAAACCTTGAACCAATGGGGAAAAATCCATGTGTCACCACCCTGTTTGATTTTCCCATCTTTCCTTGCCTTATCCAACCACCACCATTAAAAGCTGCTGCTGGTAGTTGAGGCAGCTATGGCTGGGAGTGGAGTGTGGCAGGACTACCAGCCCTTGCCCACACGCACACTCCACCAATGGATTGAACCTCAGGATGGGTAGAAGAATGACTACGCTCCTCATTCCATCCTCTCCGCTATGCATTCTCTCCGTTGTCTATTCATCTTCATGTAGGGACAGTAGTTTGTTCATTTTTTTTCTCATGCGCAGCCTTCTTTCTTGTTTGGTATCACACAGTCAGGAGGGAGGAGCTATCTCCATTGTCATTCACATTTTCCACATAGAGGAATTCTGGTATGTTTCAATATGAATTTGGGATTTGGTGTAAATATTCTCTCATGCACTGGGTCCTACGTTGTTGTTACTCACGCATCAAGCTAGGGGCCGTTCAGTCACTATCACCCATGATTTTTTTCCTGTGAAGAGCCATTTTCACACCCAAGGACTTTGTGATGGACTGTTGTTTTCAACATGTCATGAGCTGTGTCTACTAATGCATTTTTGGGACTGTTGTAATTCATTTGGGAGTCGTTTTGGCCACGATAGGGCCAAGAATGACTCAGGGGTCATTTTCCTTGTCTAAGCTGTAATTGCTGATTGATTGTATGCGTGCAATGGTTGGTCTTCGGACTGTGTTGGAAGCAGGGATGGGGCATTGAGTTTCTTGAGAAACCTGGTGTGTTTAGAAACTACACAGACAGATCTATAGGGTTGGATTTCTTCTCCACAACCCCTGAATAGAACTGGAAGGGACGTCAAGGCCTGAGGGACTGTGTAGCAGAGAAGCGACTGATTCCTTGTGTTGGGTGTGTGTGGGTGTCTTAGAAGTCAGGCTATTTCTAGTGTAGGTGTTCCTAGCTCTATAATGGGCTCACCAGCTTAGCATTTTTCCTTTCCCAACTCCTAGATGGCCTGATAAACTTGACCATGTTGGCTTGGATGTCTTGTTGATGGCCTGATAAACCCAACTGCATTGGCTTGGCTGTGTTTTGTGTATCCTTGGTTATGTGTAAGCCTGCTTGTTCCTTATTCCTTGGGGAATCATGTCTAGCATGGGGGTGGCAGTGTTGCTGAGAGATTAAGGAGCACACTAGCCTATGGTTGGGTGGAACGTTACAGTGACATAGTTTGTTGCAGAACGAGTTCTTCATAAGATAAGTAATCTTGTCTATTTTACTCCTATAATCATTTTACTGTTAATGAATATAGTGAACATGATGAATTCCTGTATGAATGTATGTTTCTTTCACTGTGTATGAAAAATAATTGTATCGATGTATGTTCTACTTCAATGCATTTTGTTTTCAGCATTTCGATTTTTATCAATGCACATGTTCATGGGGCTGGTTTCCTGGATGTTTGAGGCCATGGTAGCATCCTCTTCACCGGTCGGAGGGTCGGGGACGTTACAACACTTAATTTAGCATTTTAACTAAGTGATCTTGCAGTCAATTAAGAGGCGAGTTCACTTTGATGCCAACCAAGAATGATTTAATTTCAAAGAAAAAAGGAATGACATATTGATTATGCATGATGAAGAAACCAATGTGCAGAAACAATGTCCAAGTAGGAAATCCACTATAGTTTGCATGGGAGGATAATTGCACATGTAATGATTCGCTATTCATTGCATGACACTAGTTTGACATGTTATTTATTATATGGAACTCATTGTAAAGTTCATCTGATTGATCTCTCTTTTGTATTGCTATGTATCTACACCAATGGTGTTTTGCAATCTCTTATATTCCAAAAGAAATATGTTATTATAAAATACATTAGCTCCTATGTAACATAATTATACCCATAATATTTTCTGAGGTTTTTCATCCTTGTGTTTTTTAGGGTATTTTCCAAGGTACATCCCGCGTTATGGTTGAATGTGTTTTATCTTATTGACTGGCTCATTGATTTCAGTATTCATCATTTCTGCACTGAATGAATGAATGATCAAAACTCAACAAAAATTAAAATAATCTATTTTTTTTTTTTACAAATCAAATCCATTTCCCCCCAAACCAATGATATGGCGTGTCCTCAAACCATACAGAGAGAAGAATTGATTGTTCTAGAAAAATAGAAAGAATGCTAACATGCTGTGAATTTGTTTTTTTTTAACTAACTAGTAAATGGAAATGGTTCAGAAATGTAAATTCATGAAAAATAAAACAGTGCTTAGAAACACCATGTAAATTGGAATAATATAATTAAAATAATACCATAGGAAAAACTAGCCATCCATGCCTCATTGTAAATATATCGTGTCACCATCAAGTATTTTAAGTGTACCCTGGAGTGTGTGATATTTATAGCTATGGGTCCCATTTCTAAGATAATGACATCTTAGATATAAGTGGAATGAGATGGTCGGGGAAAATTCAACTTAGAGATATTCTCAAATGACATTATAAACAATTGGCCATGACATAAAAAAAAAATTGAAGAATTTTCATATATTATCAGTATTTTATGAACTATGTGAATAGTGGTGTATTAACCAGATCTCATTTACCAGATATTTCCCTAATTCCAATAGGCATGTTCAGTACCCCAATGGGTTTATCTTGGCACCATGCAAGCATAACCCCGCTGCTAGCGATCCTGTTCAGTACCTCGATGGGTTTACTTGCATTTATCAAGCTTCCCGTTGTAAGGTTTTTACTTAGCATTGACCCACTGCCAGCATGCCAGTTTAGTACCCTGGTGGGTTTTCCTTGTATAATGATATTAAATATATGGAAGATGAGTGGTACTATAGCATGTTAAATCCTGCTAAAAACATAATTCAATTTTTTTAAAATAAAGTTATAAGTAATTTCATAATGTCTAGACTCATAAAACATGTCAAAAGAGAATAACTAAAAGTTGTTCTTTAACCTAAAAGTCCTTATTCTTTATAAAGTAAAGTATTGTTCCCCACAGATAAAAAATCCACTTACTTTCGAGTTATCACCAAAATACTCAAGAGACAAGTTTTGATAACAAGTATAGGATGAACTAGTAATGCATAGGTGAAAAATAAGGATGTGAAAAATATGATAATGAAAGTGGGTCTTATCAAGCAACTGTTTAAAAGAATAAATCAGAAATATACATGTATGAATCAAAATACCAAAAACTATATGAATCATAAAAAAATTGGTTAAGTATGATATATAAAGGATTGATATAAAAAATTTATCCGTATAAGCTGAAAATTTTGAAAGTACCCCAAAAAGATTAAAATACCTGATGAGTATTTAGCATACTTTCCTTTTCCAAGTAATATTCCATTAGTTGCTCATAGAGATATTATACTTGTAATCAAACTACAAAACCACTTGTTAGATGATTCAATTTATTAATAAATACATAAAATAAAAAGACTCTTGTGTAGACAACCTATTACAAATGACTTATTTACTCAAAGCAAACTGCACATATTTACATATATACAAGTGATAAAACCCAAAATATTTTTCAAGGATCAGGAGGAGGAGGAATAACTTCCCCTTCAACTAATTCCATTTCATTTTTCTGCAAAAAATTATGTATAAAATCCTGTTTAGATGTTGGTTGGTGATAGAGCCTAAGTCTATGTCCATTTACTACAAAGGAAATTTGTGAGCCATCAATTGTTTTAATTTTTACTATTCCATTGTCAAAGGTTGTAACTAATTTATATGGACCCATTCAATGGGTATTTAACTTCCCTTTAAAAATTTTAAACCTTGAATCAAATAGTAGGGCTCAATCTCCAATATTAAACTGCTTTTGCTTAATACATTTATCATGCCATGTTTTTCGTTGATTCTGTATTAACATCATTATTTGAAGTGCAAATTGTCTAATTTCATCTAACTCATTAATCTGTAATATTTGTTGTTTCTGTGCTTCATGCAAATTCATACCTAATTGTGTTGACATACAAAAAAATTTAACTTGAAATTCAATAGATAAAAGGACTTGTTTTCCATACACTAACTCATAGGGGTTATGTCCGGTAATGTTTCTCCATGTTATCCTATAGGTCCATAAAGCCTCTGGAAGTCTATCTGCCCAATCCTTATGATGTAAGTGGATAGTCTTACTTAAAATAGCTTCTAATACTTTTAGTTGATTCTACCTAACCATTAGCTTGAGGGTGATAAGGTGAATATTTGCAATGTGATTCCATATTTCGTAGTAAGTTCTTTCATTAATTTAGAAGTAAATTGAGTACCTTGATCTGTGACAATTTCTCTAGATACACCAAACCAGGTGAATATTTATTCATATATAAATTCTACCACCGATTTCTCTATCTCTCTAAATAAATATTTAGCTTCTACCCACTTGGTGACATACTCCACACAAACTAAGATATATTTATTTTTACGAGACATGGGAGAAATTAGTCCTGTAAAATCAAGAGCCCATTTCTTGAAAGCTTCAATCATAACTTGCGGTTGCAAAGGCATTTGATCAGATGATGTAGGTCTACCCATTGTTTGGAAACTATCGCATCCTTTTAACATATTTGGTAGCATCCTTAAAAATTCTTGGCAAATAATAACCAGAATGTAAGAATTTATATGCCGTCCTTTTATCAAAAAAATGTCCACCACATGGTCCATCATGGCATGCATGGAGGATGTCTATCATTTCATCCTCCCACACACATCCTCAAATAATAGAATCAAGACCAGTGCGGAAGAGATCATTATCAACCCAAGAATAATTACAACTCTGAACTATAATACGACACTTCTCATGTGGATACAAATGGTTTGGTATTTTCCCAGTTGCTAGATAATCAGAAATATCCACAAACCAAGGGGAAAGGAAATGTGCTCTGATATTTTCTTGACCAGGTCAATCAATGATGGTAATTTTAAATTCTTGCAATAAAAGAAGCCGCCGGGTCACTCTACCATTGGTAATTGGTTTATTCATTAGAAATATAATGACAGAGTGATCGATATGCACAAAAACTTCATAACCTGTGATATAATGACAAAATTTATTAATAGAATAAACTTCTTCCAAAAATGCTTTTTCAGTAACAATATAATTTAATTCGGCAGGGTCAAATTTTTGCTAATAAAATAAATGGCATAAAGTGCTTGTCCTTATTTTGTGTCGAGGACTCCTCCTATGGCCGTATCATAGGCATCGATAGATATGTGAAAAGGAAGGGACCAATCAGGACCCCTAAGTATTGGTGCCACCGATAGTTTAGCTTTTAGGATTTCAAAAGCATTTTGACAAGATTCTATACACTGGTATTTTGAGTCCTTTGTAAGTAACTTAAACATTGGTGCAGCTATTTTAGTGAAATTTTCAATAAAGCGGTGGTAATAGCCTTCATGACCAAAGAAGCTTCTTACCTCTTTTTGAGTTTTGGGAGAGGGAAGGCCAACAATTACTTCGATCTTTGCAAGGTCTACCTTAATTCCTTGGGAAGAAACATGGTGTCCCAAAACTATACCTTCTGTGAGTAACATTTTACATTTTTCGTGACTGAGAGATAAATTCATTTCTTGACATCGAATCAAGACCTTCTCGATATTGTCAAGGGATTCTTGAAAAGTATTACCATAGGCCATAAATTCATCAATGTATACGTCCACACAGCGATGTATAAGATCATAAAATATTCCTAATACTTCCCTCTAGAAAGTGGCAGGTGCATTACATAAACCAAATGGAAAAACTCGATAAGCATATGTTTCCCAAGGGCATGTAAAATTGGTTTTGTCTTGATCTTCTAGTGCTATTAAAATATGGTTATAACCACTATACCTGCCAAGGAAGGAAAAATATTGTTTACCTTATAGAGTATATAATACTTGATCGATAAAAGGTAAAGGAAAGTAATTCTTTAAGTTTAGCTTTGTTTAGCTCTCTAAAATCAACAGAAATACACCATTTCCCTGTGGCTTTCTTTGGAACTACTACTAAAGGAGATACCCATTTGCTGTCAGAAATAGGATAGATGAAACCAGCAGTGAGGAGTTTTCGTAATTCTTCTTTTACTATATCCTTTAGAGCAAGATTCATCCTCCTCTGTTCCTTCCTTAAAGGTGACATGTTTGGATCCATATAAATATGGTGAATACAGGTATCAAGGTGTATACCCTTCATATCGGTGTGTTCCCATGCAAATTATCTAGCTTGTTTCTTAATAACTTTAAGTAGTTGTTCCTATTGGTTTTCACTTAATCTGATGTTTATATGTATGAATTTGTTAGGGACAACCTCACAAGGTATGGTGTATGGTCCTATATTCTCTTCAATTGTGAAGAAACAATGTGTTTCTGTAAACAATGAGAGATCCATATTCTCATGAAACTCAACTCCAAAAATATAATCAAATTGAACAAAGGACTGAGGGAAATCTGTATAGGTTGTCAAAGAAACAAACTGGTTTAATACATTCTCAATGGTCTATTCCTGAACTGTCAAGGAAAACTCACTAGGAAGGGAGAGATCATCAAAGTCTTCATCCCCAAAAGAACAATTTAACCACCATGAATTTTTAGTTATTGGTTTTGTTGGGGGGTATAAAATAAGTCTTTGTGTGGACAACCCATTGGAAATAGTCATCGCTCCATCCCTACACCCTTTAAAAGAATTTGCAGTAGCTAACCATGGTCTTCCCAAGATAATAGGATGTCCTTTAGAAGTATCCTTTGATTATACGACCATAAATTCGATAGGGTATTCCCTTGAAGCTACTGATACAACATTGTCATCCAGGACTCTAGCAGTTTTTACTATAGTGCGGTCTACTAGTTCTAGGATGGAAGGAGTAGGTCAAAGAAATTGTCCTAACTATAAAATTTCTAAAACTGTGGTGGTCATCATGTTGATAGAGGATCTTAAATCTATTAATGTATTTTCTATGGCGGTGTTGTTTATAATTACTGTGACTACTGGGCCTCCTACATTTCTATATTTTCCAATCCAGGACTGACCTATCATGCATTCAAACATTTCTCCTATAACATGAATTGTAAGAGGGTCCTTTTTCTTCTTTCCTAGGCATTTAATACATAGCTCCTTTATTACCTTAGTATATATTGGTATATCTTTGATAGCTTGTAATAGAGGGATTTTAATACAGATGTTATTTTATTCATTCAAAATGTTATACTTTGGGTGAGCTACAGGTTTTTCTATCACTAGTCTCTCTGGAAATGGAGGATTTGTTTTCTCTTGAATAGTTTCTTGTGGAGGATGGGTGTGTACTGAAACTTTTGGAATTTTCACATCGTCCAAAATAGCATCATTTAGGGATTAACTTGAATCTTCTTCTTCTTCGTTTGGTTCCTGAATGATGACTGATGACTTGGGTTTATTATTCATAACTCTTCCTGATCGTAATTGAATTTCATGTGTAGGTACAGTCGAAATAAGGTATGATTGAAGACTTTGCAACTCAATGTTGTTAAGATATTGAGTTTGATTATTATTAGGGTTAGGTATCAGTTGTGCAAGTAATAATGTCAGTGGAGGAGGATTTTTATTCTAAAAGTGATGAGGTTGTTGTGTGATAAAAGTAACTAGACGTACAAATCCAGATGACATTTGCTGGAAATTTGTTTGATTCTAAGGATAAGGATGAGTAGGTGTAGGGACAGGTTGTGGTTGAGGATATGGTTGTTCTCTCCATCCTTGTGACCAAATTACTGTTGCGAAAATTGAGGAGGAGGATACTGAGGTGGCCAATTCTTCCAGCTGGAATTGTTCCATTAATGAGGTGGTTGATACAGAGGATAATAGAGTGGAGGTTTTGGTGGAAAGTTTGGATATGCTATTTGGTATCTAGGTTTCCAAGGAGGCCTCCTAGATGTTTCAGCTAAATCCCCATTTTTATAGATGGCTTGCAATTGAGGCAAGGATGGGAAATTATTTATTCGATGCTCTTCTATAAATATGTGACATGCATAGATGTTTTTTAATGGAAATTCCCTTTAGGAATGTTTACTTCTACATCTTGGAAAAAAAGGTACTCATTGCTGCTCATTCTTCATCCTTCCTCTTCTTGGATTGTAAATAATATCATTGAGAACCCATTGCTCCTAAGATATCAATTTTATAATTCTCTAACAAGTTTCCTAACTCTACTCTTGTAACTCCGCCTGCACTACGAACATTTCCTCTTATATTTCTACTAGAAGGTGCTCAATAATTTTTCGTAACTTCCCCCCTACTCGTAGAATAATTTTTACACATATCACCAATCTATGCAAAAGTTTTATGAGAAATATCACCAAATTCCATGATATTAAGACTTTCTAACAAGTCCTCGGAGATCCCCTTAAGGAAAAGTGTTCGTACTGTATCTTTTCGAAGGTCATTATATTTAGACTTATGTAATGTATAAATGAACCTCCTGAGATAGTCCTCCAGGCTCTCGTCTTCAAGTTGGTGTATCTTGAATATATCATGTCGAGAGTCCTTAGGTTTGTATTATTCTTGATATTTTCGCAAGAATGAGGTTTTCATATCATCCCAAGTCCTGATAGTAGATTCTCCTGATCCCATGAACCATTTCAAGGAGGAATCCTTTAGTGTAGTGGGAAAGAGTTTTAGTTTGTGAGCATTTTGTGGATAATTACAACTCCTACAAAGGATATCGAACTCAAACAGGAATGTGTCTAGGTCCTCATTATGTTTTACATAGAAAGTAGGTAAGGAGGAAGGAGGGATGTTTTTCATAGTTACATCCTGCATTGTATCTAATATAGGGAATCCAAAGGTAGCCTCAGTTCTATTTTCCCATTATCCTTCTTCATTTCTAACTTCATCATGGTCTTCATTTTCTCCCCGTCTCTACATATAAGCTAGATTCTTAACATAAATATATTTAGGAGGATCCTTTTGAGGTGATAATGGAGCATCCCAACGTTCTTTTTCAGGAGAGATCTTCCTTTGATCAAACATGTTTTTATTGAATCCTAAAGGGATAGTAGGTCCTACAGTAGAAGTTTCAATTTGTGAGATAAATGGATCTAATGAGGTTCCAAAGAGAGATTTTACTTGATCAGGATCAACAAATTCAACAAAATTTAGATATCCTACTAGTGAGAAAGTTGTGTTAATTGGATTCGAAACTAGTGGAGGTCTAGGGGTTTCTAATGGCTGATCCTTTTGAACTTCCTTAGGAACGGGGCTATTAGGACCTTCTTTCCAAGGTTCCTTCTCCTTCTATGGCTTCTCCAGTAATATATTCTAATGGTAGAACTACTTCTTATAGGCATGTTTCGATACCTTTCTGGTGAGTTAGTAGTTGGGGAATTAGGTCCTCTACGATAGTTAGTAGAGACATCAAGAAATTTTTAGGCCTTGACAAATCTACCATGAGGATCTATAATTCTACTCATGAAATACTTTTAAACTAAAGAAAAACTATGCTACTACTATTGTTGGATTTGGGGGTTCCTATTATAACAGATGCGCATGTTCTTACCTCTTGTCTTACCGCTCCCCTGCTACAAACCTATTACTAAACTTCATAAAGAATTCTACTCTACCTTACAGAACAACTCCCTGAGAACGACACCAAAATTGTTGGGTTTTTTAAAATGTTTGAATTAATCCACCTATTCTTTAACTATCAACCAGGGTTGGTAAGCTTAGAGTTGACACAAAATATATGCAAAGATAGAGGGTGTCATGTAAATATTTTAACAAACAAAAGATTAAAATATCTTTCAAAATGAAAAACCGATTAAAGCTCCTAAAAATGCACTTATTAAAGTAATTAAACTGAGACAGACTAATAAGCTAAATAATTGATAATAAACTCTAAACTGAAATACAATCAACAATTAACTATTCAAATGGAAAACTAGGGTACAAGGAAAACTCAACTTATAAGCAACTACAATACTTAATAAAAGAAGCAATTGGAAAACTTAATAAAAGAAATATCTTTAGGTCCTGTCCTACAAGTTCTTTCAACAATAACACAACATAAAAGAGACAACCTAAAAACATACTAAAGAAAACACGTATAACACTCAATCTCACACGCAAACAAATAAATCAATCTAAAAAACATAAATACGAAAGAATACAGTATTAAAACAAAATCAGGAATAACATTCAAGAATGAAAAACAACTTAACACACATTCAAACAAAAAAGAAAATAAGGAAAATAACAAAAAATTAATAAATAACCTAAAACAATTTAACTTCAACTTTAATGTTAAATAAAACTAACACCTAACTATTACAGTCAAAACATAATTCAGACATTAAGAAAACAAAACGAAAAAGTCTTAAAGTACATAAAAAACACTACAAACAAAACTAAGGGCTGAATGACAGACTAAACGGTGGGTCTAAAAGGGGTGTCTGAATAACAGACTGAACAAGTTGTCCGAATGACAGGTTGCATAGTTAAAATGGTAAAAACTAGCCTAAGTGAACTAATATTCAACTGAATTCATGTAGATGTAATTCTAATGCATAAAGCAATAAACAAACCTACTTACTAAGCAAATCTAATGGTAAATTAAACTTAAGCAAATTCATAAACATAAGCATAAAGAAACCATTGCATATTAATAAACTGAAATTTAAATTGCATAAATTGATAACTTGAATAGAAATGAAGTAGACAGAATTAAATCTACTTAATTTGATAAACAACAATCTATCTTATCTAACTTGCAAATAAACTGAACAATAGACTGAAAATGATATGATTGAAAGCAAACTATTTAATTCAGAGCTGAAAGAAAACTATGCACGCAGTCTAATTATCTAATTCAAAAATCAAATTGCATTACAGAAATAATAAAATAGTCTGTAAATTAAACTAACTACAACAAACGATGAAAGAAATAAACAACAAAAGAAACCTCTGGTTGATGAGGGGCCCTCTCAACAATCAAGGGTGATGCCTGGCTAACTTCTACTTCAACACAATCTTCAACAACAACACATACAACTCTTTATTCAGATGGTAGAACAAAAATACAATGTTCAAGAGTAAATCACAGCAGGAACTCTTCTCCTAACTCTGCTAATTACTGATTCTTCTAGCTAACTCCATCTCTCTCATAGAGGCTTCCATATATAATGATTTACAGGGATAAGCAAGTCGACCCTTTAGAGTTCGACTTCTCTATAAATTTAGTCGATCTTAAAGGTGTTTAACTAATCACAGGCCAACTTGTAGGAATATCCCTTCTTTAGCGCAAACAGTCTTCAGAGGTGGCGCATAGGCTTATATTTAGCATGAAAATTTTGCAGAGGTGGTGCACATGTTCCTTCCTGAGTGCAGCAGGTGACTAATGGCGAACAGAGGAGAGCGTAGTGGAAAATTTTCTAGAGCGTTGGTTGAATGCATCAATCCAACGCGTGGATGGTTGATGTGGTGGCAAGCGAAGGAGGCTGTAGGATGGAAAATATCTAGAACACAGCTTCATCACCCAGATGTGTGGATAACAGTTTGTTTGCAGCTGTTTCATGTTTTAAATGCCAGAAATTAATTCTCAGTAGTGTGCAGTTTCATGGGCGATCTGGAGGGAGAGCTGAACGAGAGGCTGGGCCGTGAGCTATATATGCTGGGCATCGATATAGGGAAAATAGAGTGTATGTATGCTGGTGCACTTCAGGGCTTCAATCTATAGCAACACATCTCAACATATGGAAAACCACCATTGATTTTCACACAACGAGATGGATCACGAGCTGGACGTTGAGCTGGACATGTTGTGCAAAACGCAAGATGAATGTGTTATATTTATTAATTTAGCCCAAAAAGATTATAAAATCTGCAAACAATAATATAAATCAGTTAATATATCAAATTCACTTTAATAATGTTATTTTTAAATAATAAAACCATAAAAAAATTGGTAAATAAAAAGATTTCATATAAACCTTAAATACACTCATACCTGAGGGTGAGTAATGATCTGCATGTGATAAAATATACAAAAAATAATAAAATATTTGTTTAAATGAATAATTTAACTGCCAAAAATGATAACAAATCTAGGATCGAGATTCCCCCAAACGAGATAAATGTCATGTCCCACTAAGCAAAAAGAAATAAAAACAAAAGAAGAACGCGAACTAGCAGTTGCCTTCAACTTGGTAGATAAAGAAGGTAATTTAAACTTCACTCTTTTAACCTATAAAATAACATATCTTTCATGTCACACATTGTATTAAAAATGACGTTTTATATGGTTTATTTATTTATTTTATATTTAATAATGTAAGATATATTATAATATATAGATATGTGTCTTTATATACCATAATATAACAATATAATGTGTTTGGTGTTATTATATATACGATAATAATATTAACCAGTATGTATTTTATATATATTAATTTGGTCAATTCATGTTGAGTTGTGACAGTACATTATTAATTTACTAAATTCAAACACTGCAGATGGATTCAGAGACTCCCTTAAGGGGATCTCTGAATCCATCTGCCGTGTTAGAATTTAGTAAAATGTACAAATGCATTCTCAAATTAGTAATTTTTTCTATTGTCGGAGTGACTCAACTAAAAATGACCAAATAAATGACCAATTATTATCTAGTCATTTGAAGTCTACATATCCTATGATCAAATTTGGTCATTTTTAGTTGGTTTCTATCTCGTGACCAAAAGTGGTAGTTTATCTTGGTCGATTTTAGTTAGCTCACTTAGAATTATCAATTTTGGTCATTTGTTCCTTTCAGGAGACTGTGATGACAAAAAAATTTGGTCTCTTGGTCACTAATCTCTCATTTTCCACTAGTGTATGTTCAACATCTGGGTGTAAAATTGGATGCAAAAGTGGATAAAAACATGGATGCAAAAAAGGATGCAAACATGGATGCAACAAAAGTAGGTCCAAAAGTGGGTGCATAATGGGGTGCACCAAAAATGGATGCAAAAGGTGATGCAAAAGTGGATGCAAAAAATGATGTAAACATGGAAGCAAAACATGATGAAAAAAGTGGCACAAAATTGGATACAACCATGGATGTAAAATTGGATACAAAATTGGATGCAAAAGTGGATGCAACAAAATTAGATGCAAAAGTAGTTGTAACACCCAACGCAAAAACCAATACAAAAGTGGATGCATAAAGGGATGCAATAACTGATGTAAAATTGGATACAAAAAAAGATGCAAACTTGGATGCAAAAGATGAAGCAAAAGTGGGTGTAAAAGTAGGTGCAAAAATGGGTGTGAATTGGGATGCAAAAAAAATGGATGCAAAAGTGGACGCAAAATTGGCTAAAACAAAATGAGATGCAAAACTAGACTCAAAACATGATGTAAAATTTCATGCAAAACATGGCACATGAAGGGATGCAAAAAAAAGTAGCGGAAGTGGATGCAAAAGTGGATGTAAAAAAATATGCAAAAGTGGATGAAAATAAGGGTGTAAAAGTTGAGGCAAACATGGACGTAAAATGGGGCACAACAATAGTAGATGTAAAAACTAGGCGCAATATTAGGTGCAAAACTAGGCTCAAAACCTGTCACAAAACCTGATGCAAAACCTAGTGCATAACCAAGTGCAAAACCCAGTGCAAATTACGTCGCAATTTGCACCATATTTGGATGCAAAAAATGCCTAAAATTGCACCAACCCGTGAAATTGCACCATTTTGTCCAAAAAATGAAGAAAAATACACTGAAAGATGGTCTAGATGCAAAAATGGATGCAAAAAGAGACGCTAAATCCAGTTTTTGTTGTAGTGTCAATAGATCTCAGGTTCAAAAATAATTTTATCATTTATAAAGTTTAAAATTAATTCAGCCATGTCCAAAGTAAAACGTTCGACAGGTTGAATATATAACACAAAAACTTAAATTGCATTTTAAATAACAAAAAGATTAATCATTTTCATGCATAATTGGGTAAGAGACTAGAATTACTAACAATGAAATGGAAGTAAAATCTATTTTCTCCAAAACAAAATTTAGTTAGCAAATTTAATCATAAGTAATATAATATCACCATTTTTCTCAGATTTCTATTTGATATTTCATTTCCCTTCATTTGATTCTTCATATGGTAAGAGCATATTGAATTTCGCTGTAAAATATGCTTCATGCTATAACCAAATTCCACTATTGACATTCCTGAAAATACTTATCATTTGTCAAAGATAAATAGATTTGTCATAAAATTAAAATAATCTAATTTTTTTTTTTACAAATCAAATCCATCTTCCACCAAACCAAATATATGGTTTGTCCTCAATCCATACAGAGAGAAGAATTATTTATTCTAGAAAAATAGAAAGAATGCTAGCATGCCGTGAATTTGTTTTTTTTTTAACTAACTAGTAAATGGAAATTGTTCAGAAATGTATATTGATGAAAAATAAAACAATGCTTAGAAAGACCATGTAAATGAGAATAATATAATTAAAATAATACCATAGGAAAAACTAGCCATCCATGACTAATTGTAAATATATCATGTCACCATCAAGTATTTTAACTGTACCCCGGAGTGTGTGAGATTTACAGCTATAGGTCCCATTTCTAAGATAATGACATCTTAGATATATGCGGAATGAGATGGTCAGGCCAAAGTCAACTTAGATCCATTCTCAAATGACATTATAAACAATTGGCCATGAAATAAATTTTTTTTTGGAATAATTTTTCATATATTATCACTATTTTACGAACTATGTGCATAGTGGTGTATTAACCAGATCTCATTTACTAGATATTGCCCTGCTTCCAGTAGGATCGTTCAGTACCCTGATGGGTTTATCTTGGTACCATGAAAGCATAACCCCACTGCTAGCTATGTTGTTCAGTACCTTGATGGGTTTACTTGCATTTATCAAGGATCTTGTTGTAAGGTTTTTACTTAGCATCGACCCGCTGCCAGGAGGCCTATTTAGTACCTCGACGGGTTTTCCTTGTATAATGATATTAAATATATGGAAGCCGAGTGGTACTAGAGCATGTTAAATATTTCTAAACACATAATTCATTTAAAAAAAATAAATCTATAAGTAATGTCATAATGGCCATACTCATAAAACATGTCAAAAGAGAATAACTGAAAGTTGTTCTTTAACCTAACAGTTCTTCTTCTTTAGTAAAGTAATGTTCCCCACAGATAAAAATTCCACTTACTTTTGAGTTATCACCAAAATACTCAAGAGACAATTTTTGATAATGGTGGGTCTTATCAAGCAACTGTTTAAAAGAATAAATCAGAAATATTCATGTCTAAATCAAAATACCAAAAACTATATGAATCATAACGTAATTGGTTAAGTATGATATACAAAGGATTGATATAAAAAATTTATCTGTATAAGCTGCAAATTTCGAAAGTACCCCCAAAAGATTAAAATAACTAATGAGTATTTATCATACTTTCCTCGTCCAAGTAATATTTTGTTAGCTTCTCATAGAGATAATATACTTGTAATCAAACTACAAAACCACTTGTTAGATGATTCAATTTATTCATAAAGACATAAAAGAAAAAGAGTCTTATGTAGACAACCTATTAGAAATGAATCTTATTTATTCAAAGAAACAAGCACATATTTACATATATACAAGTTGTTAGAATAATCAACCCATAGTTAGCTACCTTAGATATTAATTAATCCAATTTTTGTCTTATTTGCCTAGTTTCCATATTCCACCTTATGCAAGTTGTCCTCCACACATCCATAGTGGTCAAAATTGCTAAATTTGAGTCATGGAGCACTTGGGAAACCACTTAGAATCAAATCTGCTTTATTCCTGGCCTCCCTAGGGCATGTCTTCTTTTTCTGCTTTATTGCCTGCTTTTTCTGAGTTTTAAGGCAATTGGGAAAGTTTGACTAGGTGAAGTTAACTTGTTTTTTTTCCTCGTCATCCTCCACTCTTTTCTCCTATGAAAATCATGTATGAGTTTTCCTTCCACCATCTATTAGCTTTCCTAATTGATTTTTCCAAATCGTAAGCTCCTAGACAGATTTGGAAACTGCTTTATCCACCTATGGGGAATTTGCTTAGATTTAGTAAGCCTGCTTTTGACCAAATTCAAATGGCATCCTTATGCATTCAAATATCTCATGTAATTATTTATTTGTGGTAGCCTATGACTTCATATGGTTGGCTATTGTACACTTCTTCAATACAGATTAGTGTTCTGCTCCATATTCAGTCTCCTTTTGTGAGTAATTTACATGTGTAATTGGCAATTGTTGTGAGTGTAATTGTTCTGACACCTGGGTTAAATTTCCACATGGTATTAGATCCTTTGTATATTGATTTATATCCTTCCAATTTGTATTGCAGATTCAACATCATTGACTAGGAGCATTCTACTGACTGAAGGGACAATTTATGAGCTATGGATCAATCTCAGAAGATCATATTGAATCCATTTAACTTCTTTTAATGGAAAGCAGAGATGGAGATGCTGTTGAGAGTGAAATGCCTCTACAAAGTGACTATGGCAACAGAAGAAGAACCCAATGCAGTTGCAGAGAATATTAAATGGCACAACAGGAGGGATGAGGCCTATGGTCTCCTGTGTCTGAGCATATCTAGAGACCTCCTTTTCCATCTTAATGGATTGACATCACCAAATGAAGTATGGGAGAAGATTGTTGATCTTTTTGGTAAGACAGATGAGATGAGGGGACATCAAATTGAAAATGAATTGATCTCCCTAAGTCCCAATAGCTTTGAATCCCTGCAACTGTATTTTTCCAAGTTCAAAGCACTTGTTTTGCAGCTAAAATAATGTGGGATCGAAAAGAAGGATGAAAAACTGGTTTTGGCCATACTCTCGAAGCTTGGCCCTGACTATTCAGTGTTTGTATTGACCTTCTATGCCACAAAGTTGACAGCTCGAGCCTAGAAAATGCCTAGCCTTGCAGATTTCATGGAATCTCTCACACAAGAACAAGATAAACTAGTGATGATGGGCACCATCAAACCATCCAAAGACCAAGCTCTGGTTTTTGGAGATTTGAGGGTGTTTTCAAAAAGCAAGAAGAAAGCTAAAAATCCACCTGAGCAAAAGAAAGACAAGAACAGGTCTCCAAAGGAGCCTCAAGGTTGCAAGAAGAACCCCCAAAAGAAGAAGAACAAAGGAGAAATGAGCAAGTGCGCATACTGTAGTAAGGGCAATCATTCTGAAAGCTCCTCCATGAAGAAGAAAATTGACATGCTGACCCAACTCCTGGAGAAGAATGGCATCTACCTTCTAGACAGCTCAAAGAAGAGGGAAGGAGGATCAAATTCAGAAGACAGAGAGAGAGTTCATGCATTGGTTGCTGGAACATCAGGCTCACCTAGTTTCATCATTGATTCTGGAGCTTCAAGACATATGGTTTCGACCAAGGAGGAATTCACCTCACTTGACATGTCGAAAGGTCCACCTATAGTACTAGGAAATGACTCTCTCACTGAAAGTTTGGTCAAAGGGAGGATTGATCTTGACCATGGTAAGTTCAACAATGTATTGTATGTTATAGGTCTTGCCTCTAACCTCTTATCAGTGTATCAGATGACCCACACAGGGTCTCCAAAGAAGGTCATATTCTCCCCTGATGAAGTTGATATCATAGAGATCTCGAGTGGTAAAGTCATTGAAAAAGGAGTTGCAAATCACACTTCGAA
Source organism: Pseudotsuga menziesii (assembly GCA_001517045.1). Classification (NCBI taxonomy): domain Eukaryota; kingdom Viridiplantae; phylum Streptophyta; class Pinopsida; order Pinales; family Pinaceae; genus Pseudotsuga; species Pseudotsuga menziesii. The sequence continues at coordinate 43,807 of LPNX010103058.1, read as the reverse complement.
GGTATACATGTTCTCACACTTCCTACCCTACTCAAACCCCTCTGCTCTTCTGATTCATGCTAATGAGGGAAGAAAGATTTGGCATGAAAGATTTGGACACCTCAATTACAAGTATGTTTCTGATCTTAGTGAAAAAGAAATGGTCATAGGGTTACCCAAGATTAAGTTTTCCAAAGGAGTCTGTCAAGGTTGCATCTTAGGAAAACACCCAGAGCATATATTTGAGAGAGCTAGTCATGAGAGAACCTCTGCACCTCTTGAGTTGATCCACAGTGACTTTGCTAGCCCATTTCCTCATATGTCAATGAGTCAGGAAAAATATGCATTAACATTCATAGATTACTTTTCCAGGTATTGCTGGGTTTACTTCTTGAAACACAAGTCTGAATTTTTTGGCCTCTTCAAAGTCTTTAAGGCTTTGGTTGAAAACCAGTCTGGGAGGAAACTCAAGGTCCTCAGTTTTGATAATGGCGGTGAGTATGTCAAGTTTGAGTTCATTCAATATTGTGCAGATGTAGGTATTTAGATGCAGCATTCTATCCCTTACACACCATAGCAGAATGGTATTGCTGAGAGGAAGAATAGATCGCTGAAAGCAAAGGAAACTTGCATGATGGAGGCTAAGACCTTACCACCAAAATTTTTGGGCCAAAGCTATAAACTGTGCAACCTATATCCAAAATAGGGTGCCTCATGAAAAACTTGATGGTATGACTCCTTTTGAAGCATGGAGTGGGCACAAGCCAGATGTGACCCATTTCAGGATTTTTGGCTCAAGGGCTTGGGCTAGAATTCCAACAGAAAAGAGGAAGGCTTTGCAGCCCCAAAGCCAAGAGTGTCTATTTGTTGGGTACTCTGAAGATTCAAAAGGGTACAAGCTCATCAATTTGAGCACAAATAAATTCTTCATTGAAAGGTGTGTTGAGTTTCAAGAAGAACCCCTAGCAGCAGTAGAAGTTGGAGAATCCTCTTCACCACCAAAACCTATGAATGTAAGTGAAGAGATAGTTGAACATGCTGATTCTGATATGTATGATAATGATGATTTAATTTCAGATCCTAACAGTCCTACAAGACCAAAATGGGCAGCCGAGACCATTCATGCAGCTAGAGAACTAGCTGGAAATCCTAATGATCCTAGGAGGACTAGATCTCAGTTTGAGAATGCTTTGTGCATGAAAGATCCTATGTTTGAAAATAAATGATATATGATGGTTGAATCATACCCATAGACATATGAATATGCAGAAAATTATCCAAAATGGAAAACAGCCATGGAAGAATAGTTCAGCTCACTCCAGAAGAGCAACACTTGGGAGCTGGCTGATCTTCCCCCAGGGAGGAAGCTAGTTCAGTGTAAGTGGGTGTACAAAACCAAATTTTATTCTGATGGTTCACCTCTAAAGTACAAGGCCATATTGGTAGCCAAGGGATACTCACAAGTACATGGCATAGACTACAATGAGAGCTTTGCACCAGTGGAAAAGATGGACTCCATCAGGCTAGCCTTAGCCATTGCAGCTTCAAAGTAGTGGGAGGTACACCACATGGATGGGAAGTGTGATTTCCTGAATGGATATCTCACTGAAGATATTTACATGCAGCAGCCTCAAGGATTTGCTACTAACCCATCTCTTGTGTGCAGGCTAAAGAAGTCATTGTATGGGCTTAAGCAAGCCCCTGGGTCTTGGTATGCCAAGATTGATCTCTTTATGCTATCACTAGATTTTGTTCGATGCAACTCAGATCCAAATGTATATTTGAAATAGATTCATGGTTCATTAATGATCATTGTTTTGTATGTTGATGAACTTCTCATTACAAGAAGCTCAAAGGATGAAATTGCTTCCTTGAAGGATGCAATGAACCATGCCTTCTCAATGACTGATTTGGGCTTATTGAGCCAATTCTTGGGGCTTGAGATTGCTCAAACCAAATAAGGAATAAAAGTACATCAGTCCAAGTATGCCTTGGATTTTATGAACAAATTCAATATGAATGATTTCAAGCCAAGCAAGACTCCTTTCCTTTCAGGAGTTAAGCTTAAAGAAGCTGATTCTTCACCTATGGTAAACAATACACTGTATAGGCAATTGATTGGATGTTTGTTGTATCTTACACATACTTGACCTGATATTTCTTATGTAGTAAGTGTGGCTTCGATATAGATGGATCAGCCTCATGACATCCATTGGAGAGCATCCAAAAGGATCCTTAACTTTGTTCAGGGAACAAGGACTCATGGGATCTTCTACAAAGCTAAATCTGATCTTGATTTGATTGGGTTTACTGACAGTGATTGGGAAGGTGACAGCAGAGATTGAAAGTAAACATTGGGATATGTTTTCATTCTTGCTGAAGGGCCAATCAGCTGGTCAAGCAAGAAACAGAGTGCCATTGCACTCTCATCTACAGAAGCAGAGTACAGAGGAGTTGTAAATGCAGCAACTCAATGTGTATTGTTGCAGGGGTTACTTCGAGAGTGTGGCTTCAAATCAGAATACAAAAATACTATATATTGTGATAACTAGAGTACCATTCAAATATACAATGATCCAGTTTAGAAGCAGAGAACCAAACACATTGAGATCCATATGCACTACATCAGACAGCTTGTGCATGATGGCACCATTCACCTACTCTTCTGTTCATCTTCAGAACAAGTAGCAGATATATTCACCAAAGTTTTTTGTGAGAATACATTCAGCAATCTCAAATCACTACTGGGGATTTCTGATCATGCTGTGAAGCATGAGTGATGACAATATTTCCAAATTTTGTTTTACTGTCCATGTTTAAGGGAGGATTTTTCCCACTGGGTTTCTGCCTCTTTCCTTGGTTAAATGGACATGCAGTATGTAAAGGGTGACTAAGCCTTGTTGCTAGGACCTATAATTTTCTGATAGTTTACTCATAATTCAGGCTTAAGGGAATGTTTTAGAATAATCAACCCATAGTTAGCTACCTTAGACATTAATTAATCCAATTTTTGTCTTATTTGCCTAGTTTCCATATTCCACCTTATGCAAGTTGTCCTCCACACATCCATAGTGGACAAACTTGCTAAATTTGAGTCATGGAGTGCTTGGGAAACCACTTGGAATCAAATCTTATTTATTCCTAGCCTCCCTAGCGCATGTCTGCTTTTTTTGCTTTATTGCCTGCTTTTTCTGAGTTTTAAGGCAATTGGGAAAGTTTGACTAGGTGAAGTGAAATTGTTTTTTGTCCTCATCATCCTCCACTCTTTTCTCCTATGAAAATAATTTATGAGTTTTCCTTCTACCATATATTAGCTTGCCTAATTGATTTTTCCAATTTATGAGCTCCTAGACAGATTTGGAAACTGCTTTATGCACCTATGGGGGTTTGCTTAGATTTAGTAAGCCTGCTTTTGACCAAATTTGAATGGAATCCTTATGCATTCAAATATCTTATGTAATTATTTATTTATGGTAGCCTATGACTTCACAGGTTTGGATATTGTAGACTTATTCAATATAGATTAGTGTTCTGCTCCATATTTAGTCTCCTTTTGTGAGTAATTTGCATGTGTAATTGGCAATTGTTGTGAGTGTAATTGTTCTAACACTTGGGTTCAATTTCCACACAAGTGATAATAATCCAAAATATTTTTCAAGGATTAGGAGGAGGATTAATAGCTTCCCCTTCAACTAATTCCATTTCATTTTATTGCAAAACATTTTTTATAAAACCCTGTTTAGATGTCGGTTGGTGATAGAGCCTATGTCTATGTCCATTTACTACAAAGGAAATTTCTGAGCCATCAATTGTTTTAATTTTTACTGATCCATTGTCAAAGGCTATAACTACTTCGTATGGACCCATCCAACGAGTAGTTAATTTCCCTTTAAAAATTTTAAACCATGAATCAAATAGTAGTGCCGAATCTCCAGTATTAAACTGCTTTTGCTTAATAAATTTATCATGCCATGTTTTTTCGTTCATTCTGTATTAACATCGTTCTTTGAAGTGCATCTTGTCTAATTTTGTCTAACTCATTAATTTTTAATATTTTTTTTTCTGTGCTTCATCCAAATTCATACCTAATTGTGCTGCCATACAAAAAATTTTAACTTGAAATTCAATAGGTAAAAGGACTTGTTTGCCATACACTAACTCATAGGGGGTATGTCTGGTAGTGTTTCCCCATGTTATCCTACAAGCCCATAAAGCCTCTAAAAGTCTATCTTCCCAATCCTTAGGATCGAAGTGAATGGTCTTAGCTAAAATAGATTCTAATACTTTTTATTTGATTCTACCTGACCATTAGCCTGAGGGTGATAAGGTGAAGATTTGCAATGTCAGATGCCATATTTCATAGTAAGTTCTTTCATTAATTTAGAAGTAAATTGAGTACCTTGATCTGTGACAATTTCTTTAGGTACACCAAACCGGGTGAATATTTCTTCATATATAAATTATACCACCGAGTTCTTTGTGGCTCTAAATAAAGCTTTAGCCTCTACCCACTTGGTGACATAGTCCGTACAAGCTAAGATATTTTTTTTATGAGACATGGGAGAAATTGGTCCTACAAAATCAAGAGCCCATTTATCAAAAGGTTTCATCAGAACTTGGGGTTGTAAAGGCATTTGATCAGATGACGTAGGTCTACCCATTCTTTCGCAACTATTGCATCCTTTAACATATTTGGGAGCATCCTTAAAAATGCTTGGCCATAATAACGAGATTGTAAGACTTTATATACCGTCCTCTTATCAGAAAAATGTCCTCCGCATGGTCCATCATGGCATGCATGGAGGATGTCTGTCATTTCATCCTCCCGCACACATCGTCTAATAATAATATGAGGACCACTGTGGAAGAGAGCGTTATCAACCCAAGAATAATTAGAACTCTGAACTATAATACGACGCTTCTCATGTGGAGACAAATGGTTTGGTATTTTCCCGGTTTCTAGATAATTGGCAATATATGCAAAGCAAGGGGTTTAAATAGATACAACAGATAGATGTTCATCAAGAAAAGTGTCGTCAACTGGTTTAGTACCATCTTCATGTTGAATACGGGTAAGGAAATATGCTACGAGATTTCCTTTACTAGGTCGGTCAATGATGGTAATGTTAAATTCTTGCAATAAAAGAAGCGACCAGGTCACTCTACCGTTGGTAATTGGTTTATTCATTATAAATATAATGGCTGGGTGATCGGTATGCACAAAAAATTCATAACCTATGATATGATAACAAAATTTATTAATAGAATAAACTACTACCAAAAATTCTTTTTCAGTAATGATATAATTTAATTTGGTAGGGGTCAATTTTTTGCTAATAAAATAAATGGCATAAAATGCTTGTCCTTCTTTTTGGCCGAGGACTCTTCCTATGGCTGTATCAGAGGCATCGATAGATATGTGAAAAGGAAGGGACCAATCAAGACCCCTAAGTATTGGTGCCACTAATAGTTTAGCTTTTAGAGTTTCAAATTAATTTTGACAAGATTCTGTCCACTCAGATTCTGAGTCCTTTGTAAGTAACTTAAACATTGGTGCAACTATTTTAGTGAAATTTTTAATAAAGCGTCAGTAAACGCCTGCATGACCAAGGAAGATTCTTACCTCTTTCTGCATTGTTGGAGAGGGAAGGCCAACAATTAATTCAATCTTTGTAGGCTCTACCTTAATTCCTTGGGAAGAAACATGGTGTCCCAAAACTATACCTTTTGTCAATAACATTTTACACTTTTCGTGACTGAGAGATAAATCCGTTTCTTGACACCGGATCAAGACTTTCTCAATATTGTCAAGGGATTCTTGAAAAGTATTACCATAGGCCATAAACGCATCCATGTATACCTCCATACAATGATGTTTAATATCAGAAAAGATTTCTAAGATTTCCCACTAGAAAGTGGTAGGTGCAATACATAAACCAAATGGAAAAACTCGATAAGCATATGTTCCCCAAGGGCATGTAAAAGTGGTTTTGTCTTGATCTTCTAGTTCTATTAAAATATGGTTATAACCACTATACCCGTCAAGGAAGGAAAAATACTGCTTACCTGACAGATTATCTAGTATTTGATCGATAAAAGATAAAGGAAAGTAGTATTTAAGCGTGGCTTTGTTTAGCTCTCTAAAATCAACACAACTACACCATTTTCCTGTGACTTTCTTTGGAACTAATACTAAAGGAGATACCCATTTACTCTCGTAAATAGGATAGATGAAACCAGCAGTGAGGAGATTTTGTAATTCTTCTTTTACTATATCCTTTAGAGAAGGATCCATCCTCCTATGTGGCTGCCTTATAGGTGACATGCTTGGATCCATATAAATATGGTAAATAAAGGTATCAGGTTGTATACCCTTCATATTGGTGTATTTCCATGCGAATGCTCCAGCTCATTTCTTAATAACTTTATACAGTTGTGCCTATTGGTTTTCACTTAATCCAGTGTTTATATGTAAGAATTATTCAAGGCAAACCTCACAAGGTATGGTGTATGGTCATGTATCCTCTTCAATTGTGAAGAAACAAATTGTTTTTGTAAGCATTGAGAGAGCCATATTCTTGTTGATGTATTTTTAACTTCAGAATGTACTTAGTTGTATATCTTATGTATTGTACCCCAATGTTTATTCTAAGAAGTATCTGTAATGTAATTGAGTCATGTCATGCCCCGATGTTCCCATCGTGAGATTCAATAATGTAAACAAGTCATGTCAAGTCATTGTGGGTAACCCTCCTATTGTTCAAGGGTTAAAGTCTTCACAGTTGTGGGGCCCTAGGGTTATTATACTATCCTAGAGAATTCAGCCCTAGGTTAGTTATTGTAAGTTGGAGAAATAGTCCCCACCATCTAATTCAAATTTAACCCTCCTTGTTGATCAGAGGGAAAATTCCCCACAAGTTGTGGGGAACTAGGGTTATCAGACTCTCCTAGAGATGTCATCCTTGGTAAGTAATTGTTAAGTGAGGCTGACATGATGGAGTGGACATTAAGTGAATGAAAGAATATAAATAGAGAGTGAGCCTCTCTATTTATTACACACACACAGACTCATTGGGGCGCATGAGTGAGAGATAAATATCTCTCTCAAGTGAGAGAGAGAGAGAAGCTATGGAGATCATCTTTATGCTTTTGGGTTTTACTGCTGCCATTGGTGCTCATTCTATCTCTAAAGAAGTTGTGGAGTTTTCTCCTTTCTGGTTTCCCTGAGGAAAATTCTTTGTGTCTCTTGTCTCTTTTTTTTATTGATGTTCATGTTATTCTCTCAGTTAAAGATCCTAAGATAATGCTAGCTTGAATGATAAAAATCTAACATGGAATCAGAGCTAACCTGAGAAGAAGAAATTGTGCAAGTGTAGAAGCTATGGATTCTTAATTATTGGGTCTCTCTCCACAATCCATCAGCAAAAGTATGATATTATGACTCTCCATTGAAGGGCACATCTTTCTATCAAAGCGGAATTCGATTCCGGACATTTTCAGTTTTTGGTGCGAAAAATTAGGGTTTCTTACAGAAGAGGAATTTTTGAGTGATCCCGACATAGGATTGTAATCCTCATCAAAATCGAATTTTAGAGACCTGGGTAGATATTTTTGGTTGGGTATAACTCTGGGAAATTCAAACCCTAGTTTGACCTCGGGCCGAAAAAAACCCTAAAATACTAAAACTGATAAGTTTTGGTACATTATCTATATATTGGGATTGGAGAAGGATCAAGAGCTGAAAATTTCAAAGGACAAATATAAAATCTTTATTTACATTGTATCCAAATTTTAGCCTCATATTCTCTATAGTATAGGATATATGATCCCTCCAAGTTAGGGTTCCATCCTCTTCCACGATTCATCCCTAAACAGGACACCTGGGGAGAATTGCTATATCTCAGACTACAAAGGTCCAAATGAAATTTATCAATATTTTATAGAAAGGGAACATAATATACATTATGTGGAAGAATTTTTAGACCTCAAGGATAAAACAGTGACACGTGGAAGTCCGTACAATGTCACTTTGTTGAACAGTCCTGAAACATGTCACCTTGGAAAAATGATCATAAGTCCCGATTGGTTAAACCAATTCTGATGAAAACTATGGTGTTGGAATATGGATAGGTGATTCTACTGAAGTACAAAGTTTCAAACACACAAGAGAAGTAATTTTGGAGATACCATAGAAACAATAGCAGGAATTTCTGTAGAATAAATTGGTAAACTAAGGCTTCCTGTCCCAAGAGCTTTTCTCCATTGTTTTCAGAATAGTAGTACATTGGATAGCTCACCTTTAAGAGGTCTATATTTCTATCTAATCATATCTGAAATATTCCAAGTTTTGAAAATTAGGGTTTCTCTAACAAACCCTAGATCTGCTAGCTCTGGAACGAGGACAAACTCCTCAAATCGGTAAGATCTAATCCTTTGCTATTTTCATTTGAGGTTCTCATTTCAAAGTGATCTATCACATTAGCTTGATGATAAAATTGGTGAATTTGAAAAATTCCAAGCATCGAAGTATACGATCTCTTTAAATAAAATGAATTGGACACATGCATAAGTAGAGAGGTTCCAATCCTAGAGGGAGATAAGGCTAACAACCTTACACAAGAAGAACTTGTCAAGGCCAAGAGGATTAATGTTGATTCTATCGAGGATCACCTTATACCACAAGTGTCTTACCTAAAGAAACTTGAAGAGATGTATGTTTCCTTGACCAAGCTATTTGAAGGGAAGAACATAAATCGGAAGATGAATTTGAGAAAATAGTTGAAGAATGTGAAAATCCAGAATGCAGAGACCATGCAGTCATACCTTAAAAGGGTCTCTCAAATCAAAGAACAACTTGAAGCGGTAGAAGAAGAAGTGGAGAATGCAGAAGTGGTGATAATCACCTTGAATGGCCTCCCAGGATCATGGGATTCATTCATTGAAGGAATGTGTGCCGAAAGGAAGTGGTTACTTCCAGTAGACGCTAGGAAGAGTGCACATAAGAAAAATAATCTCGACTCATAATAAGAAAAGAGAAGATGGGATAAACTGAAGATCAAGATCTCATGATCCAGAGAAGATGCCTCAAGCGATGAGGAATATGAAGAACTCAATTCTTGAAGAACCTCTTATCCATCTTAGCATTTGGATAAGAAATGATGAATGAGGATGATGATGAATCTAAGGGCTCAAGAAGGCGTCTACCCATGAAACAAATAAAGATAAGTGTTAAATTGTCATTTCATGATATTGTTTTGTTATGCATTTGTTTATATTTAGTTGATTTATTATGGATGATAGAATGTTTGCATTAACGATAGGATACTACTAATATGCATGTGATGGGTAAGTCGCTCATGGTGCTATACAACTCTTCATTACAACTTATCTAGAATGAAACCTCTTTGCTAACATATTGGATTAGTGCACAATATCAATGTTGTCCTTGTAGAGATGGAAGGCATATAGAAAAGTTTCCGTGAAATATGGAGGAATGTTGTATTGGATTAAATAGTTGCATGACCATATATTTATGCATACGAATTTTCCATTATGAATATGCCTTATGAAATGTTTTGAACCATACAAATGTGTTTGACTTGTAAGAAAGATCGCGTACAATCACCTACAAGAAAATAAGGATGAGACTTGTTTCGAAGAACAAGTGATGACAATTCAAGAAATAATCCAAAATGAAGAATAATATGACGAATGCAGTGACATAATTGATGCAAATCTTTCCATATCTGAAGAAGTAACCAAGAAGAATGGTGTCTAGGATGCAGTATCGATATGTCAAGGGAAGTTCGTAGTTCCATGATGCAATAGATGGAAACATCGTGGGATACAAGGTAGCACGAGGCTTCTCATGAAAAGAAGGCATAGAATAGGAAGATACATTTGCAGCCAGTGGGAGTTGAGACACATGACAAGAAGAATCATGTGTGCAAATTAAAGAAGGCCTCGCACGAGCTCAGAAGACACCCATGGGAGAACACATACATGAGGAGCTTGATGAATATCTGAACCTTTGCAACAAGGTTGAAGATGAAAGCCTATAGAGGATGAAAATCTCATAGATGGGTGCGAGAAGAACTTTTGGAAAGGTTCAAGATAGAGGATATTGGTATCCAGTGACCCTGGATGGATACATAGAATATTAGCATCTGAGGAAGCTACTTGTCACTCCACTACAAAATGTTTCAGTGCATAGAGTATGAAACCAAGAGGGAGTATGATGCTCTACTTTAGAGGGAGTGACTGTAGAAGATCCTGAGGTTTGACATGGTACGATAGGATGGATAGATTATTGATGACTCTAGGATTTACTGAGAGTAAAGAAAATTCCAACCTTTGCTTCAAGGTTGAAGGTATAAGACCAGTGATGCTCCTATTTTATGTCGATGACTTGTTCTTGACAGAAAAGAAGAACTCATTAAAGTTGCAAGAAGGAGACTTTCTACTGATTTTGAGATGAAGGACTTGGGGATGATGCACTATGTTCTAGGCATGGAGGTGTGGACAAGGGAGGTAGGCAGTAGATATCTTGAAGAGGTTCAGGATGATGGACTTCATTACCACACCTATTGCATCAAACTTGAAGCTATTGAGTGTTGATTCATCAGAGTCGGTTGATGCCACGATGTATCGTCAGATGATTTGTTCCTTGATGTACCTAATAGATACAACACCAAATATTTGCTTTGCTGTGAACAAATTGAGACATGTTCACCTGATGGTTTCAAAGGGTATAGTTGAGTACAGGCTTAAGTATGATACAAATTAGAAGATTAACCTGAAAGGTTATGTGTATTCATATTGGGTAGTTCCATTGATAGGAAGAGCACTTTGGGGTGTTGCTTCAGTATGAGATCATGTGTGATCTCTTGGTGTAGCAAGAAGCAGTCCTGTGTGGCACTAAGTACAGCCGAGAGAATAGCAGTGAAGCTCCAGTATGTGATCCAGATCAAGTTCTCTCGAAAGATGGATTTCTAGCATAGCCAGTTAGACAGGTTATCTAAGCATAAAATATTGGCCAAGCTCGTAGGTGGCTCAGATGTAAATAGACCTATAGATTGTCCTCAGATGTAATTGGTCCTGGTGAAGCTCGTACGTTATACTTGGAAATAATTATCCTTGATATGATTCTATGCTAAAAATGACCAGAGTGAAGTTTGAGTAATTCAGAGAGAAGCTTGGTGTTCTCTAGATTGAGGTTTTCCCCAAGGGGAAGTGATGATTCCGCGAGCCATTCTGACATGGTGAGAGGATTGGTTCCTTCCATGGTAAGATGTAAGGGATGATCCATTCTATCACGGTGAGCGGATTGGTTACTTTCATGTCAGATATGAGTACTGATCCATTCTAATGTGACTATAGGATTGGTTCCTATATGATCAGATATAAGTGTTGAATGTCATTCTCTGAATGGAGGCACCTGGTCAGTTAGCAGGAATACTTAGCCTAGAGCTGAGGGCCATTTTGATATGACTGTGGGATGTGTTCTCACATGATCAGATATAAGTGTTGAAGTCCATTCTTTGGGAGAATGGAGGAACCTAGTCAGTTACCAAGAATCCTTCGCCTAGGGCTGAGGGCCATTCTAATATGACTATGGGATTGGTTCCCACATGATCATATGTAAGTGTTGTGCCTTTCCATAGATGGTAGTAGGTGTTTCTTACCATGCTGGTGGATGTGAGTGTTGTTCCTTTTCACAGATGATAGTAGTTGTGTCCTATCATGTTGGTGATTGTAAGTGTTGTGCCTTTCCACAGATGATTGTAGTTGTGTCTTATCATGCTGGTAGATGTGGGTGCTGTGCCTTTTCATAGATGGTAGTAGGTGTGTCCTACCATGCTAGTGATTGTAAGTGATGTGCCTTTCCACAGATGGTAGTAGGTGTGTCCTACCATGCTGATCGATGTGAGTGTTATGCCTTTTCACCACGGGGACTTCACTTAGTGAACGTCTCATATAGCACGTGCGATCGTGGGATATTAAAGAATACCCTTAATTTTGAGAGATATTGAACCAAACTCTTTTTGTTGAAACTCCCTCCCTATACTTAAAACCTCCTCCCCACCTCGTTTTATACCTCAATCCTTATAAACCACCCTACCCACCCCCACCTTAAACCCCTCATCCCCTCAATAACTGGAATATATTGGTTCTATTTTTGATAATTTTAAAACCCACAATATGAACTAACGTGATAGGATATTGGTCAACAAGTGAAGACCCCGTGCTTTTCACAGATGATAGTAGTTGTGTCCTATCATGCTGGTGAATGTGAGTGTTGTACCTTTTCATAGATGATAGTAGTTATGTCCTATCATGCTGGTGATTGTAAGTGATGTTCCTTTCCGCAGATGATAGTAGTTGTGTCCTATAATGCTGGTGGATGTGAGTGCCTTACCTTTTCACAGATGGTAGTAGGTGTGTCCTACCATGCTAGTGATTGTAAGTGTTGTGCCTTTCCACATATGGTAGTAGGTGTGTCTTACCATGCTGGTGGATGTGAGTGTCATGCATTTTCATAGATGATAGTAGTTGTGTCCTATCATGCTGGTGAATGTAAGTGTTGTGCCTTTATGACATGGTGTTGGATGCGTTCCTCTCATGGTAAGATGTGAGTGCTGGCCATTCTGACTTAGGGTCAGATATAAGTGCTGAAGAAGACCTACATGGAGGCTAGGCCTACAACCAGCATGAAAAAAGATAGCTCTGTAGAACTTCCTGTGATGAGAAGAATCATGATATAGCACTTGTGATGATCACCGAATGATGATCCAATAGTGATGATCCATATCGAGTGATGATCCAGATATAGTGATGATGTCCCCATGATGATATAGATCCAGTGATGATGATCTAGATCTAGTGATTATCCAAATCCAAGATGAAGATGACTTGAAGATGAAGATGATGAGATGATCCAATTGATACAGAGAAGAAGACCAGTGCTAAAAAATTGTGTCAAGAGAATACCTTCCTAGTTAAGAGGGAGTGTCGATGTATTTGTAACTTCGAAATGTATTCACTTGTATATCTTATGTATTGTACCCCAATTTTTATTTCGGGAAGTATCTGTAATGTAATTGAGTCATTCCATGCCCCGATGTTCCCATTGGGATATTGAATAATGTAAACAAGTCATGTCAATTTATTGTGGGTAACCCCCCTATTGTTCTAGGGTTAAATTCCCTACAGTTGTTGGGCCATAGGGTTATTATACTATCCTAGAGATGTTGGACCTAGGTGATTTATTGTAAGTTGGAGCAATAGTCCCCACCATATAAGTCAAGGTTAACCCTCCTTGTTGATAAGAGGGAAAAGTCCCCACAAGTTGTGGGGCAATAGGGTTATTAAACTCTCCTATAGATGTCGGACCTAGTAAGTAATTGTTAAGTGAGGCTGACATGATGGAATGGACATTAAGAGAACTAAATAATATAAATAGAGAGTGAGCCTCTCTATTTATTACACACACACTACTCATTGGGGCGCATGAGTGAGAGAGAAATAGCTCTCTCAAGTGAGAGAGAGAGAAGCTATGGAGATCAACTTTATGTTTTCGAGTTTTACTGCTGCCACTAGTGCTCATTCTATCTCTGAAGAAGTTGTGGGGTTTTCTCCTTTATGGTTTCCCCAAGGAAAATTCTTTGTGTCTCTTGTCTCTTATGTTTATTGTTGTGCATGTTATTCTCTCAGTTAATGATCCTAAGATAATACTAGCTTGAATGATAAAAATATAATGATTCTCTTGAAACTCGTCTCCAAAAATTTGATCGAATTGAGCAAAGGACTGAGCAAAATCTGTATAGGTTATTGAAGAAATAAATTGGTTTAATACATTCTCAGTGGTCTGCTCCTGAAGTGCCAAGGAAAAATCACTAGGAAGGGAGAGATCATCAAAGTATTCATCCCCAAAAGAAGCATTTAACCACCATGAATTTTTAGTTACTGGTTGTGATGGGGGTATAAAATAGGTCTTTGTGTTGAAAACCCATTGGAAATAGTCATCTCTCCATCCCTACACCCTATAAAAGAATTTTCAGTAGCTAACCATGGTATTCCAAAGATAATAGGATGTCCTTTAGAAGGATCCTTTGATTCTACGACAATAAACTTGATAGGGTATTCCCATGAAACTACTGATACAACAATGTCATCCACGACTCCAGTGGGTTTTACCTTAGTGCAGTCTTCTAGTTCTTGGATGGAAGGAGTAGGTTGAAGAAATTGTCCTAACTATAAAAATTCTAAAACTGTGGTGGTCATCATGTCGATAGTGGATCTTAAATCGATTAATGTATTTTATATGGCAGCATTGTTTATAATTACAGTCACTACTGGGGCTCCTAGATTTGTATATTTTTCAATCTGAGACTGACCTGTCATACATTCAGACATTTCTACTATAACACGAATTGTAAGAGGGTCATTTTGCTTCTTTCCTGGGAGATTAATACATAGCTCCTTTATTACCTAACTATATATTGGTATATCTTTGATAGCTTGTAATAGAGGGATTTTAATACAGATGTTTTTCAATTCATTGAAAATTTTATACTCCGGATGAACTACATGTTTTTCTATCACTAGTCTCTCTGGAAATGGAGGAATTTTTTGCTCCTAAGTTTCTCGTGGAGGATGGGTGTGTACTAAAATTTTTGGAATGTTCACATCCTCCAAAATAGCATCATTCATGGGTTCACTTGAATCTTTTTATTCTTTGTTTGGTTCCTGAATGATGACTGATGACTTGGGTTTATTATTCACAACTCTTCCTGATCGTAATTGAATTTCATGTACAGGTACATTCGAAATAAGGTATGATGGAAGAGTGTGCAACTCCTGTTAAGAGCTTGAGTTTGTTTGTTATTAGGGTTAGGTCTTAGCTGTACAGTTAATAACGTCAGTCAAGGAGGATTTGCATTCTGAAAGTGATGAGGTTGTTGTGTGATAAAAGGAACCGTAGGTAGAAATCTAGGTGACATTTGCTAGAAATTTGTTTGATTCTGAGGATAAGGATGATTAGGTGTAGGGACAGGTTGTGGCTTAGGATATGGTTGTCCTCTCCATCCTTGTGACCAATATTGTTGTTGTGGAAATTGAGGAGGAGGATAACGAGGTGGCTAATTCTGCCATCTAGAATTCTTCTATTACTAAGGTGGTTGATACGAAGGATAATAGAGTGGAGGTTGTGGTGGAAAGTTTGGATATGTTGGTTGGTGTCTAGGTTTCCAAGGAGGCCTCCTAGATGTTTCAGCTACATCCCCACTCTTATAGATGGCTTGCAATCCAGGAAAGGATGGGAAATTATCTGTTGGATTCTCTTTTGTACAGATGTGACATACAAAGATGTTGTTTAATGGACATTCCCTTTGGGGATGTTTAGTTCTACATCCTGGACAAAAGATACTCATTGCTGCTCATTCTTCATCCCACCTCTTCTTGTCTTGTAAATCATCTAGTTGAGAACCCATTGCTCCTTAGATATTATTCTTAAAATTCTCCAGCAGGTTTCCTAACTCTACTCTTGTAACTCCGCGTGAACTAGGAACATTTCCTCTTATATTTCTACCAAAAGGGTGTCAAAATTTTTTTGGAAATTTCCCCCTACTGCTAGAATAATTTTTACACATCTCACCAATCTGTGCAAAATTTTTATGATAAATATCATCAACTGCCATGAGATTAATACTTTCTAACAAGTTCTCAGAGATCCCCTTAAGGAAAAGTGTATGTACTGCATCTTCTTGGAGGTCATTATATTTAAACTTATGTAATGTATAAATGAACCTCTCGAGATAGTCCTCCAAGCTCTTATCTTCAAGTTGTTGTATCTTGAATATATCATGTTGAGAGTCCTTAGGTTTGCAGTATTCTTGATATTTTTGCAAGAATGAGGTTTTCATATCATCCCAAGTCCTGATAGTAGATTCTCCTAATCCCATGAACCATCTCAAGGAGGAATTAACAAATAGAGCTTTTAGTTGAGCAGGATCAACAAAGTCAACGAAATTTGGATCTCCTACTAGTGAGAAAGGTGTGTTAATTGGATTCAAAACTAGTGGAGGGATAGGGGTTTCTAATGGCCGATCCTCTTGAACTTCCTCAGGAACGAGGTCCTTAGGACCTTCTTCTAAGGTCCCTTCGCCTTCTATGGCTTCGCTAGTAAGATATTCTAAGGGAGATTCCTTAGGTTTCAGGGTAGAACTATTTCCTATAGGCGTCTTTTGATACCTTTCTGATGAGTTAGTAGTTGGGGAATTACAGCCCCTACGATAGTTAGTAGAGACTTCAATAACTTTTCCGGTCTTGACAAATCTACCCTAAGGATCTATAATTCTACTCATGAAAGACTTTTAAACTAAAGAAAACCTATGCTACTACTGTTGTTGGATTTGGGGGCTCCTTCTATAACAGATGCGCAGTTTCTTACCTCTAATCTTACCACTCCCCCACTAACAACCTATTACTAAAATTCATAAATAATTATACTCTACCTTACAAAACAACTCTCCGTCAATGCTGCCAAAAGTGTTGGGTGTTTTATAATGTTTAAATTAATCCACCTATTCTTTAATTATCAACCAGGGTTTGTAAGCTTAGAGTTAACACAAAATATATGCGAAGGTAGAGGGTGTCGTGTAAATATTTTAACAAACAAAATATTGAATTATCTTTCAAAATGAAAAACCAAGTCAAGCTCCTAAAAATGCACTTATTAAAGTAATTAAACTGAGACAAAATAATAAGCTAAATAATTGATAATAAACGTTAAACTAAAATACAATCAACAATTAACTATTCAATGGGAAACTAGGGTACAAGGAAAACTTAACTTATAAGCAACCATAAATCTTAATAAAATAAGCAAGTAGAAAACTTAATAAAAGAAGCAAGTAGAAAACTTAATAAAAGAAATATCTTTAGGATCTATCCTACAACTTCTTTCACCACAACATAAAAGAGACAACCTAAAAACATACTAAAGAAAACAGATATAACACTCAATCTCACATGGAAACAAATAAATCAATCCAAAAAGCATAAATACGAAAGAATATAGTATTAAAACAAAATGAGGAAACACATTCAAGAAACAAAAACAACTTAACAGGCATTCAAACAAAAAGAAAATAAGGAAAAAATAATAAATAACCTAAAACAATTAAACTTCAACTTTAATGTTAAACAAAACTAACACCTAACTATTACAGTCAAAACATAATTCAGACATTAACAAAACAAAACAAAAAAAAATCTTAAAATACATAAAAAAACACTAAAAATAGAACTAAGGGCTGAATGACAGACTGAATTGTGGGTCTAAAAGGGGTGTTTGAATAACATACTGAACATGTTGTCCGAATGATAGGCTGCACAATTAAAATGGTAAAAACTAACCTAAATGAACTAATCTTCAGCTGAAGTCATGGAGTTGTAATTCTAATGTCTAAAGCAATAAAGAAACCATTGCATATTAATAAACTGAAATGTAAATTGCATAAATTGATAATTAGAACAGAAATGAAATAGACAGAATTAAATCTACTTAATTTGATAAACAACAATCTATCTTATCTAACTTGCAAATAAACTGAACAATAGACTGAAAATGAAATGACTGAAAAAAAAACTATTTAATTTAGAGCTGAAAGCAAACTATGTGCGCAGTCTAATTATCTAATTCAGAAATCAAATTGCATTACAGAAATAATAAAATAGACTATAAATTAAACTGACTACAACAAAAAATGAAAGAAATAAACAAGAAAAGAAACCTCTGGTTGATGAGGGGCCCTCTCAGCAATTAGGGGTGATGCCTGGCTAACTTTTACTTAAATGCAATCTTCAACAGCAACACATACAACTCTTTATTCATATGGTGGAACATAAATACAATGTTCAAGAGTAAATCACTGGAGTAACTCTTCTCCTAACTCTGCTAACTAACTGATTCTTCTAGATAACTCCATCTCTCTCACATAGGCTGATATATATAATGATTTATAGGGATGAGCAAGTTGACCCTTTAGAGGTCGGCTACTCTCTAAATTTAGTCAATATTAAAGGAGTTTAACTAATCACAGGCCAACTCGCATGCATCTCCCTTCTTCAGTGCGAACAATCTTCAAAGGTGGCGCATGGGCTTATCTTCAGCGTGAACATTTTGCAGAGGTGGCACACATGTTCCTTCCTAAGCGTAGTAGGTGATTGATGGTGAGCAAACGAGAGCGTAGTGGTGAATGTTATAGAGCATCGGTTGAATGCTTCAATCCATTGCATGGATGGTTGATGTGGTTGCAATCGAAGGAGGTTGCAGGCTGGAAAATATCTAGAACACAACTTCATCACCCAGACGCGTGGATAATGGTTTGTTTGCAGGTTTCTTGTTTTAAATTCCTGAAATTAATTCTTAGCAGTGCGTAGTCTCATGGGTGATTTGGATGGATATCTGAACAAGAGGCTTGGCCATGAGCTAGATACACTAGGCATCAATCTAGGGCGAACAAAGTTTCTATCTTCTAGCAGGATTTAGGACTGCAATCTACAGCAACATGTCTCAACATCTGGCAAACCACCAGCGAGTTTCATGCAATGGGTTGGACGATGAGGTGGACATCGAGCAGGACATGCTGTGCGAAAGGCAGGCTGAATGTGTTCTATTTATTAATTTATCCCAAAAAGATTATAAAATCTGCAAACAATAATATAAATAAGTTAATATGTCAAATTCACTTTAATAATGTTATTTTTAATTAATAAAACCATAAAAATTTGATAAATAAAAAGATTTCATATAAACCTTAAATACACTCATACCTAAGGTTGAATAATGATCTGCGTGTCATAAAATATACAAAAGATAATAAAATATGTGTTTAAATGAATAATTTAACTGCAAAAAATGATTACAAATCTAGGATCAACACCTGCATGAAAACCGTTTGGTGTAATGTCCTCAAATATGCACTTATTCCTATAATGCCAAAGTTCCCAAATGATGAAGCATGGTAATGAATACCACTGAGGATATTGAATTTTCCAAGTAGTGAGACAATCTGATAATGAAATCCCATTCCAATATGTGTGTTTTTGTGACAAGCAACCAACTTCCTTCCAAATAGATTTTGAAAAACAACAGGAGAAAAATAGATGGAAAATAGTTTCTTCCTCCAGTCCACAAAGTAGGAAAATATTTGGATTGGAGAAACCTCTTTTCAAAAGGTTGTCCCATGTTAATATTTGATCTCCAGTGCCAACCTACAGAATAATAGTATACAGTATGGAACCTTCCTCTCCCATATGTTATGCCAGCATAATTGGTTCACTTGGAAGATATCAATAAGATGTTGATAAGCCAATTTGGCCGATATAACCCTCGATTCCATGTTTCATGACCGCTTTAAAGTGTCAAAGCCATCATTCAGGAAAAATCAAACCTCCTTGAAGACATCTGATGTGGACAGACCATTCATCTCTCATTACACCATAAAGATCCAACTGATTTGTAGATATCCAACCTTGAGTCGAAGACAGATCATATAGAATAATAACAATGTGATATAGATTAAAATATCCTCTGCAATAAAGATGAACTAAAAGATCTGCAGAGAGCTGATATTTTACCAAGCCTCCAATAATGGGGTCTTCACCGACACAGATGAAATGACCATCACCCATTACCCATGCTAAACAGGATCCAAATATGTTGAAGGAATGAATAATTCCATCCCATACATTAGAGATCCCATGGCACATATTTTTGAAACAATGAATCTATTGAATTATAGATAAAGCACTGATATATTTTTCTCGAATAACGTTTGTCCATAAACTACTGCCATAGATGACCATCCACACGATTTTTTCCCTCAATGCAAGAGAAAATAAATGCGTGTTTCTTAGGCCCCATCCACCTTTGGACACTAGGCGAGCAATGATCTCCCATCTAATCAGATGATATTTGTTTTTTTCAGGATTTCCTAACCATATGAAAGACATAATTTTCCTTCTGAATTCATTTATCACTTATTTGGGTACTTTGCATAGTGAAAACCAATAGACCACCATATTAACCAGCATAGATCTAGTAAGGACTAAACAACCCCCCAGAAACAAACACCACTAGCACCAAAGCTTAATCCTTTTATCAAATCCTTTCAATAAACACTACTAGTCTCTAGTTTTATAACCATTTGGATTAATGAAATACCCAAGGTATTTAGTTTTTCTATCTAAAGGATAGACCTTTACCTGTAGCAATTCTTTGATATCAATTAAAACATCTTCAGAAACCTCATTCACCAAGAGAAGAGACTTCTCAAAGTTTATAGATAACCCATAGACATGTTAAAATACACTAATAATATTTTGATAGATCGTCCATTCAACAGTTGAACCCGAGCCAAATATCAAGATATCACCCATGAATAATAGGTGCATAATAGACAAATTATCATTGATCTTAATACCCTGGATTTTTCCTTTTTCTTTTTCATTCCTTATCATGAGGCTGAGCGATTCAATGACTAGAATAAATAGCATAGGATACAATGGAAAGCCCTGCCTAGGCCCTCTTTTCGCTTGAAAAAATTTAGTCGGGACACCATTCACCAAGACTGCATATGACACCAAAGTGACACATCCCATGATCCACTTCATAAACCTATAAGGAAGTTTGATTTGAATTAAAATAAGCCTCAGGTAACCCTAAGAAAATCTTTCCTAATCGTTGTTCAAATCTAGTTGAAGAGCAACAACAAAATATTTTTTAGTCTCAACACTGTGAAAAATTCCTGGGCCACCCCGATGGCCTCTAGAATTTTCTGATTTTCTAGAAAATTGAAATGTTCAGAAGATAACCCCTTTGAAATTATCAGCTTCAACCTATTTGCAATTATCTTTGAAATTATTTTACAGACAAAATTGCAAAGTGATATGGCACATAAATCCTTTAGTCTCATAGAGTCAGACTTCATAGGAATCAAATCGAGAAAAGTTGAGTTTATGGCCCCATTGATCAACCCACAAGCCCTAGATTCCTCCACTTCCAAAAGTAAATCCATTCCCATCATCTCGAAATATTTCAGAAACATTTCCATAGTCCACCCATCCGGGCCTGGACCTTTGGAACAAGCATAGTCCATAATAACCCCTTTTAATTCAGATAGTGTGACAGGATAAAATAACTCTTCACCGTCTTCATCATTGAAAATATTGGATACTCCTTTATGAATTTTATCTATTAACACACCAAGAAGTTTCCATCAGCAATGAAGTAGGATTTAAAAAGTTCATGTGCCATCTAAGAGATACCATCTTGTTCATTAATCAAACAACCATATATATCTTTTAGATCCCAAATTGAATTTGTATTTCTGTGATGTTCAACATATGTATGAAAAAATTTTGAATTCTTATCACCCGATTCTACTGAAGTAATGCGGCTCTCCAGCCGTATGTTTTCAAAGGAGATCTTAAGAATTCACATTTTTTCTTGTTCCAGCTACATAATCTGATCCAATTTTGGCTGAGGCAGTGCATCTTTTGAAGCATAGTCCATTATGTTTTTGATCTCATATTCAATAGCTAGCATCTCCTTCTTCTCCATATCAGATCTCTTCTTATTCTAGTAAAATACCTCCTCCTTCAACAAGCTCAGTTTCATAGTTAATTGTTACATAGATGACAGAGTAGTAGGATACGAAGTTTCATTCGACACCCTACATACTAAATCTATAAAACCATCCACACCCATCCACGCATGATTAAATTTAAGGGTTTACAAATTCTTATACCCTCAATGTCAAGTTGACAGAATATGAGATGATGATCCGAAAATTTATTTTTATCAACCCGAGATTGATATTTTTCCATTTGATCAATAAGTGAGAAACTGATAAAAAATTGATCTAGTCTCTTAGCCACCCAAAAATATCCCACCCTTCCACTACTCCATGTGGGGTAGATAGGTGTAGGTTTGAAATCCACAAGACTAACCTTATCAAAAATGTGCTCGAAATAAGGACCAAGTGGACAAGTTTTTGCACTTGAACCCCATATTTCACAGGTCAACCAGGTTTTTAGGGGGCTTTCTTTGTGGTCTCGCAGATAGTGCTAGGAGAACCTCATTAACCTAGGGGACTTGGAGGATGCATGGAAGGAGAAGGGGAGGGTTCCTCCTCCTCAATCAACCCCAAACTAACCCTAGTGTTCAATATTCCAAAACCTGTATCCGAGGTTATGATGGGAGGATGGGAGATTTGATCCAGTTTCCCATTAGTATGTGCTACCACATTCAATAAACCCCCAGCTACATCTTTTTTATGGGGCACCTCTAAAATATACTGAACATTAAAATATGGGTTTTTTAATGAGTTAACCACATTGATAGACAAGGAAAGGTTCTGAAATCCTTTATATAAAAATGAAGCACTAAGTAGTTCAAATTCCTCCACTGCATCCCCAATAACTTCCATTGACTTTACCAATTCACATTCTTAATCATTTAGTGAAGAGACAAAGGAAGGGAAAATATTTTTTAACTTACATATGGAAGGCTGGTCCACCAACAGAATTGGATTAGCAGATGATGAAAATGATGATTGTGGATTCAAGCTTCCGTCACCTGAATCATCAGATGGCCACACAGCCGCATCTTCAGAATCATGTTCTGTCTGATCTCGACGAAGAATTTGTTTTCCATAAATGTCCAATTTCCTTACATTTTGAACATCTGAATGGAAACCCCCAGTAATCTAGTGGCTGAGAGAAATTCCATTCCCTCCAAGTAATCTTGATCTTTTCTCGTAAGCCCTTTTCCATGTCTATTTCAACTAAATTACGACTCATACATTTGTCGGCCCCAATCAACATCATGGGATCTAGATGTATGAACCAACCCAAATGATCTCCAATGATCTAAAGAGCTTCATGGTTCCAGAAAAATGGAGGTAAATCTGAAAATAACACTTATATTTGGCAAAATTTAAGACCTTCCATTGCTAGGTTCAACTCATAATGCCACCATCATAGAATTAAGTTTTTGTGAACTTTTAACCAGTTTTTTTTTAGTATAAAATTTGTATGAGCCTCTTTCCAAAAGATGAATCCATACCATTGTTAATGAAATACATATATAGTGGGGAAGTATCCTAGCATAGGACCCAATACTTCTACAACCCAATATTTCATTTCCTTTCATTCCATATCCTTATAGCTAAATTTCCCCACCAGACCATGCAAGTTCATCCCCACGACTTCTTCCATCCCAATGCCTCGGCCCGCAAGTGTCATCTTGTCTTCATCCCAACATAATTTCCACTTTTAAAATTTGCCACTACTTTTCTTCTTCATAGGTTTCTTTAGGAAATTATGAGAGAACTAACCAACCCTCAACTCTTTTGGGTTGATAGAAGGACGTGAATTCATAGAGGAAGCAATTTCATTTACTCGAACCTTTTTACCCTCTATAAATAGGGTTTTACAAAGAAGATCAACTGTTTTGGCTGCTGTGACCACCTGTTTCTTGTTTGACAGGGAGTTGCACCTAGGGATTAATATCGTAGATCCAACCAAAATAAATCCAGCTGGAAATTTTCTCCTAGGTGCTATCCATCCAAGGTAAAGTGACGGATACTACATATTTTGATTTTTATTTCCAATACCTCCAAATAAACCTGTGTTCCCTAGGTCATACTTTGGGGAAGTGACCCACCACAAAAATTCGTCAGAATGTCAAACCCTCTAACCAGGAACCTCTCTTTTATTCACATCAATGGCACCAGAAAAGAGTTATTCGCCATTGGAGGAGGGGAAATAACATATGGAATATTGGCACATAGAAGTCAGTGAATTTGCATTGTGTAAGTCAGTGTGTCCCAATGATTAGTAGATACCCCTTCTGGGGTGGATGGCATGTTAGCTGCTTCCAATAAACATTTTGTGTAGTCCCAGCGGTAATGTAGATGTCCACACCTAAGCTTATCTGTTTAAATCCCCCATTGTTTACTTGATGACAAAGTAGATAACATACCCACTAGTATCTTCCACCAACTGTTAGACCAAAATCCTATCATCATCATGTGATAAGACCTTTGACATACCTATTTGTCCTTAATCCTAGCACTTGGAGTGGAAACCCATGTTGATTGTCAATCTTTCATAAAAAGACTCAGCACCGTGCTTTCCCCTTTATCCATGAGCGATACCTTGCTCGCACTACCTGCACTTGGTTATCCATAAGCGGTGCCACCGCTTATAACCCTTGGTCCATAAGCATTTCTTACCTGAACCGCTCTGTCATAGAAGACGAAAAGTGGCACCCTAGGTAAAATTGGAAAAAGAGAAGATTATTGAGGCTTCTAGATAATGAGCCTCATGTCCTCCCTTATCCCTATCATTGTGGGTTAGTTGTGCTCGAGATCCCTTGTCCTAGGATCTTAGATGCCACCTCATCCACGAATCTCTCAACCATTCCTATCCATTGAGCCTTATAAATACAAGCTCATGTCCATGGTTGAGGGGGGAACCATTGAAGTATTGTTATGTTGTTGGATTGACCACTTGGCCTAAGCCATTAGAGAGCATAGAGAGAAAAGTAGGAGCTTATGGGGATGAATGATTTGGTTTCATGGAGATGCATGTCAACAATAAGGATTAATTGGTTGTAAACTTCTCCATTTTAATCTTAATGCAAAGCTGATTTCCATCCCACTTTACTGTTGTTGGTTGATTTCACATGTAAATGTTGTTGGATTCCTTAGTCACTGAAATGGATTAATAGATTATGTTGTAGTATCTTTGATTTGTTTGCATGTTTAATCTTATTACAGGTACATAGGTTTACTATCAAAGCAGGCATTCCAGGTATCTACGATATCTAGGGAGGGTCTTCATCCTTTGTCATTCATTTGTTCTGGATCTGAACCATTTAGACCAGAGGAACAGCTTCTATCCATAGAAGGTGAAATATTCCTGCTAACAAATATGGAGACTTCACTGAAGAATGAATATACATACCAGTTGATCTGATCTTCCTTAGTTCTTCAACTCTTCTCCGAGTCTAGGCTCCTTCTCTAATGCTCTCCAGTCAGATATGCTATCTGACTCAATGTATTTTGGTTTGAAACTTCCAGATCTATCTAGATCTGAATTATTTTGACCTTTTATGCTCTTTTTTATTCTCAATCTATCATTTTTTACCTTGATCTAATCAATTTCTAACTTGATCTTTCATTCTCGTTTTTGTTTTGGATCTATTCAAGGAACCACACATGTTCTGTTGGCAAGAAGCGGTGCCACCGCCTGAGTCAATTTAGCCATAAGCGGTGCCACCACCTGAATCCAATAAGAAAGGAGTGGTTCTGCCTCAAAACTACCTGTCAGTAGCTTCATCTGTGCGGTACCAGGTAGGCCCTGTTCCAGACTTTGTATTTTGATTTTTGTGTGTTTTTGGCTTACTTTTTTATGAAAATGAAGTGTATTTTTGTATTCTTTGATGAAAATGATCTTTTGTTCTCCTTTGTGTTTTGGAACTATTCAGGGAACCACACATGTTCTGTTGGCAAGAAGTGGTGCCACTGCCTGAATCCAGTGAGCAAGGAGCGGTTCTACCTCAAAACCGCCTGTCAGCAATTTCATCTGCGCGGTGCCAGGTAGGCCCTATTCCAGACTTTGTATTTTGATTTTTGTGTGTTTTTGGCTTATTTTTTGATGAAAATGAACTGCATATTCTACAGTCTCTTTGATTGTTGTATTCTTTTTGCATTCAAAGAGAGTTTAGGTTTCTTGCATTATATTTTACAATATTTTCTTTGCTTGAAACCTCTTACTCTTTTCTATAGATATTATTCATTGGAATTGGAAATATACATTTCATTTTCATGAGTAGGTTTCGGTTTGTTTTGGACTTGGAATGCGTGAGTGATCCATGTTGTTTTGAGTCTTTCTTTGCTTGGGTGATTCTTGTTTCCTTTTGCATGCTGATTTTTTCAGTGACTTGGTAGGAAATATTGGTTCTTCGTTTCCTTGTCTATTTCAAAGAGAACTTTTAGTTTTCTCTCTCCTTTGTTTTATTCGCAAGCATGTTAATCGATTTTATTCTTGTTTTGTGCATGATTTTTTGAAATTCTAGATCTTACTTTCATTAAGAATAAATGTTTATTTTCAAATTCGCGTGCATTAGAGTTAGTTTTGTTTGGAACGTTAGTGAAATCATCTTTCCATTAAGTTTTTATGCACATTTTTCAAGCATGAAAAGATAGGAAACATTTTTTGTTTATTTTTGTTTGATGTTCTCTACATCTCTTTCGTATTTGCTTTAAAGATTGTTTGGGGTGCATTGATATTTTACTTTTCATTTGAAGAGATAGAATTGCATTTGCATTTGGGTGTGCATTTTTGGGAAGAAAATTTAATCTCTCTCCCTCTCTTAAGTAGAATTTCATTGAAGAGGAAAAATTACATTATCATATAGATCAGTGTGCATCTTCTTTAAATTCAAGTTTTCACTCCATGGTTCCACCTAAACGCACAAGATAAAATTAGCTATAGTAATAGGTTAAAACTTTTAGCAATTTGAGTGATAAGTTAGAGACGTGTTCGGGTGTCATTAAGCATAGGAGCTGTCATTACTTGTCTGCATTACATTTCGAGACTCGTGTAGTTCTTCCACGTACCGTTGGTATATTGAATGGCCTTTCACGTACCCTTGAGGTATATAGAAAGGTACTTCATGTACTCTATTGTATATAGGAAGGCCCCTTGTGAATGGTTATGCATTAGACAGCACTACTACCGATTTGAGCTCCCACGTACCTTGCGTATATCGGGAGACCCATTTAGGAATCCTCAAACCATCTGAGTTATCCTTTTGGTCTGTCCTGTGAAGTTCCTGACTCTTATCCACTCCTTTCACATGTTTGCTTGTTGCTTTTGGTTTGAGTAGTACTTGCTTATGCACAGTAGTTAGGGGCTTATTAGAGAGTCTAGAGATGGCATCCCAATCTAGGACTACCACTCAAGAGGTCCCTTTCCAAGGTGTACCTTTTGTATTCCCTCCAAGTGAAGGAATTGGTCCTCCCTTTATTGCCACTCTAAATATTCTTGGATTAACTATAGGATTACCAGTCTGGATGTTTAATATCATAATTCCTGTTACACCTAATGTATCAAATGTCACCTCTCCTCTGGGAGAAGATCGAACTTAACCTAATCCCTCTCCTTCTTCATCGATTGTTGATTCATCTCTTTCTTCTTCTTCACTTGACCAAATATCTATGGTTAGTAGTAATGTGGATAAGAAGAATAACAAAGGGAAGGGTAAGAAGAAGAAGGATAAGAAAGAGAAAAATCAGCAACCATCTGCTCTTGATGGTTCCTGTTCTAAGAGAACACTTGTAAAACCCAGGTTCCCTTATAAGCTTTTCAAGGGGGACCACCTTCTTAAGGAGTGTCCAAGTCTCTCCCATGCACAAGAAGAGTGGTCTAAAAGGTCAAAACCATCTGTGTCATCAACCTCTGATCATCATTTTGACGATACTCCCTCAACCAATGACCCATTGGTAAAAGGTCGCAAGGGTAAATTCTTGTATCCTTGTTTGATATGCAAGGTTATGCATCATACTTTTATTTGTCCAAGCATGGATGAAGCTTCACGTTGGTTGGAAAATATTACTAATCATCAACAGGTGATTCCAACAAGTGATAGTAAGTTATCCCTCGATTCCTTGCTAGTTGACCAAGTGATCAATTCGGTTTCACCTATAATTGATCCCACTCTTCCTTCGGAGAGTGAAGTGGTTGAGTCAATGTCATTTCCACCCGATCCCTCTCTTTCATCAAAGAGTGTTAAGACTAAAGTAGTCACTTTGACCAAATATTCATCTTGTTCTTCTCTTCCAATAGAGATTGAACCAAAACCTGGCGAAGTTTTTATGCTTCATTCTAACTGTTCTCGACAAGAGGAAATTTTGTCTGTTTCAACAGAAGCCTCTCTGAGTAGTGAGGTTATTTCCTTTGACTGGAGTAACCTAACAGATTCTTGTCTTCATTTGAGTGTTCCTTTACAGAGAGTTGTGAATGTTATTGATGGGCGGATACTTCGCACTATTGTTGACTAAGGGGCTTCTGTTAGTATTCTATCCTCAACTGCTTGGAAATATTTAGGTTCACCTCAACTTGTGCCAGCCATCAATCAGATACTGGCTTTTAATCGTAGACCTACTGCACCTTTAGGGACCCTTCCTTATTTACCTATTACATTAGGAGGGAAAACTATCTGTATTGATGTTATGGTGGTCCAAGTTCCGTTAGATTTTAATCTGCTCCTTGGATGTGATTATGTTTACACCATGAAATCCATAGTGTCCACACTCTTTAGAGTTATGTATTTTCCCCATGACGGGAATATTGTGACCATTGATCAAATTTCCTTTGTTACACCTGACCATCACATTACTCATAATAATCAAACTACCCTGAATGTACTACATGTTCTTGTGGTTCCTTCCCCTTCTTCTAGTTAGATTCTTCCCATCATAGGTAAAATGGGGGGTATAGCTCTAGTCTATGGACATCATAATGGAGATAAGCCGCTAGCTTTTATGAAATGGGGGCAACTTACCAACCTCTGGATATCATGTTTGGTAGGATCAGGTTTGTGAGCATAGTTTACTTTTGGTTTCAAGCTTGTTAAAAAATAAAACCACTCTCTAAGCATAGTTTACCTCTTGGTTTCAAGCTTGCATAAAAATGAAACCATGTTCCAAGCATAGTCACCTTCCGTTTCAAGCTTGTGTAAAAATGAAACAGATCCCCTTCCCTTGAGTTGAATATTCACTTTAGTTTTAGAACTTGAACCTTCTTTTCACCGGCCCGATTCTTGTTCTTCCTACCCCCCTGGTGAACATTTTCACATTAGTAACCAGGCTTTTAGGTTGGGTATGGAAGAAGAATCATCAGATGAAATGAAACTTGGGGGCATTTCAAGCTGCTAGCAACCATGCTAGGGGTAAGGTTCGCTAGAAATCATGCTGGGGGCAATATTCCAACCTTCGTATACCATGTTAATGGGATTTTTCAAGCATAGTTTACCCATTGGTTTCAAGCTTGCATAAAAATGAAACCAATCTTTGACCATTCTTTCAACTGATCTTCGAGCTCATTACAAACAGTAAGATGGTGTTGACCTTACTTTTCATTTTTTCGTGCTCTAGTCAAAACATGAAATTTGGTTTGAGCTTAGTTTATTACTTTTTCATGCTCTAGATTCAAACATGAAAAAGGTTAATATAGTCCTCTTTAAGCTCTTTTCGGACTCTTAAAATGTGAAAATATAGTCGAGCGATCTTGTCTTCTTCACACTCGTTAAAATATTTGAAGCGTCATCTCTTTGATGGTAGGTTATCTCTTTTTTGGTTCGGATAGACTATTTATGAAAAAGGAACAATCCAGCCAATCATGACTAGAAGAGTTCTCTAAGGTATGATTTTACACTTTTTTGGGCCTTAGGGACTAAACCATACAAAAAAGGACCCCTTTGGAGTCTTCTTCCATAACCGTTTAGACTCTCTAAACATGAATGATATCGAGTTTTCTTTCATTGGACTCATTAAATTAAACATTAACAAACCCGTTTTGGGAACGAACCCCTCCTCTCTCAAGTTCGTAAAACATATGAGTCTGGACTTGTCTTCCGACAAGCTATATCGAGCGTTTGTTACCCTCTTTGAACTTGTAAAACCGAAAAGAGGCACTCATCAATCATGATGGGGGAAATGGGAAGGGAATCATTTTTGCAAATAAATGGCAGTAGTTTGTCCTTACCTTTGAACATGGTATTTGTCTACACATCATGTCAGCCAATTGGGTATTTATCTAATCTCTGCGACGATCCACTTTCATGAGTCATGCCACTCCTTTGAGTCTTTCAAAAGAATGCATTGTCCACTATCACATTGTGTGTTTGTCTCGTTCGTTCATGCTGCCAAGTATTTTGTTGTGCTGCCCAATGTTCAAAGGGGATTTGAAGAAGTTTTACCTCTATAGTCAACACAGTATTTATGTCAGTCCTATGGTTACTACATTCACATCATTACAAAACTATGTTTTGAGTTTCGTGTCACCGATGTGGGACTCATCATGGCCCTCCTTCGATGAGACTATTCCATTCGACATCAGCTTATCATCCAGGAAATAGTATTAGAAACAAATACTTAGTACCTTGAGATATGTATGCCTTAATGACAGATTCTCTCGCTCTCAACATAGGTTCACATCATTGACCTTTGATCGATAGAATTTACTGGGTGTTCAACATCAGGACATTTATTCACACTCAGTAAATTGTACTAGGGTACCTTGGGAATAATTGAAATTAATGGTGATCTCCCTCGCACTAGTTAATGGGTCACATCATTGACCAGTAATCAAGTGGTTTCTACCATGTTCTACTTTAGATCATTGTAATCACATGGATAGAATCGTACTTTGTGGAAGATGAGACGAAGACCCTGGGCATTTGTTTAAAAGTGCTCATTGCTTTTCCCCAAGGTTGCGATGGAGTTTTGTATATCTAGCATGGATCCACATTTGTATGGTCGTGGCTATGCTCAAATTTGCATCTGTATGACATAGATCTACATTGTATATTTGGTAGCTATGTCCAAGTTTGAGTCCTATATCACATGGATCTATGCTGTATTCTAGTATCCATGCTTGTTTATTCCTTCCATGGATCTGCCTTGTATTGGTTTGCAACAATGAGTTGGTTACTTGTGTCTATGAGTCAAAAATATTGATGTACTACAGATTCCTACTTGACTACATGCTCCGATCGAGCCCACATTTTCACCTTGTAGCAACGATTTGTTCTCTCAAAGCTCTCATTTATCGTATCCCTCTAAGACTCATGCTTTGGGGCGCATCCTGTAATACCAAAATCTTGTCATCATCATCTGATAAGACCTTTGACATACCTAATTGTCCTTAATCCCAACATTTAGATTGGAAACCCATGTTGATTGTCAATCTTTCATAAAAAGACTCAACATTGTGCTTTCCCCTTTATCCATGAGCGGTACCTTGCTTGCACTGCCTGTACCTTGTTATCCATAAGTGGTGCCACCGCTTATAGCCCTTGGTCCATAAGAGTTTCTTACCTGAACTGCTCTGTCATAGAAGGAGAAAAGCGGTACCCTGGGTAAAATGGGAAAAAGAGAAGATTCTCGAGGCTTCTAGATCATGAGCCTCATGTCTTCCCTTATCCCTATCATTGTGGGTCAGTTGAGCTCAAGATACCTCATCCTAGGATCTTAGAGGCCACCTCATCCACAAATCTCTCAACCATTCCTATCCATTGATCCTTATAAATACAAGCTCATGTCCATGGTTTAGGGGGGAACCATTAAAGTATTGTTATGCTATTGGACTGACCACTTGGCCCAAGCCATTAGAGAGCATACAAAGCAAAGTAGGAGCTTATGGGGATGAAAGTTTTGATTTCATGGAGATGCATGTCGACACTAAGGATAAATTTTTTTTAAACTTCTCCATTTTAATCTTAATGGAAAGCTGATTTCCGTCCCACTTTATTGTTGTTGTTTGATTTCACATGTAAATGTTGTTGGATTCTTTAGTCACTGACATGGATTAATAGATTATGTTCCAGTAGCTTTGATGTGTTTGTGTGTTTAATCTGATTACAGGTACATAGGTTTACTATCAAAGTAGGAGTTCCAGGAATCTACGATATCCAGGGAGGGTATTCATCCTTTTTCGTTCATTTGTTATGGATCTAAACCATTAAGACCAAAGGAACAGCTTCTGTCCGCAGAAGGTGAAATATTCCTGCTAACACAAAACCTAAAACCTATTACCCCTTAATTCAGGATTCACGGGAAGTGTTTCACCCATGTTAGTCACTCATACCATAATAATTTGACCCTAATCTCTAACGGATTTCATATTATCCCATTCTTTTACCAAACTACTAGCATTTTGCTGAGTGTTCTCAACAGTCGGTTCTTCCCATGCATGACAGGATAAAATAAGGTACCCAGCTGACCCCTGAAGAGGAGTTTTTTAGGTTTTTCACTGATACCTGAGCAAATTCAAAGAAAAAATATGGCTCCCATAACCCATAACCTTTACCTAGCTAGCCCATCACCGACTAGAAGGAATCATATCCCCCATGACTTGGAATTCTATATAAT
This sequence comes from Pseudotsuga menziesii, assembly GCA_001517045.1. Lineage (NCBI taxonomy): Eukaryota > Viridiplantae > Streptophyta > Pinopsida > Pinales > Pinaceae > Pseudotsuga > Pseudotsuga menziesii. The sequence goes on along the minus strand of LPNX010103058.1, from coordinate 11,597 downwards.
TGTGAGAATGAGTTAAAATAAATGTTCGCTATAATTACTCAATGAATCTTATATACTAGTGTCGAGGGTAAAAACTTCAAATGAAAAAGGTTCCTTAATAGCTAATTAGAATGTTTTAAATGATTATTCAAACAAGTATAAATAAATTTGACAGAACTCGGTTCGACCCCTTATGTTTACTAGGTAAACTACAAACTACACGCTGGTTTTTCTTGTTTATTTTTATAAATACCATGGGCAAATTAATAAGTGTTTTTTTTTAAGTTACAAGTTGAGAATTGTATGGTTTTCATGTGCCCTACTTCAGAGTTACATGGAATTCCTTACTATGCCCTAATTTTTAGGGACAATTTTCTTTGTCTTAATAAAATGTTTGACTTGATTACTCATTGAAGTTTAAATACTTGTGTATCAATGGACGGGGGCAATAATTGTTGGAGTGTTGTTTTTCCCCTAAATAAATATATGGAAAATTGATGACTTAAGGAATTTCTATGTTTAAAACTATAATTGTCTTTGTTCCATTTAAGTGAACCTTGTCGAATCTCACTTCGCCGAAGATCACTTGAGTTTCCATAAACAAATATTTTATAAATAAATTTTTGAAAATATTATTTTCTAATCCATAACCTAATATGGTTTGGTAATCGTATTTAGTAAAAATAATATAATATTTGTATTAATATGGGTGTATAATTATATGTATTAATATATTTATTTTAACTTAATTGAAATCCGTAAATTAAAATATTATACATAACTTTTCTCTAATTTTGTGGAGTTTATTGTGTAATAATTAAATTAGGGTTTTCTTGTGAAGTTCCTATTGCGAAGTAATTTCATGCTAACCTATATTTTGGCAAGTTTGTTGTTATAGATGATTTTACCACACCTGGTTGATCACATATTTATGGCCTTCCATGTCCCTATATAGACTCTTTGAACCTCTTGGACCTATATTATACTTTGATGTTCCAAGATTATCCTCCAAAATCAACTGTTTATACCTATACACGGATTTTAAATCCATACTCGTGTGTATAGGAATCTTTTAATATGAAACCCATATACATCAGGAAGTGTGCATGAAGACAAATATTTTTGGAGTGTTCCTCATAGTAGTCTGAATAACTTGAGTCTTTTCCTTCCATATGCCTTGAGAATGCTCGAACTTGACCCTCCATTACCTCTTTGGAGTGCTATATATTAAGCCTCTTGGATAGATTAAAGGGTGAGAAATGGAAGTCCATTGTTGCCTCATTTTACTTGTGCTTGAGTTTGCATCCCTTTGTCCCTTTGGAGCATAGAGTATTCTTCCCAAGATTTCCTTTTCTTTGTTAGCTTCCCATTGAGAGATGGAGGATTGAAGTGGTGGAGGCCCATGTGGAGGACTCGGTTTCTTTGGTTTGCATAAATTCCGACAGAGTTTGTCACTATTGCATCTCTGATTTATTAATCGAAATATTCATTTTCTCTCTAGTTCATGTGCATAAATACTAATATTGTATCCATGGATGTGTTTATTTGCTTATACATAGTTGATTATACATGACAAAATAGCTCTAACACATTAATCTCTCTCTCTCTCTCTCTCTCTCTCTCTCTATATATATATATATATATATATATATATATATATCATGCTTTCCTTGTTTGTTGTTGTTGAGAGCAAATTGCTAATGCAAGAGTGATTGGAAAATCTCAACGAGGATCTACTTCAATCATTTGGAGCAAGGTGTGATTCATATCCATTAGTGTTAGCAATTTTCATTTCTCTTGAATATTGGAAAGGATTGATTTCTGGTGTCATACTGTCTATTGTGGTACCCACAAGCCATAGGAAGTTTTTCTCCATAACAAAATTGGCGACTCCGTTGGGGAGGTTCCTAGTTGTTTTTCCTTTGGGGTTTGGGTATACAATGTGCTTGATTTTTTCTTTATTTCATTGTTTCTGTGTTGGGTATGGAGGTATGTTTTACCAGTAGTGTCTTCTAGGATAAATTTGACCTTGGCTTATGATTTTCCCCTCTTTTTCTTCCTGCATGCGAGTATTTTCTTCACAGTCATGTATATATGCAATTTTTTCTTGAATTATCACATATATACGCAGGTTTATTGTAAACAACCGCATATGCTTTTTTTTTTAGATTCATTTGGAGGATTGAGTGTTTATGGCTGAGTTTTATTACTGTTGAGTCTTCTTGGGTGTTGTTGGTATCTATATACATCCTTTGTTTATGACCAGAGACCCTTTTTTATTTATTTTGAAATATATTTTGTTCTTATCATTCATTTCTTCCTTTTTTGTTTTGGTATTAGTGCATTAGATTTCTTTATCTTGGTTCACTGCTTGGATGTTTTCTGTAAGTGGTTGTAGGATGTGAGAGTTGTATAGTCTTTTTTTCTTTTACATCTCATTTATTTCAAAAAATACAAAAATAATTTTCTTTTGCATACTTATTCATTTTTGCATTTTGCACTTGCATGGTACTTGCATTAGGTTTTCTTATTGAAGTAGTAGTCATGTTTTCATTTAGGAATGATTGCATTATAATTTGAAGGAAAAACATGCATTTCATGTAGTGGCATACCCCATTTTTCATTTGACAAATTTTCACTTGCCATTGTTTGTTAGGTGTGCACATTTATTTCACTATTGAGTCATAATATCATTAGTTTCACGACCATTTCCATTTGATTAATCACAACCATTCAAATCAACGCTTAATTAAAATTAAATACACATTTTTCTTTTATAGGGTTCATCAAAAGATTAAGTTTTAGAGTCTTCGAATAGTTCATTGTGAATCAATTCTCCAAGACTACTAACTAAAACAAGTAGGTTTCTGTCTAGGTGAGAGAGAGAAATCCTTGGTATAATTAGTGTTTCTCAGGAAGCTCCTCTTACACAGGAGTTAATCACAAGGCAGCATACAAGATTTTAGTTTGGACATCCCTTGGACACTTTCTGTGAGTGCTGGAGATATTTCCAAGATCGTATTCATATCTAGGGGATTTTGAGGTACCAGTTGGTGCTTTCAAGCTTCGATCTTTTCTACCTTGCCCATATAGTTGATAACCCCTATGGATATTTTCCTGAGCATTGGTTATATTTGGGTGTCCTTAGTTTCCTCACCTAGGTATCGTAGGGGGTACTTGCATAGGTTATTTTGTAGGTGTCCTGTCCAGGTAGGGTTCAAACAACACAGTTTCTTTACACATTGAATCCAAGGGGCACTGTAATTGGTTACATAGCTCCACTTGTAGTGTATGGGAGTTTCAATCCTCTCTTAGGAGAGACATACCTGCTGCATTCAGGAACTAACATATCCTCCCCTTGGTTTGCTTATATCTTGGATATACATTTTCTTAGGAGTGTGCTCTGTGTATGCTATATTTCTTAGTGTTGCACAGTTAGAGGGAGTCTTTTTATTTTTTTGTTGATTCATATTGGATCTTGATTTGGTTCTCCTCCGTTATCATTTTTTAGCAGGCCTTCCTCCTTCTACATCTCTTCCTCCTTTGGGAGAGAGAACCAAATAGTTCGGGAAGGCTGATACTCACTTTGATTCACACACAGATATCACCATGAGTCTGAGATCCTAGAGAATCCCTATTCTCCACCTCCCATGTGGAATTTTGAACCTTCAAGTATGTATGGGACTCTGGTAGGGTCCAGCCATGCTATGGTTGGGATACCACATGACGTATTATCACAATTCCCAAATTAAATAACTCTACACCACCGACAGTGGTCACATAATCTGAGCGGCGAGACTCACCATCCACCCACTAGCACTAGTACATTTAGGTATATCATGCTAGAAATTCTTGAGACTGGTTTGAAAACCAAATTTGGATTGGGTTTTGATCCTGGTGCTGCTCCTAAGGGTACATCCATTGCTTTCCATCCGGATAGATTTTGTTAGATTTTTTTCATTTTGAGAAATATGATGTTGGGATTCTTATTTGATAGAATAACATGCACAACAATCAATTGCAATAGACAATAGACACACAGATTTATCCTTGGGGAAAACATAAAGGAAAAACCCTGCAACTTCCTCAAAGATAGAATGAGCATCAATGGCAACAGTAAAACCCAAAGATAGAAAATATGATCTCCAACAGTTGTTCTCTCTCTCACTTGTGTGAGCGCTTCCTCTCTCACTTATGCACCCTGGTTGATTCAGTGTGTGTGACAAATAGAGAGTGTCACTCTCTATATATACTAGTTTCTGACTTAACAATTACTTACTAGGGCCAACATCTCTAGGAGAGTCTAATAAACGTAGTGCCCCTCAACTGTGGGGACTTTTCCCCCCTTATCAACAAGGAGGGTTAAGCTCAACTCAATTGTGGGGACTATTGCCCCGATTTACAATGGAGGTTTAACCTCATTGACTTTACATGAATTTATTATCTTAATGAATATCTCGATAGGAACATCAGGGTACAATGAAATACAAATGATTGTCCCAATAGACACATGGGGTTACAATATATAAAATATACAAGTGAATACATTCTGAAGTTACAAATATATCAACACTCCCTCTTAAATAGGAAGGTATTCTCTTGACATAATTCATCAGCACAAGTCTTGTTCTTTGGATCATCATCAAAGTTGGATCATCATTAAAGTTGGAACATCACTAGATCATCATCAAAGTTGGATCATCACTGGATCATCATTGGATCATCATCAAAGATAAATCATCGCTAGATCATCATCAAATCTGGATCATCACTAAATAATCATCATCATCATTGCTTCCACTATCTTGATCAAATGGTGATATATCTCAATTCTTCTCGTCAAAGGAAGTTCTACAAACCCATCCCCTTTTCATGTTGGTTGTATGCCTAGCCTCCATGTAGGTCTTGCTCTACAAAGATAGTCCTTTTTCATACTGGATGTAGGGCTCTACAGAGCCAGTCCTTTTTCATACTGGATGTACCTCCACAAAGGCAGTCCTTTTTCATACTGGATATGGATCTCTATAGAGCCAATCCTTCTTCATACTGGATGTAGGTCACTACAAATCTAGCCCTTTTTCATGCTAGATGTACTTCCACAAAGCCAGTCCTTTTTCATACTAGATGTGGGTCTTTATAGAGCTAGTCCTTTTTCATACTAGATGTAGGACACTACAGAGCTATCCCTTTTCATGATGGATGTACTTCCATAGAGTCAGTCCTTTTTCATACTGGATTTGGGTCTCTATAGAGCTAGTCTTTTTTCATACTAGATGTAGGCCACTATAGAGCCATCCCTTTTTCATGTTGGATGTACTTATAGAGAGCTATTCATTTTTCATACTGGATGTGGGTCTCTATATATCCATCCCTTTTTCATGCTGGATGTAGGCCATTGCACTTATATCTGACCATGGGAGGCCCCTCCTACCACCATGTCAAAATGGCACAACACTTACATCTGACCATGGGAGGAACCAATCCTACCACCATATCAGAAGGGCACAACACTTACGTCTAACCATGGGAGGCCCCACCTACCACCATGTTAGAAGGGCACAACACTTACATCTAACCATGGGATGCCCCACGTACCACCATGTCGGAAGGGCTCACGGAATCATCACTTCCTCTTGGAAGGAACCTTGATCTAGAGAACACCAAGATTCTCCCAGAAGTATTGAAACTTCACTCTGGCCATTTCTAGCATAGAATCACATCAGGGATGATTACGTCAAAGTATAACATGCAAGCTTCTCTAGGACTGATTACATACGAGGACAACCCACAAGACCGTTTACGTATGAGCAACCTACAAGCTTCGCCAATATTTTATGCTCAGACAACCTATCTCACCGTCCATGCTAGAACTCCCTCTTTCAAGATATCTCGATCTAGATCACATACTGGAGCTTCACTGCTCCTCTCTTCATCATACAAAAAATGCAAGCCAGATCAATCAAATCAAATAGTAGTTTTCAAAAGAAACATACTACCTCCCAAATAGCCGATCAAGTGGCAACATATTTTTCCTTGGCTATACTCAGTGCCATACAGGACTCCTTCCTGCTAAACGAAGAGATCACACCTAATCTCATACTAAAGCAACACCTTAAAGTGCTCTTCCTATCAATGGAACTGTCTGTCGAATACAAATCCACATAACCCTCCAAGTTAATTTTCTTATTCGTATCATACGTGAGACCATACTCAACTGTACCCTTCAAGTACCTCACTGCTTGCTTTCCAACCATCAGGTGAACATGTCTCAATGTGTTCATAGCAAAGAAAATATATGGTCTCATATTTGTCAGGTACATCAAGGAACAAATCATCTGATGATACATCATGGCATCAAATGACTCTGATGAAGCAACACTCAATAGCTTTAGGTTCGATTCCATAGGTGTGGTCATGGCCTTGCAGTCCAACATCCTGAACATATTCAGGATTTCTACTACCTACTTCCCTTATCCTAGGGAGATTCCATCTGCATTCTACTACACCTCCATGCCTAGAAAGTAGTTCATCATATCCAAGTCCTTCATCTTCAACTCTACAACAAGTCACCTTCTTGCAACTTTAATGAGTTCCTCTTTTCTATCAGGAACAAGTCATCGACATATAACAAGAGCATCACTAGTATTCCACCTTCAACCTTGAACTAAAGTTTGATATCCTATTTACTCTCAGTAAATCCTAGAGTCACCAGTAAACTATCCATCATGTCATACCATGTTGAACCTCAAGATCTTCTACAAACACTTCCTATCAAGTGGAGCATCATTCTTCCTTTTCCTTTCATACTCTATGTATTGAAACATTCTTTACTGGAGTGATAAATAGCTTCCTATGCTACTAATATTCTTTGTATCCATCTAGGATCACCGGATACCAAGATCCTCTATCTTTAACCTTTTCAAAAGTTCTTCTCACAGCCATTTGTGAGCTTGTCATCCTCTATAGGCTTTCATCTTCAACCTTGTAGGAAAGGTTAAGATATTCATCACTCTAGCTGATCTTTAAGCTACTCATGTAGATGTTATCCAATGGATTCCTTCTGAGCTCATACAAGGCCATGTTTAATTTGCACACATGAGTATGCCTCTTATGTGTCTCAACTACCATTGGTTGCAAATGTATTTTTGTAGTCTATGCCTTATTTTTTTGAGAAGCCTCATGCTACGAATCTTGCCTTGTATCCCACAATGTTGCCATGTATTGCATGTTGTATCTTGTAGATCCATATGGAAGACATTATGGAATTCCCTTCAGGTCTTGATAATGCATCCTAGATATCATTCTTCTTGAACTTGTACCTTTCTTCTTGGGTACTTCTTCATAGCTGGAAGGCTATGCATCAATGATGTCGCTCAACAATGTCACATAACTGCACTGTGTCTAAGACCTCTTTCTTTCTTTGAAAGTATCATCATATTATTCTTCATCTTGTATTATTTCTTGAACTGTCATCACTTGTTCTTCGAAACAAGTCTCATCTTTATTTTCTTATAGGCGATTATAAGCGATCTTTCCTACAAGTCAAATGCATTAGTTCTATGGTTAGAAACATTTCATAAGGCATATTCATAATGGAAAATTCTTATGCCTAAAAATATAATCATGCAACTATGTTAGCCAATACAACATTCATCCATATCTCATGAAAACTTTCTATATGCCTCCATCTCTACCAAGACATCATTGAGATTGTGCACTAATCCAATATGTCAGCAAAGAGGTTTCATTATAGATAAGTAGAAATGGAGAGTTGTATAGCACCATGCGATACTTACCCATCAGATGCATAATAGTAGTATAATGTCATTAATGAAAACATTCTATCATGCATAGCACATCAACTAAATATAAACAAATGCGTAATAAAATAATATTATGAAATGACAATTGAATACTTATCTTTTATTCGTTTCATGGGTAGAATCCTTCTTGAGCCTTCTGCTTCATCATCTGCTTCATTCATGAAAACATCATTTCTTATCCAAATGCTAATATGGATAAGAGGTTCTTCAAGAATTGAGTCCTCCGTATTCATCATCGCTTGAGGGATCTTCTTTAGATCGTGAAATCTTGATCTTCAGTTGATCACATCTTCTCTTTCTATTATTGTGATTGGAGTTTCTTCTTGTGTGCACTCTTCCCAGAGTCTGCTAAAAGTAATCACTTCCTTCTGGCACACCATTAGAGGAAATTTGGGGTCTAAAATGGGCCTTATAAGAAAACGTGCCAAAATAAGTTTTTGTGAGTTGGAATTCAAGAACCAATAGAATTTCAATAAAATAAGTCAACCATAATGGTTGAATTGACATATTTGTCATTAAAAAAAAACTACTTTTTTTGTTTGTATTTTCGACATATCTCATTGTGTTTTTACTCAAATTTCGATCGGGAGAGCTCATTGGATGCAGAATTTGATTCTACATCCAACGAGTACCCACACTGCATACTTTTGACAGACCCCTCTACCCCAAAAAGAATAAATACCTGAAAAAATGTGATGATGACATCATCTTCATGTTTTTTCAGGTATTTCTTCTTTTTGGGGTAGCAGGGTCCGTCAAAAGTATGCAGTGTGGGTACTCGTTGGATGCAGAGACAAATTCGGCATCCAACGAGCTCTCCTGATCAAAATTTGAGTAAAAACACAGGGAGATATGTCGAAAATACGAACACAAAAAGTAGTTTTTTTCTTTCTTCCTCCAAAATTAATCAATATTATATTATTATTTTAACTATTATTTATTATTTTAACTATTATTTTATTATTTTCCTTAGGAGGCCCATTTTAGACCCCAAAATTCCTCTAATGATTCCTCCAATGAATGAATCCCATGATCCTGGGACACCATTCAAGGTGGTTATAATAGTATCTTATTCTTCTTCGACTGATTCGTCATATCATCAAACACTTCCTTTTGGTGTCTTCAAGGATGTCACATGTAGGATGAGATGATATTTAATAGAATCTACAATGATTCTCTTAGATCTAACCTTAGCCTCATCTCCCTCTGTCTCCTATACATTTCTTACTGAAATACTGATCCAAGTGAATTTCGTCAAGGATCATAGAGGTCTTATACTTATTCTAATTTATGTTCTTCCCTTCAAAATAGCTTGGTGAAGGAATCAATCATCTCTTTAGGTGTCTTTAGAGAAGACACTTGTGGTATAAGTTGATCCTTTATAGAATCAACAATAACCCTCTTATCCTTGACCAATTTCTTCTTGTGTAAGGCCTTGTCCTCATCTCCCTCTGGAAATGGAACCTCTCCTCTTATGTAGGTGTCCAATTCATTTTCTTCAAGAACCAGTGAAATCCTATACTTCCATGATTGGAATTTTCAGCTTCCACAAGCTTGTCATCAATCTAGTGTGATTAGTCATCTTGAAATGAGAACCTCAACTGTAAATAGAAAAAGATTAGATCTTGACCATTTGAAGTGTGTGTCTTGGTTCTAGAGCTGGCTGATCTAGGGTTTTTTAGAGAGACCCTAATTTTCAAAACCTGGTATATCAAATTTATGATTGGATATATGGATGGGCCTCTTCAAGGTGAGACGTCCAATGCACTCCTTTTCTGAAAATAGTGGAGGGAAGCTCCCGGAACAAGAAGCCCTAGTTTTCCAAATTCTTCTATAGAAAAGCCTAATATTGTTTCTGCAGTATCTCCAAAGTTACTTCTCCTATTTGTCTAAACATTTTCATTGGGGTATACTCTTTGGTTCTCTTTCCAACACCATAGGTTTGAGTAGAATTGGTTTCTCCAATTGGGACTTATGAGTGTTTTCCCAAGATGACTTGTTTCAGGATTCTTCAACATAACAAAGTTGTAAGAACTTCCACCTGTAATTGTTTCATCATCAGGGTCTGAAATTTTTACCACAGAAACTACATTCCATTCCCTATTTGGAACATCTTGATAAATTGCATTTTCACCTTCATAGCGTGAGATATAGAAAATTCTCCCTGGCTGTCCTCTTTAGGGATGAATCCTGGAAGAGGCTGAAAACCTGATTTGGAGGAATCATATCTCCCATAATGTATTGAATTTGAGGCTGAAATATTTACACAGGGTAAATTGGTATTTTATCTTTGGCTCATGCAAATTTCATCTCCTAATACTTCTTCAATCCTGAGATATAGCGAATGTAGATAAACTACCTATTTTAGTATTTTAGGGTTTTTCAGGCCCGCGTCAAATTAGGGTTTGACATTCCGGAAGTTTTACCCAACCAAAACTCTCAACCTTGGTCTCCAAACTTATATTTTGATGAGGAGAAAAATCCTATGCCGAGCTCACTCAAAAATTTCTCTTTTGTAAAAATCCCTAATTTCCCGCAGCAAAAACTAAAAATGTCCAGAATCAATTTATGCTTCAACAGAAATATGTGCCCTTAATGGAGAGTTAGTATAGCCTCCTTTTGTTTATGGATTGTGGAGAGATACCCAAAAATTAAGAAGCTCTGGATTCTATAGATGGATAGTGTCTTGTTCTTAGGTTAGCTCTAATACAATGTTAGATTTTTATCATTTTGAGCAATACGATGTTAGGATCGTATCTGAGAGAATAACATGCGCAACAATCTATGACAAGAGACAATAGACAAAAATATTTATCCTTGGGTAAACCATAAAGGAAAAACCCCGCAACTTCATGAGAGATAGAATGAGCACCAATGGCAGCAATAAATCCCAAAGATAGAAAAGATGATCTCCAATAGTTTTTCTCTCTCTCAATTGTGTGAGAACTTCCTCTCTCACTCATGCACCCCAGTTGAGTGAGTGTGTGTGAAAAATGGAGAGTCTCACTCTCTATTTATACTAGTTTTTGACTTGACAATTACTTACTAGGGACGACATCTCTAGGAGAGTCTAATAACCCTATTGATCCTCAATTATGGGGACTTTTCTCCCCTGATCAACAAGGAGTGTTAACCTCAGCTCAATTGTGGGGACTATTGCCTCGACTTACAACGGAGGTTTAACCTGATTGAATTTACATGACTTTATTATATTAATGAACATAAGAGGAAATTTGGGGTCTAAAATGGGCATTATAAGAAAACGCGCCAACAATAAATTTTGTGAGTGGGAATTCAAGAACCAATATAATTTCAATAAAATGAGTCAACTATAATGGTTGAATTGACATATTTTCCATAAAAGAAAACTACTTTTTTTGTTCGTATTTTTGACATATCTCCCTGTATTTTTACTCAAATTTCAAGCAAGAGTGATCACTGGATGCAGAATTTAATTTTGCATCCAACGAGTACCCACAATACATACTTTTGATAGACCCCGCTGTTATCCAACTTTTTGTACCATAAGTTGGGTTACCTGAGGAGCCGTCGGTTGACAGACTTGTTCAAAGTATGATTCCAGTGTATCAGTTGATCCGTCTGCTTGTCTAGCCAATATTGGCTAGTCACCTTTTTATTTGAATAATTTTGACCATGGCCCCGCGGGGTTTGTAACAAAATGTGCTAGTAGGATATTTTTGAGTGGTTCGGTCCCCTAAGACGTAGAATTGCAAATAGGGTATTCCAGGGAGTTTTTTTCCCCTGACAATTATGCTTTGCCTTTAGCCGAGTATA